>PVJI01000248.1:0-311950 GCA_004026765.1 Micronycteris hirsuta | reverse complement strand
GGGTAAATGCGGACAACTGTAATTGAACAACAATAAAATAATTTAAAAAAAAAAAACAAAAAAAAACAAAAAAAAACACTTCTTCAAGGACCTGCTATCACTCTCCATGGACAGTGAGGAACAGGCTCTAGGAAGAGGGAGCCCAACTACATGAGAAGCCATGAGACCTGTAGCTATGGCAGGACAGGGGTGAGTGCGAGGTGAAGTGGTTGAGCAGGGCCTTGAACACCAGGCTAGGGAGTTTGGACTTTATTCTACAGAAGAGGGGATTAAAGTGACCATTTGGAGGACTTTAAATAGGGGTGACTGAATCAGATGATGAACTTTAGAAAAATAATTCAGTAACTGTGGAGAATCTAAAAGTATTTCCCAAATTGTGTTCAGTGAACCTCGGGGGAGCTTGTGTTTAAATGCAGATTCATGCCCCTCCTCAGACGTGCAAATCAGGTACTCTGGTGGTAGAGCCAGGAAACTCCATTTCTGAAGTTTATTTATGTATTTACTTTTTTTTAAAGATTATTTATTTATTTTTAGAGAGAGGAGAAGGAAGGGAGAAAGAGCAATGTATGGTTGCCTCTCACATGGCCCTCACTGGGGACCTGGCCCGCAACCCAGGCATGTGCCCCAACTTGGAATCGAACCGGGACCACCTGGTTCCCAGCCCGCGCTCAATCCACTGAGCTACACCAGCCGGGCTAGGTATTTACTTTTTTAAAGCTAACATATATTTGAGGGAAAGAGATGCACCAATCATAAAGGTAGCACTTTGAATTTTCACAAGCTGAACACACTCACACAATCAACACCCAGGCAAAACAGAACACAAGCAGCTCAGAAGTCTCTCTTCACCTACTCACTGCAACCTCCAAGGGTAAACATCTTCATTATTTTTAACACCCACAGATTAGTTTGCCTGTTTTGAACTTTATATAAATGAAATCACACAGTATATACTCTGTGTCTGACTTATTTCACTGTTATCTGCAGATGTATCCATGTTCATGTAGATGCCATTGACTCCATCATAAAAACTACAATTTACCCATTTTCTTGCTTGTGGGCCTTTGGGTAATTCCCAGTTTGGGGCTGTTAACCACAGAGGTACTGCTATGAATGTTCTTATTCCTGTCTTTGGCTTTATAAATTATAAAGCAGAACACCATGGCCTCAAGACTAATTCACTCCTACCCACTAACTGAGCTCCTTACAAGGTGCTGCTGCCCTCATAGAACTTACTCCAGTTGTTGCAAAACTATAACCTAAGTGGACAGCAAAATGAGTCAAACAATTGTGATAATAGCTCTGAGGAAAACAAAAAGCTGATCTACTAAAGGGACAAGGGGGCTGACCTACACTTTTTACGTGGCAACCATGCAATGAGCATGAACAGAAGGAAGGGCGTTCTTGGCAGGAGAGAAAACACGCAAAAGTCGTAGAACAGCAGGGAGCTCGTCCTGTTCAAGACCAGCGTGGCTGAAGCACAATGAAACCAGTACAAGAGATGACATAAGGTGTGTCTGGACACAGGGGCATGTGGTGCACGGCCTTGCAGGTCAGAGGAAGCAGTTTTGATTTTATTCTAAATACTGTAGAAAGCTATTAAAGTGTTTTAAACAGAAAGATGTGATTTGATTTTTTTAAAAAAAGATCCTTTTGACTGATGAGCAGAGAATAAATTACATGGATCAACAGAAAAAGCAGGTCACTTAAGACCCCACTTAGAACAGTCCTGGCAACACATGTGGGCATAGAGCTTAGAGGAAAAGACTAACATAGATGTGGGAATTACAAGTAAAATAGTCACCATCTTCATCAAGTTATAAAAGATAACACTGCTGTATTGGGACAAGGAGATATCCTGCATGTGTCCTGATATGATGCATCAAACACTCAGCATTTCTACCGAAAGTGCCTAACATGGATGTAATCGTGGGCGAAAGACAACAGATCCCCATTTAGAGGCATTCTACAAAACTAGCCTGTATTTTAAAAATGTCAGTATTATGAAAGACAAGGCAAAGCTTAGGAACTGTTATGGATTCAAAAAAAAAACCAAAAACAAAAACTAGACACACCTAAATGCAACTGGTAATCCTCCATTAGATTACGGATCAGAAAAAAAAATTAATTTACTCTAAAAACTGTAAGTGGGACGATTGATAACATTTAAATAAGAACTACATATTAAATAATAGACCACTAGTTTTAATTTCCTGATTTTGATCATCATACTGAATATGGAAGGTAATGTCCTTGTTTTTAGGAAATAACACATTTAATAGAGTAGCGATAAAGAAACGTCGTGTCTGCAATTTCCTCTCAAATGGTTCAGGAAAAAAATGATAGAATGATAATGCAAACATAAAATGTGAACATTTGGGGAATCTTAAGAGAAGCATTTACGGGAATTATTTGTATTAGTTCTGCAATTTTTCTGTAAGACTAAATTACTTTAAAATGAAACGTTAACAAAATTACTGGGGTAATTTAGGGAGAGAAAAAAACCTAGTACTAAGCCATGAGTAACATTGTGACAAAAATTAAGAGAGCACTGAGTAGTGGAAAACGGAAGACTGTTAAAAAATAAAGTCAAATGGAACGTGGACAGAGTTACACTAGAGTCAGAGCTTCCGTGCTCTCCTTCACCCTAAAGTACTAAGATGACCTGCAACTAAAGCGCACGATCACCGAAAGAGAGCGCATTGTTCGGGTTAACGAAAACCCAACCCTGCTCAAGCCGGCTCCGCCATGTTTTCCCAGTGAGCACGTGTGCGAGTGCGCACGCAGCCACATTCTAACCAATCGGTGCCCTCGTCGGCATCCCGTTTAGTGTAGGGGCGGGGCGGCCTACTACACATGCGCAAGGTTAGGCAGGCCCTCTTCCTTCTCGCCCAACGCCGCCAAGATGGTGAGTGTGGCTCGCGGGCTCTGGGTCTGGCGGCACCACAGGTCCGCCGCCGCCTGGGCGGGGGAGCAGAGCGGCGCCCGGCGGACTTTACGTAGCGCGTGGTGAGGGTCCCCGGGCGGATGGAGCACGACATTTGGGAGCTTTCCGGGCGCGCAGTCCGTGAGCGCATGGAGGGCCCTGCAGGCCTGGCGCGCCTGGGCCACGCGTGCGCCCTCGCCGCCAAAGCCGGAGGGCCGGGCGGCCAGTGGCCTTGCATGGCTGGGCCGCCGTTGCCAAGTCGGGCTGGGGCGCGGAGGCCTCACTGGAGGCCGGCGACAACCTAGCTTTTGCCGCCGACCCCGTCTCTGCGGATTTCGTCCGTCCGGGGCGACCGATGGCATTTGAGCGTATTCCCCTCAACGTTCTTATTCGCTGTACGGAGCCACGTTACCTGTAATCTGCAAAACCTTATAGACTGGAGAATTCCTAGTGAGTTTCACTGTTCTCCGCTTTTCTCCCCCCTGCCCGTTTTAGGTGTTCAGGCGTTTCGTGGAGGTTGGCCGGGTGGCTTACGTCTCCTTTGGGCCCCACGCCGGGAAGCTGGTCGCGATTGTAGATGTTATCGATCAGAACCGGGTAGGTGTGGGGGAAATGTCACAACTTCACATGGCAGTGGGTGGTATGCAGTACGGGATGGTAATGGACCCAACGGCCCCCTGAGGTAGGAGTACCGTGGCTGATGGCTTTATTTTACCTTCGAGAAAAACAGGCAGTGCACACACAGTAGGGGTTTCGAGCACAGACTTGAATTGGCTCAGTGCTACTGTGTTTGAGTATTACCTCTGCCGCTGAAACTAGCCAGAACTTTTAATGGGTAAAATATCGGTGAGGTTTAAATGAGTTCCTCTGTATAAAGGGAGTTGAGAACAAAGCCCTTGTTTGCTGTGGAGAGCCCCTTAGTTTGAGAACCACAAACTCAGGGGTTGACCAAAGGCTGTGAATGAACAGTAAGTAGTGTATTGGGAATGGAAGGACTGAAGACTTAAAATTGTTGAGTAAATTATGTGCAGTTGGGTTATACACTGTACTACTAATAGTTTTTTTAAAAAAGCATTTAAATAGCAGGGATTAGATTCCGAAAGGATATGATAAACAGACTATCCGTTTTGAGTGCTGCTAAGTTTTGCACTGAGATCTTGATTTTTGTTTTATTTTTAAAATCTAGGCTCTGGTTGATGGACCTTGCACTCAAGTAAGGAGACAGGCTATGCCTTTCAAGTGCATGCAGCTCACTGACTTCATCCTCAAGTTCCCACACAGGTAGCTATCACCAACCACACCCTCCTGGCTTTTTAATTTATTTTTTAAATTTATTTTTAGAAAGCGGGGAAGGGAGGGAGAAGGAGAGGGAGAGAAACACTGATGTGGGAAGAGAAACATGGATCGGGCATTGCCCTCACTGGGAACCGAACCAGCAACATTTTGCTTTGCAGGAGGATGCCCAACCAACTGAGCCACACTGGCCAGGGCCCAACTTTGTTTATACTAGAAGAAGTTTTCTTAGTTTAATTCAAGAAAAGTGTTTTTGTTTTTTTACTGGTGTTATCTTGAGATTGTAGTAAACATTGTTGAAGTGGAGAGCAATTGAGAAGAGGAATTTACAGTGTAGCAGACAGGCACTATTTCCTTTTTCAATGTGATCTGGTAGTTCTCTGGCTTTGCCTTTATCCAGATTTGCCATATTTCCTCTCCCTCTCCTCCTTCCCTCCCTCTCTCTCTCTCTCACACACATACATTTCTTTCAGGATACACACAACAAAGACTCTCCTAAGGAATTCTGGCTTCCTGTTTATACTAATTTTTGTCTCCTAATACTTATCTAGCTGTCCTTAGTTGAGGTTTCACATCAGTTACAAGTATTTAACACACGTCATCTCATAACAGCCACTGAAGTGGTTCTGTTCCCAGCTGCTTACAGGGACTTGAGATAGTGATTGTTTCTTGACACGGTACAGACTGTGGGAGTTGAAACACTGTCACGATACAGTCACCTCACCACCGTGACGACTGGCTGCAGCGGGACACGTGCTGTGATCAGTGTATTGTTTGAGCATACTGGGTTTTAGTGCTCGAAATATTTGGGAGAAAGTTCTGAATGATTATACTTAGATTCAATGATGTTTGGCCAAAAATCTTTAAGCATTTTGTGTAAAATAAAAGCATTAAGGATTAACTTCACTGCATTCTTTATGAAAGGAAATTGCTTTCTCCATATCCACTACTCTAGAGTGATCCTCTAGACATGCTAAGAGGTCATTTTTTATCCTGAACATGGACTGGTTTGCATTTTTTTATTGTGTGCTTGAGATTATAGGCGCCCTGGCTTAGTGAATGCCATCTGAATAAGTAAAGTAAAAGGCGTGTGTGTTCTGGAGACAGCAGGAGCTCGAGGAGTAACAGATGACAAGGGGACTTTTGGCATCATTTTCTTTACTTTTTTTAACTTACGGGGGCATGAATTCTGCTTTTCAGAGGGCGCGAAGCTGTCCTCAAGTCTGTGTCCTCAAGACTTCCTAATCTCTGGTCTTGCTCTCTCTAGTGCCCGCCAGAAGTATGTCCGACAAGCCTGGCAGAAGGCAGATATCAACACAAAATGGGCAGCCACGAGGTGGGCCAAGAAGATCGAAGCCAGAGAAAAGGTGACGGCTTGTGGTCGTTGGAATTCTGACCTCTTCTTTTTTGGAGGTTTGCGAGGCGGTGTGAGACATTTTTTTGTTTGTTTTTAACAGAAAGCCAAGATGACAGATTTTGATCGTTACAAAGTCATGAAGGCAAAGAAAATGGTAAGTTTTTAAACTACTACAGGATTGTTATGGTTTTAAATCTAAGCTTTTTTGTCTGGTAGTTCTGTTTGCCAAAGCTTAGTAGACCAAAGTTGAATTCACAGGGGTCTGAGACATAAGGGTTGTCTCTTATGCATGATATACATATATATCATTCTATATGACAATAGTTTTTGTATCATGTATAATAAATACGGACTTTGAAATTTTTCAGAGGAACCGATTAATCAAGCTTGAAGTTAGGAAGCTTCAAAAGGCTGCTCTCCTGAAAGCTTCTCCCAAAAAAGCGCTTGCTGCTAAAGGTGCAGCTACAGCAGCCACCGCAAAGGTTCCAGCCAAAAAGGCGACCGCTGCAGGCAAGAAGGCTCCCGCCCAGAAGGCTCCCGCCCCGAAAGCCGCAGGCCAGAAGGCAGCGCCTCCAAAAGCTCAGAAGGGTCCGAAAGCTCCGCCAGCCCAGAAAGCACCTGCTCCAAAGGCATCTGGCAAGAAAGCCTAAGAACATAAGAGGCTGTTTTAAAAGTAATAAAGGTTCTTTCTGACATGCTGGCAAATTACTTAATTGTGGATTAAAGTCTGTTGGCTGGGACAGGGATTATGAAATAGGTTGGTAGTAGGGTTGTTGATGTAGTCTTTAGAAAACCAGTTCCTTCGTCTCTGCCCAGTTTCAGGTAGTGTAAAGCCATCACACCTGCTGGTGACCAGTTACATGTTCTTGCGGGAAGTCGTGAAAGTGAGAGTGCTGGGTGATGATTTTTTTCTCATGCAAATCTACTTCCTATAAATACATAGAGTTCTAGCAGGTTTTGGTGCTCGAGGGTTTATATTTCTTACAGAAATATACGAGGAGTAGATATAAATTCTGGTTGCCTATCATTTCTGACTAAAGCGTGTTTCTTGAACCTGACTGGGGTAGCAGACAGTCATTTTTGGCTGTGCTATTAAGTGGTAGTAGCGTAAGAGCTTATGTGATAGAGAAGAAATGCACAACAGGGTAAGGAAGCAGAGTAGATCTGTGGGGGACTCGAGGGAGCCATGGAGCATTTTTAAGTGGTCTGGAACCTCAGGTGTTGGTTATTGTGCGGTTGGCTTGAATCTTGGGGGAACGAGACTGGCAACGGGAAGGTCGAGGCTATCCAGTTTGGTGACGCTCCAACCCTCCTAAGTGTCGGTGGTGAGCCAGTCAGTAGGCCGAAATAAGGGATCTCACCGGTTTTTTGGTTTCACTGCTGCTACCTCTGTCCCACCTTTTACTCTTGGGTTCATTTTTTGATTTTCACTTACTGCGTCTTCTAGTATTTCTTCAGTTAGCCTTTGTGAATAACTGGCTTTGCTTATTTGAAAATGGTATATTAACCTTTAAATGAACTATTTTTTACTGCATTTCTGGTAGTAAATGTGTAGTCCCCTCCACCCACACCAACCAGTGCACTTCAGTTCTGACATTTGACTCTCTGGAGTTAGCCTCAGACCCCGCCTCATGCCAGTCCCAAGTCTCAGGCCTTCCATACTTGGCAGCTGACCAGCTATAAATTGAACTACCTCCTGATGCTTGATAATTTATTAGAATGGCTCATCACAACTTAGGAAAACACTTGACTTACAAGTTTATTACAAAGCATACCTTGGGAACAGCCGGACGGAAGAGGTGTGCACAGACCAAGGTGTGAGGGAAGGGCAGGAGGTGCATAGGCCCTCTTCAGCTTGCCACCCTCAGATCAACCTTGCGTTTGCCGACCTGGAAGGTCTGCCTCGGGGTTTTTTGGGGAGGCTCATACAAGCACAATTAAGTCACTGACAGTTTGTGCTTAGCTCAATCTCTAGCCCCTCAGTGGGGTGGGGGTGAAAATTCAACCCACATGGTTCCGCGGCTGGTTCCTCTGTGGACCCTACTGACCCAGGAGGCACTAGCCATTAGCATACAAAAAGGTTCCAAGGGCTTTAGAAGCCTCTGGTATCAGGAGCTGTGGAAAAGGACCAAATAAATACCACAATATACCTTGTGTCTGTGTGATAGATTAGCTCTTTATAGAGCCCTGGTTTCAGAATGATTTTCCTTTTGAAGGACATCATCTAGTGCCCCCGCTGTTACTCTGGACCGGATACTGTTGGAAAACGCAGTCAGCCAAGTCATCTGTAAACAGGGTGAGATTAGTCTGGACTGAGTGAGGAGCTGGTGGAATGGCCCCGCAGAAACGAGCAGGCAGGCTGACACACAGGACTTCAGCTAAGCCGTCCACCCGGCCCCGGTTTTTGTCACAGGGACTGGAGGGAGGTAACAGTGGGTCATGAGAAAGGTGCTGTGCACAGGGGCGCGCTCACGCGCTGCGGAAGGACGTGCTGGGCAACGACGGAATGCGTATACAACGGTCCCATAAGACTAACGGTGCTGAAAAAGTCCCGTCCCTGGTGACGTCATAGCTGTCAAGTTTGCTGTAAAACCGTATTTCCTGTTACGTGGGCAACAGCCTATGTGTCTTCCACGTGCCACATCTCTTGTTGCATCATTTCCTCTTGTGCTCGATCTGACTCACGTCTGTACATTTAGTGTAGCCTCAGTGTGAGGTGTTTATATAAAGTGTGCAGTAGTGTTGCAGTGACGTCCTAGGCCTCCACACGCCACTCACAGACACACAGGCAGTCTCCCGTCCTGTCAGCCCAACCACGGTAAGTGGCCTGCGTGGGTGTACATTCGTCAGTCTTTTACTTTATTTTTAATGTGTCTTTTCTGTTTAGATATGTTTACATACACAAATACCATTGTTGCAATTGCCTACAGTGTCCAGTACAGTAACATGCTGTACACGTTTGTAGCCTTGGAGCGGCAGACTACCGCAGGCAGCCTGCGTGCGTGGCGGCCACCCCAGCTAGGTTTGTGCAGGTGCGCTCCTCTGATGTTCGCACGTCATGGAATTTCCTAGCACGCGTTCGTCAGGGCGTGTCCCCGCTGAGTGGCCCATGACTACGATGATGATGTCAGCAATGACAGAGCTAGCACTTACTTGGACTTACAGTACAGAACCAGAAGTTGTTACAAGGGCTTTATAGGAGTAGACTGACTCAGTTAATATTTTCAATTTATTAATTGGACACCGAAATCATTCTCCTCTGAGAAACTGAAGCACAGAGTTAAGTAACTTGCGAAGGCCATGCACTGAGTAAATGGTGGAGTTAGCATTTGAACCAGGACAGCCAGACCCCAGCCCCACTAATGAACCTAGGTTACAGTCCAGCCAAGCAGCCAATAAACGGGAGACGGGCTGTAAATTCACAGGAAGCGTAAGTTACCGCTAGTGATCGGCAGAGTCAGAATTCAGAGTATCACGAGAAGTATAATGTGGAAGCTCTGTCCTTGCGGAACAGATCACCAGCTCGAGGTGGTGTGGCCATAAGGCATAGAGGAAATGACAGAAGAGCCAGCGCTGGAGTTTTCCTGGTGAGGTGGGAGGGGGTAGGGTGCGGGTGGGAGGCCTGGCTTGCGGGAACCATGGAGAAGGGCCAACCTCCGAGCTTCCTAGAGAGGCGCCGAGAGCCCCAGCCGGTCCTGCTTCCGCCTTGGCTAAGTAGGTTCCCCCAGGCTGACCCCGCTCTGGGTGAGCGGCCCGGGATTCCACGACCCCTGTTCCCCAAGGGTAGCCCGGCCTCCCCGTCTCCGGGAGGCGTGGCGTCCGGAGCCCGGCCCGTGTTTTTTTTGCCGGCAGAGGCGTGATTGCCTTTCCTTCCTCGGAGAGCTAGGCTGACATCCTCCGGCTCGCGGTTCTCAGGTGGGGGCCGGTGACTTTGCGGGTCTCCTTCTTCCCGGGGTGTTGAGTTTAGATTCCGGTCGGGGTCTCCCTCCGCCTTGTCCACTGGACATTGAGCATCTTACCCTTTACTCCTCCCACCCCCCTTCCCCATCCATTCTGGGGCCAGAACACCACTTGCATTTCATCCTGCAGCCGGTGATTGGTCCAGGGGCTTGCTTCTCTCTAGAAGCTCCGCCAGGCCTTTGCTGTGATCTGTAGAAGCATTCAGTGCAAGCTACTTAATGCATTCATTGTGGGTCAGGGATTTTCTTAAAAGCCACGAATCCACTGCAGTTCTTGACTCTTGCTTCATGGGTATTCTTTTTAGGAACGCCCAGCCTCACCAGGCAGATTTGTCGAGTGTACAAAGGGAGCAGTTGCAGCACCCTGTGTGTGACCGGAAAGGGTGCACTGAGAACACCCACTCTGCCCTAAGAATACGTTTCCAACGACCGAGGGAGGAGAAGGCCACAAGTGTGGGAAACAAGACAGGCGCAGGCTCACTATGGCTCTCTCTCCTAGCTCTGCAGGCTCTTGCTTTTCCAGACAGAGAGGCATTGCGTGAAGCCAGGGTCGTCAGGAATGCCCCAGACAGTGGGGTGCCAGGTAAGCTGAGCTTCCTTCCAGCTTTCCACATTCCAAACGAACATGAGAGGTCGCTAGGACCAGCGGCCCGACTTGGCCAGCCCCGTGCAAAGCTTGGCAGGGGACGGGTCGGTAGAGTGTGGTGAGGAGTGTGTAGGGCAGTTGGTGCGGGGGGCTCAGATGGGTTGGGGAAGAGGGAAGCACAGACCAAGAATTTCTTCTGGAAAGTGAGACTGTACGTGCTTGCCCACTGCAAGGATGGCGCAGAGGAGCAGCGTGGCCTTAGCCGTGGGCTTGTTGGAAGAGATCAGAGAGTGAGGTGTTAATGAGAGGAGTCTCAGAGGTGTGGGGGGCAAGCAGCCGCAATGTGAGGAAGGAAGTCCAGGTCCACGCTCCCAGCTGTTGATGCTGAAGGAAGTAAAAACCGAGTGTTAACATTTGGGATCAGTGAAGTGTCTGTTCTCTGTTGTCCATTAAGGTGGCCACTAGCTTCATGTTCCTGTTTACATGAAAATTAATTCCAGTTAGAAATTCAGGTCCTCAGTCGCACGAGACACATGGAAACTTGCTGGTCGAGGCGTTATCTGACTTCCTGGATTTAGCATCCACTGACGATTCTTGTCGGAACTCGTGTTTGCAATGATGGCTGTAAATCCTCTAGCGCTTCTGCAGTGATTTCTGACCCCCGTGAGAGACTGAGCACAGAGAGGAGATAGTCGACATGACAGACGGGGTGTGGACAGTGTGAGTCGGGGAGAGATGCCACAGGGGACTGAGTTACAAGTGGTCAGTTCACTTGAAAATTTTGCTTTCTTATCCAACCTTGTAATAAACAGTCAGATAACGATGATTCCCGTCTGAAAATGGAAATAATACTTCCCATTTATTATTTGGAAGAATAATTCTTGGGAAGAATTATTAATAATAATTATTATTTAATTATACTTATTTATAATTTAATTATTATTAATAATAATTCTTCCCAAGAATTATTCCCACTAGGAATAATTCTTCACAGATGTGTTCTAATAATTGAGTGATACTTGGTGTAAAAATAAATGACACAGGACAAGGCACAAAGGCTGATGCACCTTGAGAAGGCGGAAATGGCCCCAGCAGGAAGTGGAAAGAGACACCCCAGGTGAAGAGGGCAGTGTTGGCAAGTGGACAGCACTTAGGGGTCAGGCTGCAGGGCCATGTTCAAGGTCAGAGACTGCCATTCTGTCCTGGAGTCAAGTCTGTTAGGGAAGGAGGAGGTGACTGCATGCTGCTTTCGAGGGACAACCAGCTTTCTGACAAGGCGAGACGTCCAGAAGAGGGAGGATGATGCAGCGCGAAAGGAGTTCCATGCCCATGGAATCGCCGCTCTGTCTGTAGTGAAAGGGGACGGGAGGCCAGAGAGAAGCTGAGTGGGGGCCCTGGTGGGGGCTTCAGGGTGGGTGGAGGCAGGGTGAAAGGCACAAACCTGCCTGCCGTGCTCACTTTGGAAAACATCAGCGAGGTAAACCTAGCGCACAGAACCAGACACGGGTTGGCGTGGTCACTGGGTAGACAAGAGCAGGTGCTGGACTGTGCGCTTGGGACAACTGTGGGGCCCCAGAGGCGTGCCCATTGAAAATGGGAATGCTGGCTGAGGACCACCTCTGACTGGGGTGCTGCGTGGTTCTCTTTGCCAGTACAGGCCTCCCATGGGTCTCAGAGCCACGGACCCCAGTAGATTTGTCCCTTCCCTGGAGTGCAGGCCCCTCCTCTGTCCTTACACAGGGTTTGAGCAGGAACCTGTCGTTTCAGGAGCCAGTGGCCTTTGAGGACGTGGCCGTGCACTTCACCCAGAATCAGTGGGCCAGCCTGGACCCTGCGCAGAGGGCCCTGTACCGGGAGGTGATGCTGGAGACGTACGCGAATGTGGCTGCCCTGGGTAAGGCCTCCTTCCTCTCTGAGACTCAGCTCCTGCCCTCAAGGCCCATGGCTTCCTCCTCAGCCATTCTGGAACCTTCTGATACCAGCAGGGTTGATGCTCCTTGAGCTGGGCTCCATAATCCACAGTTGCAGGAGTAGCTGATGGAGAAAGATCTAGGTTCACTTTGGTCTAAGCAAAATTCCTCTCTTCCCTGTTTCCTGGTGGGGACTGTCCTGGAAGGCGCTTTGCTGAGAAGGTTCTCAGTAGAGCACCTTCATCCCCCACTCTTCACTCCAGAGGAGACCTTGGCCCCCTCTGCTCTGTGTGAGGGCCTCCGCAGCCCCCGTGGGCACCCCACCAACAACGGTGGGGGCTTTCTGTCCTCTCGGAGGGAGAGGGGGCGAGCTTCCTCCCGAGCAGAAGAGTCCGACCCTCCCTCAGAGCCCCAGGTTCTCGCCCCGCTGCCCTCGCATAGTCTCCTGGGACACCCGCTTCTTTTTTCACCTGGCAAAGCAGAGGGTGGGCTTACAGGGCTCAGCAGGGCCTCTCCTGAGCTTCCTGTTCCCTTGCTTTCTCCTTCAGCGGCATTTCCATTTCCCAAACCAGACCTGCTACTCCAGCTGGAGCGAGGGGAAGTGCCACGGGGCCCGGATCCCTGGACAGCTGTCGGGGGAGAGGCGCAGAGAGGCGCCTGCACAGGTAAGCAGGAGACCCCCCACCTTCCCCTCCAGCTTTGCCTTCTCCCGTCTTTCATGGTTTAGCAGGAAACAGGTTTTCCTTCTGTCATATGGCTGTTGTGGGGTGAAAATGGCTATTCTTACTTAGAAAAGTGTCCCTCACTAGAGCTTCCGCCCTGAACTGGAGAGGACCAGTCCAGAGATTTCATTGTCTGTCATTTTCCTTTGGAAAGCTAACAGATGTCAAATGCTTAGTGAAAATAGGCTTCTGTGGGTCGGTGCAGGAATATAAATACTGTTTAGTAAGAACTTGTTTCTGTAAGAACATTTTACATATCTGCGTGGGTTTATAGGTGAAACTATGTATAAGAATGGAATTTTTATGAATTCCTAAACACTAAATTATAAATTAGCTTTTGAAAGAAAGGCTGCTTAATTATTGGGAATGAATGGTTTTCTTTTTTTTGGAAGATATTCAGTGGAGGTAAATGTAAAGAACCATCCAGAGAGTTGGCACGGAGCCTTTCTCACTCCTGGGCTGTCCTCATACTCTCACCCCTGATGCTCTTCAGAGCCTCTGTGAGCCTTCCTCATTCACCACCCGCACACACTCACTCCCACACTCCCACACACTCTCATATACACACACTTACACACTCATGCACTCACACACACACACACATACTCATACACTCACATACACACTCCCACACACACTCTCACACACTCACATACACACACACACACATACTCATACACTCACATACACACTCCCACACACTCTCACACACTCACGTACACACACATACATTCTCACTCCCACACTCCCACACACACTCTCATATACACACACTTACACTCTCATGCACTCACACACACACACACATACTCACATACACACTCCCACACACACTCTCACACACTCACATACACACACATACATTCTCACTCCCACACTCCCACACACACTCTCGCACACTCACATACACACACGCTCACACACTCCCACACTCACACGCATTCACACTCTCACATACACACACTCTCACACACTCCCACACACACACACACACACACAGTCACACACTCAGTCTTACCAGTGCCTTTGGTTGGCCCCAGCATGTCAGGCCTTTCCCAGCCGTGTGCCTGCGGTTGGCAGTGTCTCCCTCTGCCACCACTGCATGTGGTCTGTCCCGCCTGCCAAAGGCTTTAGCCAGCGTCGTCCAGGAGAACTGTCCATGACGATGGTAGTGGTATGTAACTGCGCTGTCCAGGATGGCGGCCCTGAGCCACAGGAGCACTGGAAAGGCGGCTGGTGCAGCTGAGGAATTGAATTTTTAATTTTGTTCTGTTTTCATTGATTTAAACTTCAATGGCCCCTTGTGGCTGGCAGCCAGCTTATTGGACAGTGCAGCCTCACCTAATTAGAAGAACAGCCCCAGCAGCCGGTTTTAGTCTCTGGATCAGTGGGTTTCTGACTCTAACGGCTGGGCACCACCCCTGGAGAGTCTGACTCAGGGACTGGCGTGGGGCCGAGACTTCGCCTTTCTGACAAGTTCCCGGATGACGACCGCCGCTCTTCTTGAGAGCCTCAAATCTGTTTTTCAGACTCTGTGTTGCAACTCATCCATGAGCTGTGCTCAGCATTTAAAACCCAGACTGTACTCAACTTAAATAAAAGACACCAAATACAGTGTAACATCCGTTACACACGCATCACTCTCATTAGGGGTACTGTTAGGGAAACTTCTGTTTGCATTTCAGTTTTGTGTGTGTGTGAGTGTGAGTACGTGTGGGGTCTAAGATTTGATCACAAAAGCTGGAGAGGCACTAAGCTGCAAGTCTCATTTGTCAGATCTCGGATGCTCGGAAAGGTTTCAGTGTCAGAGTGCCACCAGTGAGAACACGGGGCTCCCCCCTCACCCCCTGGGGGCCATCTCTAGTCCCAGAACGGCTCTTCACCAGGCATGTCTTTTCTCTTTTCAGAGACAAGTCTCTCTCCCAGCCTACAGTTCATGGGTTTGAAATAGGGACCCTTCTGTGAACTCTTCACAACCAGCAGAGTTACAGACCGTGTTCTCCCTAGTGGGGCTTGCGAGAGAGGTCATCTCTGTAACGGTTACAGACACGGTAAAGCACTGGGACAGCCTGCACGCCTCGATCAGGCTTAGGGACCCACCGTTGCACACAGCATCTCTCAGCGCCCTGGCCCCTGTGTGCTGCTGGAGCTGCTCACCCTGCAATCTCTCCTCCACTTTGGAGATCTCTTTCCTTACCTTCTGCTTCCTCTTTCCTTTAGTGCTTCCTGTCCCTGTGATTTCTCCACCCCGTTCCCATTTTTCTTTGTCTGTTGGTCTCAGTGAACAGCTTCCTCTGTTTGCATTGGTTTTGTTGTTCTAATAGCACTGCCTGCCTTCTCCCCCTCCGGTGTTTTTACTTTCCCTGCAGGGCACCATCAGGTGGCTCTGTCTCTCTCCAAACCACGTGTACACCTGGACAAGCTCATAATGCTTAATCCATTTACCCTTCCAGTGCAAGTAAGTGCCCTAATGTTTTCTTTTTATCACACTAGGTGGTAAAACCAAGATTGAGAATGAGGAGCAAACTCCAAAGCTGAACATTCCTAAAGAGCCAGGGTCCCCCAGGCTGGGTGCAGCAACGCAGCCGGTGGGTGCTTCCCAGCACCCTCTCTTTCAGGACAGCTTAGAGAAGCCACTGCTCTGTGACACGGGGAAGAAAACGAACTCAAAGAAAGGAGATTGCACAGACTTGACGGTCCAGGATCATAGATCCTCCACCATCGAAAGAGAAGGGGCAGCCAGGACATTGGAAGGGAGCGGTGGCCACACACTTCTCCCCTCGCAGCGGGGCCTCCCTAGAGGACAGGTGTGTTGTACGTGTGCCGTGTGTGGCAGGTATTTCCATCAGCATTCAGACCTTCATCAGCATCAGGGAATTCACAGCGATGAGAAGCCCTACAAATGCAAAGAATGTGGGAAAGCCTTCAGATATAACTCAAAACTGTCACGGCACCAGAGAACCCACACTGGGGAGAAACCGTACTCGTGTGGGGAATGTGGACAAGCCTTCAGCCAGAATTCCCATCTCTTTCAGCATCAGAAACTCCACGGTGGCGAGAAGCCCTATGAATGTCAGGATTGTGGGAAAACCTTCAGCTACAACTCAAAACTTATTCGGCACCAGCGGATCCACACCGGGGAGAAACCCTTTAAATGTAAGGATTGTGGGAAGGCTTTCAGGGGTAGCTACGACTGCGTCCTCCATGAGCGAGTTCACACCAGGGAGAAGCCCTACAAATGTAAGGAGTGTGGGAAAAGTTTCAGTTCAAATTCCCTCCTGATTCAGCATCGGAGAATCCACACCGGGGAGAAACCCTATGAATGCAAGGAGTGCGGCAGGGCCTTCCGCCGGAGCTCGGTGTTTCTCCAGCACCAGAGGTTCCACACTGGGGAAAAACTCTACAAATGCAGTGAGTGTTGGAAAACTTTCAGTTGTTGGTCCCGCTTTGTCGTGCATCGGAGAATCCACACTGGGGAGAGACCTTATGAATGCCAGGAGTGTGGGAAGGCATTCAATCAGAAGATCACCCTGGTTCAGCATCAGCGAATTCACACGGGGGAGAAACCTTATGAGTGTAAGGTGTGTGGGAGAACCTTCAAGTGGAGCGCAAGTTTCATTCAGCATCAGAAGCTGCATAGTAGGAGGAAGCCCGCCCAAGTGATGGGACCATCTGCAGTTACGCCCCACTTTCCTTCTCCAGCCCTCTCCGCTCTGCCTTCTCCCGCTGCGTGCGCTGCCCCAGCCGTGCCAGGGGCTCCCCCGTCTTCTCTGCATGCAGGCCTACGTCCTTCCTCGGTGCCGCTCTTCATGCTGCTCCCCTCACCTGAGACGGCTGGCGCCCTACCTGTCCAAATACTGCATTTCTTTCAGGATCTTGCTTCTCCGGGGAAGCCGTCCTCTCTCAGCCCGGACCCTTTGTCTCACTCCCTGTGAGCTCCTGCATGTTCTCAACTCTCAGTGCTCCCAGAGTTTTCCGCGTGTCCATGGCTCCCGATCGTGTCTTCACTGATGCTCTTCTGGTCTCGCGTGAGTCAGCATTGTTTCCCAGCCACATCGTAAGTTCTCGTGTTGAAGGACTGTGTTTGATTACTCTCTTCCGCCCCTGGGTAGGACACGGTAGCCTTTGTCCTTTGCAGTGTCCAGTGTCGACTGATCCCATCAGCCTGTGCCTGCCTTCTGGGGCTGCCGGAGTTTCAGGTTTGCAGAACTTTCTGGGTTTTAGGAGTATGGCAATACGATGAGATGGGCCATTGTCATTTGAGAAATGGGGTTGGGGAGATGCAGAGCCCATGTGAGGATGGTTGCTTTCGGGGTTTAAGGAGGGGCATTTGGCAGGCCAGTAGGGAGGCTCACTGAGGAATCTGAGTCTTGGATTTTTTTTTACCTTGATAATGAATGTCAGGAGGATCCTATGTGATCAAGCAATAGACAAGGATATCATCAGTGGAAAGAATATGATTGGAAGGGGATGTGTCTTTTCTGTTGGGTTTCTTTGCTTTTCCCACCCAAAGCTTTGATGTTAGTGCCCACTCGTCATGTAGGTACGGAAAGTGGCTTGGGCTTGTGCAGTTTGGGGCAGGTGCCGGGTGTAGAAATGTACAAATTGTCCATGGTGTGAACTTGGCCTCTTACACTGATGAGCACCAGAGGGAAGAAGCAGAGAAACCCAACAGTGACTTGCTGTACCTCCTGCCTCAGAAGAGCCAGTTCCCGGTCAGTTATCACATACGCACTTGGACATGCTCTCATACCTACTCCGCGTCCCTCCGGTTCAATCTGAGTTTGTGAGTGGTGGTCCTTTTACATTCATTTTGTAATGAACTACTGTGGTAACACCAAGGAGAATTTAAAGGATGCTGATTTTACCAGACGTTATGATCTCACTGGTTTAGCCATACTTTCCATCTAGTGGTTCCTGACCCTGACCTTTCTCAGAATCACTGCTGCAGGACAGTAGCAATGTGGGAAAGTATTTGAATAATTACATGAGAATACAGTACCAAACAATGATATTACGCTGTTATTGTAACACCATAAAATTATGTCTGCAAGGGAAGGCACTGAAAGGCATTTCGGTTTTGGTTTTGACCAGGTTTACTGATATATGCTTTATACACAGTAAAATTTAACCTGTTCAAGAATATAGTTTGGTGAGTTTTGACAAATGAATACAGTTATGTAACCAAGATACATAAAATTTCCATTATCCTCAAAATTTCCCTCAGCACAGGGAGAAATTTAAATCATCGGTGGGATGTTTGGGATTTTTCCTTATTTTCACTCCTTGGTAAGGTTTGTGCCACACACAGAACTCGGGAGACTGAAAGGCAGCGACCAGGCTTCCTCACCTAGCTGCAGTCAGAGCTTCCAGAGTATGCAGACATCCCTCCTCCAGAGTCATGCTAAGAAAAGCAGTCAAAATGTAGAAAATGACTGTTGTTTCTTTGTCATATTTACTTAAAAATTTTTTTTTAGATTTTATTTACTTATTTTTAGAGAGGGGAAGGGAGGGAGAAAGAGAGGGAGAGAAACATCCATGTGTGGTTGCCTCTCCAGCATCCGTTACTGGGGACCTGGCCCCAAACCCAGGCCTGTGCCCTGACTGGGAATCAAACCAGTGACCCTCTGGTTTGCGGACTGGCACTCAATGCACTGAGCCACACCAGCTGGGGCCCTTTGTCATATTCCTGACACACACATTACTGAACATCTTCGTGATCTGAGGGTGCGCTTCAGTGAATGGGGAAGACGTTTTGCCCAGAAGAAAACGAGTCCATTGTGGGAAAACAGTGAAGATGCAAAAGGGGCTCCCATGTGTGGCAGTTTAAGGGAAGAGCCGTCAACATCCGTTGACATTTAGCCTTACAGCCCTGTCCCCGCTGTCCCCAGTGTGTGCTCCAGGAGACAGATGTCAGTCAACGGTCCGGTAGCCTGTCCTGTGAATGTTGGAATCTTGTGTCTTCATACCAAGGAGAGTTTGTGAAGAATTAAGAATATCATACAGTCAAGTAGTAGAAAAAAGACAACTAAGTTTTTTAAGCGTTGTACAATAAAAAAAATGTAATCTTAGTATAGCATTTGGTTCTGTAGTGAGCGGTGTCTACACCACAGAGGAAAAAGTCTTTCCGAGCTGCTGGAAAAACTCGTGGCAGAGCCATGTTGAGAGACATCTGGGCACTGACTTTCCCCGGCACCCACCACTATGGTCACTACCGTCACTGTCACCCGATTCTGGGTTTATTTTAGGGATGAAAAGGGTTAAGAACTTATGAACATTCCTTTACATAGAAGTGCATACACATAGGTGTGTATGTGTGTAAATTCTCATGAGCTCACCTTGAGTCTAAAAGCATGGCCCACAATTGATGGGCCTCTCCGATCCGGAGGGCCCCGCCAGTACGGGCAGTGCAAGCAGCAGCTGTCAGGGACACCGGCAGCAATTACAGCTCTGCGGAGATATGCCGCCTCTGCTCCTGCTCCCTGTGGCTGCTGCCAAGACTGCAAACCTCCACTACTTAAACCTGACCTAACCATGCCTAAGTGCAGCATTATGTTCTCTCAGGGCCTTTGTCATTCACAGCAGTGGTAATTTTGCATTGGTTACCTTTGTTTCCTATTTCTTTTGTCTTTACTCCTTTTTTGCATAAAGGTTCAGATGAACAGACATTAAATTTGTGTATGATTGTAGAGTCTTAAGTGTATTGTATATAGCATCTTCCTAAGAAAACCCTGAATGAAGATTACTCAGGCTCATTGTAGAGTGATTCAGAAATGGCCTTGTTTTACAGTTACTGTCAAATGTTGAAACAACTGTGTTTACCTTAATGGAATTTATGTTCTGGCTTAATTTGGTATTCCGGAGCTTGGAAATGCATACAATCTTTCCCATGGAAATGAATGGTATAATAATAGTGTAATCAACTTCCAATAAGTCGGTTGGCCTTAAGTTTATGTGTGTGTGTGTGTGTTTAAACACACTACCCTCACAATATGGGGAAGATGTTATTGTTTACAAGTCCTTAAAAGGAGCAGTCTGATCCCCAAATCCTTTTCCTGATTTTCATGTAGCCAAGAGGCTCTCCCCTTCCCACCAGGTAGAAATCTAGATGAGCAGTTTCTGGGGCTGATGAACCGTCATACTCTCTTGCTAAGAGAAGGTCAGGGATGAGGCACCTCGTTCTTGAAGACTGGGATTGTCGAGTCCCCCTGGGCATCCCTTGCCCCCTTTCCCTGCTCAGCTTTCAGAAGGCTCAAACCGCTCTTCCTGGTCTGGGCAGGAGGGACAGCAGTTCTTTTACACAGCACAGCAGTCCTTGGTGAGTAGGAGCCATGGCTCTGAAGCTGTTTTCAGGAGCCACTAGAGCCCTCTGGGTGACACAAAGCCTTCCCACATTGGCAGTCTCCGAGAGGAGCTTCTGGGACAGGGTGGAGACATTTGTTTGAATTGCAAATATGTAATGAAGGCAAATCCTGGTGGCTGTCCCCTTGACAGGTCTAGCTAGGCAGTGGGGTGCCCTGACGAGTCTTGGAGGATGGAGTGGTTCTCAAGACTGTGGGGGGGAGCCTGGAGAATGCTCTCACGAGGTATGAAATATTTAACAATATAGAGGACCCAGTATTCACAGGATAGGCCACTGGGCCATGAACTGAAATCTGTCTCCAAGCTGGGCCTGGAACACACCCGGGTACAGGGTGGGAAAGGGCTGTGAGGCTAAATGTTAATGGTTGTTGATGGCTCTTCCCCCAAAGTGCCACATATGGGAGCCCCTTTTGCATCTTCAAAAGCAATAACAATTAGAAATCAAAGTCGCAAGCACTTACTATATGCCAGGCATTACTGTAAATACTTTGCCAATCTATTAGCTCATTTAAATATTAACCCTCAACAGCCCTTTGAGGTTGGTACCACTGTCACGCCCACTCAACAAAAAAAGGAAGCGGGCAACCTTGCGGCTGCGCACACTAATAAGCGCACAGCCAGGTTTCCGGAGCTCGGCAGCCGACGCACTCCCCCGGTGCACGTTTGGTTGTTGACGCGATGGGCCCCCTCTCCCCACTTCCAATCCTCCCACTGCGGGAGGGCAAACCTGCAGAACCCAGGCGGCGCCGGCCCCTGTGCAGCAATCAATGGTCCCCTGGGGACCCGGCAGGGCAGTGCGCTAGCGGCAATCGCCAGAGAACCCTGGGTAATTCCCAGGACTGTAACCATTCCGTGGCCCGAGCTGGCTGGCTGACGTCCCCTGGAGGAGGGCCCTGCAGGACCGAAGCTTGGAGCCGGCAACTTTCGGTCTGGGGAAGTGGGGACAGGAGCTTTGGCTGCTGGGACAGGGAACCACAGAGACGAGCCGCTTCCGGGTTCCTAGAGAGGAAACGGTGTACGCACTTCCGGCTGAGCCAGAGCCCGGCTTCCCAGGACAGGATAGTGCATCCCGCTGCCACGCTATTCCTGCGCCTGCGCCTCCCGGGGTTAACTGGCCCTTGGGGTCGGGGTTTGGTTCGCCCGCCCGGTAGCAGATTCGTTTCCCCCGAGCGGAGTACCGGGGTGAGGACGTGGTGGGACGGAGAGGCGCACCGGGCGAACACAGGGCGTTTGCAGGGTGCGAGGCGGCATTGGTTTTACCTGCGCCACCTTCTTTTAAGTCTCAGTTCTCAGAATCTCCAGGGCGGTGTGGGAAATGGGGATGCCAGCCTTGCCCCCGGCCGCGTGGCACCAGGTGAGCCAGCATCCTTTCGATGTGAAGAGAGCAGATGTCAGGTCTGCATCCACATGCTGAGTTGTCCCGGCCAGCGGCCTTCACTGGGAATCTGCCACTACTGGGCATGTTTGCAGAAGAGGAGGAGTTGAGGGGTGGAGGGATGAGAATACCCGAACTAGGACAATTGGGAAGGGGGAAAAAACCTGAGTGTGGGGGGTTTCATTGAGATGGATTTGGCAGTTGAGGCTGAAAAGTGGAAATCTGCAACACTGCATACAGAAGACCCCCGTGCCACCTTCCACAGGACCGCAGACGTCTTTCCTTGGATAACGCAATTCTAGTAACTATTTTGTACATCTCACTGGGTTTTCTGCATAGACATGCCATTTACGAATAAAGAGTTTTATTTCTTCCTTTCTGGTCTGGATGCCATTTATTTATTTTTCTTGCCTAATTGCACTGACTAGAGCCGCTAGTTCAGGGCTGAGTGGAGGTGGTGAGGTCAGGCATCACGGCTGCTGCTCTTTTTGCCTTCAGTCTTTTTCCTCTGTGTGTTTTATTTTGTATTGCTCTGTCTTCACATTCAGTAATTTTTTTCCTGCAATGTCTAATTTGCTGTTAATTCCATGAAGTATATTTTTCATCTCAGACATAAAGGGAGGGAGAGAGAGAGAGAAACAGCAATGCATGGTTGCCTCTCACATGGCCCTCATTGGGGACCTGGCTTGCAACCCAGGCATGTGCCCCGACTAGGAATTGAACCGGGACCCTTTGGGACCCAGCCCTCCCCCCCACCAGCCCCCACTCCCAGCTCAATCCACTGAGCTACACCCCACCAGCCAGGGCTTTTTTTTTTTTTTTTTTTTTTTTTAAGTCATGGAATTAGCTACCACTTTTGCAGACAGCTTGACTGCCCACTGCAGGAAGCAGAGAGTTAAGTTACAGAAACTCTGTATTAATTTCCTTACCAGTAAAATAGGGATGACAGTCTACCTCCTAGGTTTGTGTTGAGGACTAACTAACTGCATTGATACATGTAGAAGTGCTTAGAACAGTGACTGGTGCATAAATAAACTAAATGCTATTTATTGTGATGTCATCAGTAAGCTTTGACTTATGTATACACTGTGAAACAACCACAAGTAACAAACGGCCCCAACCCCCAAAGCTTTGCGATGCCCCTTGCAATCCTTCCCCCCGGTTCCCCACAGGCAATCACTTTTTGCTTCCTGTCACTTTGCATTCCTTTTCTAGGGTTTTATGTAAATGTGACCACACTGTATGTATCTTTCTCTTTGGTCTGGTGTCTTTCATTCAGCATAATTATTCTGAGATTCACCCATGTTGCATACCGAGTCATATTGCACTATGGATGTATCACAGTGTGTCTACTCACCACTTGGTGGCCATTTGGGTTGTTTACAGCTTCTGACTGTTACAAAGAAAACTGTTATGAACACTTGTGTTCAAGTATTTGTGAGTGTGTGTGTTTATTTATCTTGGTAAATACCTGGAGTGGAATGGCCAGGTCATAAAATAGGTGTACATTTAGCTTTTTAAGAATCTTCATAATTTTCCATGAAGAAGTTGTGCCATTTCACATTCGCACCAGCACGGTAGGAGAGTTCCACTTCTTATACATCTTTGCCTACACCTGATAGTGTCATTCTTTTGAATTTTAATTATTCTAATAAGGGTATAATGCTATCTTATTGAGGTTTTCATTTGTATTCCCCTAATGACTAATGATGTTGAGTGTATTGTCACATGCTTACTTGCCTTTCGTTATGTCTTCTTTGCTAAGGTGTTTTTAGATTCTGCCTGTTTTAATTGGGTTTTCTTTTTTTTTAAGCTGTGAGAGATCTTTATATGTGAGAGATATAAGTCCTCTTTCATAGATATGATTTTCAAGTATTTTCTCCCAGCTTGTGGCTTGTCTTTTCATTGACTTAACAGTAGCTTTTGAAGAGCAGATTTTAATATCGATGGGTCCAGTTTATCAGTTTGTTCTCTTATGGGTTGTGCTTTTCGTATCGTATTTAAGAAATCTTTGCCTTACCCAAGTTTATAAAGGCTTTGTCCTATTTTTTTTTTAAGATTTATTTATTTATTTTTGGAGAGAGGGGAAGGGAGGGAGATAGAGAAGGAGAGAAACAGCAATGTATGGTTGCCTCTCACATGGCCCTCACAGGGGACCTGGCCTGCAACCCAGGCATGTGCCCTGACCGGGAATCGAACCGGGACCGTCTGGTTCCCAGCCTGTGCTCAATCTACTGAGCTACGCCAGCCAGGGCACTTTGTCCTATTTTTCATTCCAGAAGTTTTAGTTTTAAAGTTTACATTTAGATCTATCATCTGTTTTGAGTTAAATTTTGTACAGGGTGTGAAGAATGGACCTAAGTAATTTCTCCCCTCTCTCCTTCCCTTCCTTCTTAAATGGGTGACCCGTTGTAGCCCCATTGTCTGAAAACATGGCTCCTTCTCCACCGAATTGCTTTGGCACCATTGTCACCAAATCAGTTGTCCATGTAGGCGTGGGACTGCCACTAGATTCCATTCTGTTGCATTGATCTGTGTGTCTGTCTGGATGCCATGAACACACTGCCTTTATTACTGTAGTTTTTCTAAGTGTTGAAGTCATGGCGTGTCAGTCATTCTACTCTGTTTTTGTCAAAATTGTTTTGGCCACTCTAGGTTCTTTGCATTTCTATATGAATTTTAGAGTCAATTTGTCAGTTGCTACAAAACACATCCTGGGATTTTTATTGCAATTGTATTGAATCTATAGATCAATTTTGGAATAATAGACATTGTAACTGTACAGAGTCTTCACAAACAAACATTGTAAATTAATTCATTTATTTAGATCTTAACTTCTTTTAGCAACATTTTACAATGTTTACTCATTAGGTCATTTACACCTTCCCTCAGATTTGTGTCTAAATATTTCATATTTTTGATGCTATGACAAACAGTAAATTTCTAATTTTCATTAATAGTATATAGAAATAGAAGTAATTTTTGTATTTTGATCTGCAACCTTGCACAACTCACTTATTAGCTGTAGAAACACTTGTAGATTCCATAGTTTTTTGTATTCACAAATAACAGCCATTTTACTTCTTTCCAATTTTGGATGCATTTTCTTTTTCTTGACTTATTGCACTGGCTAGTGGCCGGGGACAATGTTTTTACAGAGAGCCAATCTCTCTGCCATTGGCCAGGTGAGGGACATCCAGTTCCAGGCTTTAATTTTGCTGATACACAAGGAGAATCCTTGTCAGGTGCAAAGACTACAGTTTCCCATCTCCCCTGATTCACCTTGCCATGGAGCTGCCTCTGGGTCAGTGCTCCCTGTGTTGTCCCTCTGGTGAAGCTGTTCTGGGAAAAAATGGGTCCCTTGTAGCGTGCTTCTATTTTTCTTTTCCGACTGCCCATGATTCCAGTCACCCTCCCAATTTGGGGTTTTTATCTAGGTCTATTAAAGCTTTCAGATTTCTCCCTGTACCATAATACCGAATATAGGAGTTGCCTGTCCAATTTTGTTCTTCAGGTTAGTCCTAATGGCAATAACTGGCTGCAACTCTTTAGGGTTTGTGGCATATATGTGTGTGTATATGTGTGCACCCATACATGTGTGCCCATCTCTCTAGACTCACGGTAGGTGTTTATTTTTGATAGGTTTAGAGAAAAGGCAGTTTGCAAATGTAAGTCCTTACCATGCTATTGTCTCTCGAAACCTAATTCTATTTAAAATGATTATTTTGCAGAAACTTTAGAATACCAATACCCCAGGCTTTATGAACTGGACTTTCTGTGGTGGGTCAAATCTGTGTGTGAGGCAGCCTCCACTCTGGTCCCCACCGATTCTCATCCAACACTGAGCGTGACTGGCCTGTGATGAGTATATATTGAGGTGATTATGGTGCACGACTTCCAACCATAAGTGACAGTGCAGTGTGCCAGGCCTTTTGGATTGCTTCCCTGGGTGGAAGTCTATTGCCGCGTTGTGAGGACGCTTAGCAGTGTCATCACATACCCATGTGGGAAGCGACCAAAGTCTCGCCAATGACCAGTACCAAGCTGCCAGCCATGATGACAGTGAGTTACCTTGGAGGCAGATCCTTGGGCCTCAGGCAAGCTTTCTGATGAGTGTCGTCCCAGGTGACACCTGATGAAAGTTCATGAGCGATCCCAAGCCAGTAGCTCCGAGTTCCTGATTCTCCAAGAAACTTGGAGAGATAATAAATGTGTTTTGTTTCCAGCCACAAAGTTTTGGGGTGATTTGTTACGCAGCTATAGATACCTAATGGGCTCTTCATGACAGGAGGAGTCCTATTGTGATGCCTATAGATGCCTATGGGCTCTTTATGCTATAGTTGACAAGTAGCTATGTCTAATTCCTGACAAAGGAGTAACAAACTGCTGTGCTATCACATCTGGACATCTGGGGTCATACCGTCTTCTAGCAGCGGGAGGCCAATTTCCCTGTATGGCTCTGAAGTGGTTGGAGAGTAGGAGCCCTGTATCTGGAACTGTGCTCAGTGGGCATTTCAGGTGGTCAAACTCTATTCATGTTGGCGACCACACGGGCCAGAAGTCACTGGAGTAAGGCTACTGTTGAGGCCGTTGTTTTCAGAAACATGGTCACTATAGTGAGGCGCTAGCTAATTGGCTGTTGGCTAGTGGGCGGGGCTATCACTGATTGGCTGACTGATTGGCTCGCATTCATAAACTTGAGGTTGCTATTGACTTGCTAATTTGCAGAAGCACAGTTACCAGGGGTCACCAAAGTGAGGTTGTCACTTATCGGTTTTCAGAGCATGCTTTCTTATTCAAAGTTATGTAAATTAATGGCAGTTATTTGTTTGTGGCTTGGGACTTTGATCAAAAACAGTCTTTCCCTTTCTTGAATATAAAAAAAACCAACAAGTGCTTTTAATGTTTTCTCTTTTCCCCCTTTTATCAGCTAAACCTCCAGGAGATACTATAAGAGATTACCCAGATCTTTATTTGTGCAAGCATGATTATTTTCAGCCAGTGTTTACATTTAAGTTATTTTAGTGCCAGTGACCGCCCCCCTCCCAGCCCCGCCAAAAGCTGTAAATCACAGAACTTTTTCCGGAATTTATTGGAAAAAGCTAAACACAGGACATTTAGGCATCCTACCAGAGTCAGAACCGGACTAAACCATTTAACACGGGGCATGTCCTGTATGTACAGGACGCCTGGCAACCCCAGCCATCCTTATTTTGGTTGTTAAATGGACCTGCCCCAAAAGGTCCCCCACACGTACAGTTCCTAAGAAGGAGGAAGCTTTATAAAGGCAGGTGGGAACCATGGTTTTCCTAAGGGCTGCCCCGCCTAGGACTCAAGCAGGATCCTTGGCTTGGGCATCTAAGAGATGACACAAGAAGCCATTCTCCCCACACCTGCCCAGCCCAGGTGACCCTCGGAGTAACGGCGGCCGACCGCTGATGGGCGGTCTATTACCTGTGGCCCCACCTGTGCCTAGAGGTCGAGGTCTGAGTGGAAAGAGGTTGTATCAGTGTCGTGACACTCCAGTCCCGAGTCGTTTCCAACTGCCGTAGCCGGCAGAGGCACCCGCCCCACCCAGTGTCAGCTCAAGCAAGTACCCGCCCGCAACCCCGCCTCCTCCACAGGGCGGGGCCCCGGTCACGTGGGGTCGGCGCGGGGGGGGGGGGGGGGGGACCACCGAGGTGGGCGGCCTCCGAGCGGCCTAGAGGGGCGCTGGGCACGCACACGCTTCCGTATCGGTGTTTAGCTACCAGCTTTTCGGGGGTCGGAGAGGAAGCGTGCGGGTTCCAGCGAGTTCTACGTGCCAGGTCCGCTCTGTGCCGGCGTCTTCGGCTTCCCTGGCGCATAGCCAGCACCCCCGCCCCTGAACTCGGCCGCAGTGGTGGCTAGTCGCCCCTCCCTGACCTGGGGCTCCGGCGTCCTGGCCTCGTGGAAGCCGCCCGAGGTGGCTGCGCGAACTTCCAGAGCCCTGGTCCAGCCCCCTGCCCACGGAAGCGTGATCCTCTTTCCCACCGTAAAGGATTGGCGCAATAGCCTCCTGCACACGGTGCTGACGTTTCTGTGTTTGGGTTCTCCTGCTTCCCTAGTTAGAGATCCCGGAGGGGTCTCGGTCGGCATCACCCACCGGAACACTATTTTACTCCTAATCCGCAACCGGCCACCCATGTACCTCTACAGGCTTCTTTTTGGGGGGCGTTAATGTCATGGTCCCTGTAAGAGCTTTTTAAGGTTTGTTTGGACCCACACTAGGGGCAGGGATGTTTCAGTCCGCCTGGTGTGCAGATGGGGGCTTGCCCTGAGGCCCAGGTGGAGCAGTGCTTGAGGAGGTTTGGGGCGCTGAGCCCGTGGGGGCCTGATGGAGTCTTCCACCAGGGCCGGCAGTGAGGACACTGGGAAGGCCCTAGGCCACTGGGGGTGATGCAGGACTGAGCTCCTTGCACTCATGGCTCTTCCTCTCTTAGCTTCTAAGGTTCTTGCTTTTCCAAACGCTGAAGACAGTGCACGAAGCCAGGGGACATCAGCCATGCTCCAAACAACTTGGCCTCAGGTGAGCTGAGCTTCCTTTCCCACTTGAAAAAATCACATTAGCTATCCATTGATCAGGAAAGGACCAAGAAGGCCTAACGTGGCCAGGCTCTGGTTTTCTCTTGGAGTCCATCCCCAGAGCTACGGCTGTAAATACGTGGTGGAGGAAATAAAGAGTTTTGTATATAGAGAATGATGCATTTGGATGTGTAGGTTTAAGTGTAAAAGAGGGACCCAAGCCAAGAAATTCTCTCTTACCGTGGAAATCTGGATAATGTGCTACAAGGAAAAGTCCCCTGCTGAGATCAGAGAAATTCTTCATGGGGGAGATTGCCCCGAAATTGGAGGCATATCCCACAGAGAGCGGCGCTGTGCTTTCCATATACACGTTCTAAACGCTAGATGCATAGTATTGAATAATGCAGACAATTCCCTTTTCTCATTAGCAAAATAGTCTATAAACAAATAAGCAAGTTAATACCGTAATTCATGTTGCTAACGTGCAGAGCTGCTCCAGAGTGTGAGCCATGGGACAGCACTTGGGAGCTCTGTAGAACTGCAAATTCTTGGGCCACACCCTAGCCTCAATCAGACAGAGGAGGAGGCTACAGGGTCAGGAATCTTGTAAAAGCTCCCCAGTTGATTCTTGTACACCTCCAATTTGAGAGACCTCAATGAAGCCACCTCCGAAGGTAACAATCAGGGGAGGCCTCACAGGTGGTGACGTGACGTTGAGACCTCTCGCGGAGGATGAGATAGAAAAAGTCTTGGGAACTACTGAAGAGAGAACTTTCCAGAGAGGAGGACCGCAAATGGAAAGCCCCTGAAGTGGGGGAGAAATGAGGATGCTCATTAGGAACAGGAAGAGGTCAGAAAGTCGTTCAGTGTGAAGTGGGAGAAGTCAGCACACGTCCTGCAGGTCACCGTGAAGACTTTGGTTTTCACTCTGGGTCCATTTGGAAGGCACTGAGGTATTTCAAGCAGGGGAGGTGACATGGTTAGATTTATCTACTGAAAAGGTTTTCCATCCCGTTGTGGTGAGTTGTTTGTGCAAGGGTGTTAGTTTGGTGCATATTGCAGACCAGCTAGGAGATTAAGTGTTGTCCTTTTTTATTTTTATAAAGTAGAGTTCATTTTCTTAGAGAAGTTTTAGGTTCATAGCAAGGTTGAGCAGAAAAAGCAGTTTCCATGTGCTTCCTGGCTCCGCCCTGCATGGTAATTGTCCCCCACCAGAGTGGTACCTTAGTTACAACGGAAGAACCTGCAGTGACACATCTTCATTACCCGGAGTCCGCAGCTGTACTTCCTGTGGGTTTCAGACATACGGTGACATGTCTCCGCCGTTACAGCATCGTACGGAGTGGTGCTGTTGTATCACACGGAGCATTTTCACAGCCCTGCAAACCCTCTGGGCTGTGCCTGTGCATCCCTGTCTCCCTGGCAACCATGGGTCTTTTTAACCGTAGACTGGTACATAGTTCTGCCCTTTTCAGAACGCCGCATACTTGGAATTACATAGTGTGCCCTTTTCAGATGGGTTTCTTTCACTTAGTCATATTCATTTAAAGTTCATCTATGACTTTTCATGGCTTGGTAGCTTGCTTGCTTATTTATTTATTTATTATTTTTTAATCCTCACCCAGAGATATGTTTATTAATTTGAGAGAGAGAGAGAGAAACATCGATTGCCTCCCACAGAGGATGATGTTCCAACCGCCTGAGCCACCCAGCAGGGTGATAGCTTATTTTTTGGTGCTGAATAATGTTCCATTGTCTGGATGGACCACGGTTTGTTTATGTTTATTTACTAAGGACATTGTGGCTGCTTCCAAGTGTTGGCAGTGATGAATACAGTTGCTGGAAACATCTGTGTGCAGGCTTTTGTGTGGACATAAGTTTTCAGCTCGTTTGGGAAGATCACCAAGGAGCGGGACTGCTGGATCACATGGTAAGAGCATGTTTAGTTTTGGGAGAAACTGCCTAACTGTCTTCCAAGGTGGCTGCACCGGTTTGTGTTCCCGCCAGTGCCGAGTGAGAGTCCCCGTTGCCCCACGTGCTCCCCAGCATTGGGCTGTTGTGTCCCGGGTTCTCATAGGTGCATAAGTGGTATCTCGTTTTAATTTGCATTTCCCAGGTGACATATGATGTTAAGTCTTTTCATAAACCTATTTGCCATCTGTGTGTCTTTAGTGAGGTATTTGTTCAGGTATTTTGCCCATTTTTTAACTGGGTTGTTCACTTTCTTATTGTTGAGTTTTAAGAGTTCTTTGTATACTGTGGATAACAGTCCATTGTCAAACCTCTTCTTCCCCAGATATTTTGTCTCTGTCTGTGGCTTGTCTTCTCATTTCTCAAAGTATTGTCCCACTGAGATACGCTTTAATCTCCCCTTGTCATTTCTTTCAAAAAATTTTTTTCTTCAAAATATTCTCAGTGAGTCTCTCACACTTACTTTTTTAGGTGGCTTTTTTTTTTTAATCCTCACCCAAGGATATGTTTATTGTTTTGAGAGAGAGAGAAAGGAGGTGGGAGAGAGAGAGAGAAGCATCAAAGTGAGAGAGAAACATTGATCGATTGCCTCCCGCAGGTGCCCAAACTGGGGAGCAACCCATGACCTTTTGGTCTACAGGATGACGCTCCAACCGCCTGAGCCACCGGGCCAGGGTTCAGATAGCTTTAAATCAGGGGTGTCCCACCTGTGGCCTATGGGCCACATGCAGCCCAGAATGGCTATGAATGTGGCCCGACACAAAATCATAAGTTTACTTAAAACATTGTGAGATTTTTTTGTGTGATTACATGTAGCAGTGTATTTAATGTGTGGCCCAAGACAATTCTTCTTCCAGGGTGGCCCAGAGACTGGGTGGACACCCCTATTTAAATGTTCCCCTACCCCTGCATGAATCTCATTGATTCTTTTGGTGGGGGAGTGGATTTTATTGAATTCACAGGCAAAATTGGAGATAAATTAACTTTACAAACTTGATTCTTCCCATTCAGAAGCACTGTATGTCCCAATATATTTCATTCTTTTATTTATTTTAATAAACCGTTTTCTTCATCCTGGTCTTCAACATTTTTGTTAGGTATATTCTTAGGTATTTTTATATCAATGGCATCTTACTTTCTCCCATTTTATTTTCTAATTATTTGTGATGGTATTTAGGAAAGCTAATGATTTTGATTTATTTATCTTCTAGCTAACTTAACATATTATTTTGTCAGTTTTAAATCTTTTTCATTCATTCTCTTGGCTCTGGATATTTTTAGGCAGATACAGCCAGCCCTCTGTGGGTTTCTTATCTGCGTATTCAATCAACCATGGATCAAAACTATTTGAAAGGAAAGTGAGGTTGTTGCTGACGTGTGCTGTGCATTGAAGCCTATGATAGTTGCACCTGTACTCAGCATGGACAGACTTTTCTTATTATCATTATTCCCTAACAATACTGTAGAGCCACTATTTCCATAGCATTTAGAGGGTATCAGGTATTATAACTGGTCTAGGGATGGTTTAAAGTATATTGGAGGGTATGGATAGGTTACATTCAAATGCTGTGCCACTTTATATAAGGGACTTGGGCATCCTTAGATTTTGGTGTCCGTGGGGGGCGGGGGGTCCTGGAACCAATCCCCTGCGGATACTGAGGGGTGATGGTAGTCATTTCAGCTACAGAGTTATTTGCATTTATTCCTTTCCTGTGTGCCCCTTTTCCAGCCTGTTACGGAAAGTAGAACTCGGCTCATGGTAAACACCTGCCACCAACTTTAATGGGTGTGCTCTGGCATTTTCCTGTTAAGGTGGTGTTTGCTGTTGTTTTCTGATTCCCCTTCATAAATTTATAAAATCTTGTTTGTGTTCAAACCATTTTTGAAGTTAATTCTTTCGGCATATTTATATTAAGCATCGGGTATCTGCCAGGCACTATACTGCATGCTGGTAAAGCAGTTATGAATAAAACAGAATTCTTGCCTCATGGGCTTACATTTTGGTGGGGGGGACAGACAATAAGTCCCCTTCGCTCTTGGGAGGATGGAGATGATCCCGGGGGGAGGCAGGGAGGGGCACCACCCAGAGACCAGGCACTGCCAACCTTGTTGGAAGTCAGGTGGTTCACCAAAGAGGTTGGAACAGGCAGGCTGCAGGTTTTATTCAGTTAGAGCTAGCTTTCCGATACAGTAAGAAGGTATAAAAAGAAATGTGCAAAATGCCGGGGACATTTTGGAGGGGGGCTCCTCTGCACACAGTGGAGGGTGTTGGGGAAGACCGGGAAGGTAGGTGCAGGGAACAGGTGGGGCCACGCACGTGCACTTTAGGTGGGCGGAGACAGGGTGAGTGGCAGCTGCCTGCCATGACTGGTGTATAGAGAACGAAGTAACCAGAGTATGGAGTGCATGAGGAAGGAGGTGCCAGAGGGACATGGGCTGATGCAGTCACCAGGCAGAGAGCCCCAGATGCAAGGCTGTGGGGTGAGGATGACAGCTGGGGCCCCACAGCTGAGCAGATGGGAGAGTGTAGGGGCTCCGTGTCTGGAGGTGGGAACGCTGGCCGAGGGCAGGCCGCTGGCTGGGGGCTGGGTGCTGGGTGCCCTTCTTGGTAGAGCAGGCCTTCCCCAGGGCCCCGAGTTGGGGACCCTGCAGCGCAGGCTGCCTCCCTCTGCCCTGCACTCAGAGCGTGAGCAGGGACCTGTCATTTCAGGAGCCAGTGACCTTTGAGGACGTGGCCGTGCACTTCACGCAGAATCAGTGGGCCAGCCTGGACCCTGTGCAGAGGGCCCTGTACCGGGAGGTGATGCTGGAGACGTATGCAAATGTGGCTGCCCTGGGTAAGGCCTCTTTCCGTGGCTCTTGGTGATAGTTTGACATCTTCCTCAGATGTTTCGGGGATTCTAGGATCCCTTCAGTTTGGTGACTGCAGGGGCAGTTCTGTAGTCACCAGCCTCTGGAGATGCTGGCTGGGCAAGTCCCTGGTGCCCTTTGGTTTTGAAACTGGATTTCCTTCCATTCTAGGGAAGAGCGAGCTTCCAGACCCTGAGGGGAAGGACTTCCTGGTGCCCTAGGTGCCCTTCCTTCCTCTGCCCTGCCATTGGCCTAGGATTGTGGGCCACCCCTCTGAGGAGGAGTCTTCCAGGGGTGTCAGTGCGTGTAGCCTTCCCGAGTGGGTTTCCTTTCTCCTGCGTTAGGGCGGGGGTCAAGTTTCCTCCTGTGGAGAAGGGCTGTCTCCCTGTCACGCCCTTGGAGCAGTTTGGAGCCTTTCCTCAGAACTCCTAGCAGGCTCACTTGGTCTCTTGGGGGGTCCATTTCTCTCCCTCCCCAACGAGCCCGTTACAGGGAGGGCCAACAGGAGCAGCTCTGGATGTCCGCCTCAACTTGCCTGTTTTTTTTTCCTTGCCGAAGTCGCATTTCCGGTCCCCAAACCTGCTCTGATCTCCCGGCTGGAGAGAGGGGAAGCACCCTGGGGCCCTGACCCCTGGGCAGCAGAGGTCTGGAGTTGCTACTGTCCAGGTGAGTAAGAGAGTATGCAGCTTCTGGGTCTGCCTTCCCGATTACGGGAAGTGTTTCTTCTGCGGCAGAAGACAAGGCTCCCTGCAGTCTGTCGGGGCACTCGGGGCACTTCGGCCTCTACTGACTTCCGGCCCCGAGCCCGGAAAGACCGGTCCTGGGTCACTGCCTTAGAAGCCCTTGGCCACCCGCTTTCTGCACACGTACGTGGCCGTCCTCCCACAGAAAACAGTGACCCTGGAGCTTCTAAATCACTTCATTTCTCACCAGTGGAAATATTTAATTTTATGCCAATTTTTATGGTAGAGTAGGGCTTCAGTCATATTTTAGGGAAAATTTGATTCTGTGGGTCAAACTGATTTATTTTGTGCCTTTGCTATGGGGTTCAGTTTAATTTGCCTTTTTGTGCATTTTAAAGTTTCGTATGCCATCGTCTTTAGGTTTACATTGTATTTGTCTTACGGGGGGCTGCATAGGAGAAGGCAAGGACTGCCCACGCCCCGCAGCCCGCCCCAAAGCTGGGGGCACATGCACACAGCTGACACCTTCCCCGGGAGTGCCCGCCAGTCCTGGGGGCTGTGGGCTACTTGGTTTTCTTTCCCGGTGAGAGGAAGTTCCAGGCCTCCCTTCTCACACGCACCGTGACTTTGTAATAATGGTTTGTGTAGCGGTAATACCACCGTGGCCTGGAGCTCTCCGGTGCAGCTTCTGTCCCAGCTGGCTCTCTGCAAGCAGCTTTTATCCCAGAGTATTATGTGGGGCCTTCCTAAAGGGGATTTTGAGGCCATTCGGTGGAATTTAGAATGCAGGGTGGTTTCCTGGCCCGCAGGGGCGGGGGTGGGGGCACTGTGATCGGTTCTTTGCCAGTTTGTGATCCCAGCCTGCCCTGCCTCTTGTCGCACTGGATTTGACGTCTGTGCCGTCTCACTGGTCTTTTCCTCTTCTGGGTCTCTCTCTCAACCTTTTCCCATTTCTGGTGCTCTCTCTTATCTGCCCTTTTCTTTTCTCTCTTCACACCTCCTGCCTTCCTCCCCTCCCATTCTTGAAGTTCTCATTCTGCACATTTCACCTGCCTTAGTTGTCCCCTAGTCTCCCTTACAGGGGGACCTTCCCACTCTGTGTCCGGTGTCGTTGCTTCTCCAGTTGTATGTTACTGTTTTTCTTTTTCTTTCTCCTTTATGGATGCTCATAGGCATTTCATGGATTGATTTATTATGATTTTGAAAGTATGTTTATTAAAGCTGGGGACAGTGAAACAAGGGAGGGCTTAGGATAGAAGAAGCCACAAAGAGGGCTTGGGAGACAGGTTCAGGGGGTGAGCCTGGGACAAGCTGCTGCTGCCCGCTGCCCCCTAGTTGCAAGTCTTGTGGGGTCCCTTAGAGTTTAGGAGATGTGTGCCTGAGAGAGGAGGAGAGGGAGAAGGGAAAGGCATGGGTGTGCTTCTGGGATGAGGAGCGTGCTCTTGGGCATGTTTTAAACAATCATGTCCTACAAAAGGGAATTAGGACGTCTGGGTCCTGCATTCTGTGCAACTCAGAAATTCAGATACTTGTGGTTTCTCCGATTAGGCGGCGCGTCCCGGATCAAGGACGAGGAGCCAATGGTAAAGCAGGAGGCCTCCAGAGAGACAGAGCAGCCCAGGGGGCCGGGAGGCGGACTCACTAGGGATACTTCTGAGCCCCTCAATTTTAAAAGCAAGGCCCCGTGGCAGACTTTCAGTCTGAATCCGAATCTGATACTTCGTGGGGGCATGAAGTTCTACCAGTGCGGCGTGTGCGGGAAACTCTTCAGATACAACTCAAAGCTCATTCGGCATCAGATGAGTCACACAGGGGAGAAGCCCTTCAAGTGCAGGGAGTGCGGCAAGGCCTTTAAGTCCAGCTACGACTGCATCGTGCACGAGAAGAACCACGCTGGAGCGGGGCCCTATGAGTGTAAGCAGTGCGGCAAAGGTCTGAGCTCCAACACGGCCTTGACTCAGCACCAGAGGATCCACACGGGGGAGAAGCCCTACCAGTGCAAGGAGTGCGGCAGGGCCTTCCGGAGGAGCGCCGCCTACCTTCAGCACCGGCGGCTGCACACCGGGGAGAAGCTCTACAGATGCAAGGAATGCTGGAAAGCCTTCGGCTGCAGGTCGCTCTTCATTGTCCACCAGAGAATTCACACCGGGGAGAAGCCCTACCAGTGTGAGGAGTGTGGCAAGGCCTTCACGCAGAAGATCGCCTCCATTCAGCATCAGAGAGTACACACCGGAGAGAAGCCGTACGCGTGTAAGGTGTGTGGGAAAGCCTTCAAGTGGTACGGCAGTTTTGTTCAGCATCAGAAATCACACCCTGAGGAGAAAAAGCTGGTCCCCGCGAGTCCCCCATGCCCCTCTTCAGCCCCATCGCCGGGTCCCCTCCAGAGTCTCTGCCCGGCTCCAGCTGTGGCCGTGCCTTCACTGACCTTTCCGCAGGCTGTGCTCCTTCCTGCCTCTGGGCCTCTGTTCATGCTGCTGCCCACGTCTGCAGCGCCTTCGCCACCGGTCCAGATAGTACGGGTCTTCCAGGGCCCTGCTCCCGTCGTCAGGCCTTTCCCGGTTACCCTCACCCCCTCTCACCCGCCGTGAGCTTCACCTTGCCACGCCTGTGGCTCTCACGCCAGCACATCTCCAACCTAATTTGACTTCCGCTTTTATTTTTTCCCCTCACTCTACATGTGTTTCAACTGTTTCAGCATACACTCCATTGTAATCTGTATATTCGAAGACTGTGTTCATATATTTTCTTCTGGAAATGGAAGTACTTGACCTTGGCATTGGCCCCTCTCAGGCTTGAACAGTAATGGCTGTATCTGCAGTGGAGGGCTGGACTTACAAAGGCTGTTAGAGAAGTTTGGGAGAGAACACACAGGCCATTAGAATGGCCTGCGAGGAAAGGAGTAGGCGTTCGTTATTCCTGTGGGAGTAGAGGATTAGAATAAATTTGCAACAACAGACTTTAGAAATTAATGCAGGTTGTTTAGTGGACTGAGATGGTGTATGGATGCCATTGAAGTTCATTGCCCTTGGCTCAGATCATTGAGGACCTCACACGTCTGTGCAAAAAGCTCGTGTGAAGTAGCCAGTGAGAAATAATATGTATTCAGTGACAGCAGTCATCTTACGATTGATGGTGATCATCTCTGAAATCATGTCGTTTTTTTCTTTAGTTTCGCTCTTTATGTTTAGATTTATTTTTTAACTTTGGTTTGCTAAGTAAATACACACCAAGGTGTTCACCTTTGTTCCGTGCATTGTGTGAGTTTTTCTTGGTGGGCAGTTTCTGTTGGTAAGCACTGCTCTGAGATGTATTTTTTTCTCCAAAGCGTGAACTGTGCATATGAACTCGGCAAGTTGCTGTAGAAAGAGGGACAACAGTGTGGAGCTGCCTTGGGGGAAATCTGAATAGGTCTCTAAAATTGTTTCTAAGGAATAAAGGGGGCTGTGAAATGGGTCCATGGCTACGCTAAAGTGATAGTGCAGTGAACCGGGATTTTGGGTTGCTCCTGCTTTTGACCTTGATGAGGATCTTTTACAATTATGCAAAGGACTGTGTGAAGTAACTCCTGGAAAAAGAACTCAAGTGCATTGTTAGCATTAACGCAAAGTAAATCCTTAACCACCGATGGAAAGGGCCATCTTTCATTTTCTTTGGGTTTTCTGTTTTTTTGAAGTTTTTTGCTATTAACAGAAAAACCTTTAAATTAGAAGTTCTTAAACTTCATCATGTGTCTGAATAACCTGACATGCTGGATAACCTGGTGTAAAAAGAATCATTTCCTGGCCCAAGTCAGCAGTTCTGACTTTGGGTGCCTGCAGATGCTCAGACCTTCACTGTGGAGCGCGCTCTGAGAGAGGCGCTTTCCGCAGAAAATGTCCACGGGCCGTTTGGAGGCATACACCCACAGAGGACTTGGACGGGCTTATTGCCCCGTGGGTCTTCTGGAGAGAGACTTCTAAAAGTAGTTTGAGTGATGCCGTTTTAGGAGGAGAGAGAGAAGCAAGTGAAATGTGGCCTGTCGGGAATAAAGGAAGTGGTGGCGGGGCCGGGGTGGCCTGTGGAGGCCTCCGAGGTCTCCATTGCTGGGTAAGTGGGGTCGCCATCGGCTGCCTTTGCTCTTTATTGGCCTGTTGGCTGAAGTAATGAGGAAATATTATATAAAATTCACACACTTCAAACTAGCTCTTGGGTTAAAGAGCGCAGGACGGGTGTGACAAGTGATACAGAGCAGCAACAGCGGGACAGGGCAGAGGGTGCTTGGAGCAGTGCCCCCATGGACGCGCTGTTCTTTAGGAAGCTGATGTGAAGGCCTGCAATTCAGAGCTGGGTGGTGGGAAACAAGCAAACAGGCCAAAACATTCCAAATAAACAGCAGAAATTAAGATATACAACGGTTCTTGATAAAGATGGTGGCTGGACGTGTTAGCATTCACACCCTCCTGAAGTCTCACTGAAACAGGAAAGCGGTTAAAAATTGAAACTCACAAGGAAAATAACAATAAGGATGATAACATTTTGGAATGTCAACAGCAAGTGAAAGATTTGTGACTCTGGGAACCCGAGGAAGATGAATGGGAGCCACCCTGGGGGAAGCTGAGCAGCCCTCCAATGGGGCAGAGTTCCTAAGGCTTAGGAACCGAGGATTCCGGTGTCTCTGGAAGTCAGGGATGCTGGTGGGGCTGAGAACAGGAGAAGGCTAGGAGTCTTTAAGATGCACTCAGCTGCTCAGGTCACTTCCCATCCCTGTATTTTCTTGAGTGGTAAAACCGGAGTTTTGGAGATGGTACCACACTGAATGGTAGGTCCCCCCTCACCCTCTAGCTGTCCTGGGTAGGGGAGAGCAACATCGAGATTTCAGTGTTCGCCAGTGGATTGATAAACTGAATAAAGTCCAAATTCTTAAGGGGTTCCTGTGTGTGTGACTTGACAAGCTGATTCTCAAATTTATGTAGAAGAGCAAGGAATAAAGAGCGGTTACAGCAGTTCTGAAGAATGAGGTGGGAGACTCTGTGCTACCAGATGCTAAACAGTAATCATCAAACAGAACAAAACAGCAAGAGCAAAACAACCCAAGCTATAAAAAAATATAGTGCACTATGATAGGACTTTTGTGAATTAAAAACTATAAATACCCTATTTAGGAATATACATATTATATACAAAATGCAGAATTGTAGAGAAATGTAGAGAAACCAAACTTCAGTGGCATATGCGGAGAAAACAGATCTGTCCTCTTACCCCTTTTATTCTCTCACCACCGCTTTCGTTCCGCCCCAGGCGCCCGCGGTCCCACACCCTGTCTGTCACCAGTCCCCCAGCACCCTCTGCCTTCGCCACCTCTTGTCTGGAAACAAACAGTAGTCAGAAAATTTGTTTCTAAAGTAGCCTGAATGAATGATTCTCAAAGTACTTGACAAACTGGTTTCTTAGCATCCCTGTAAGTAAATCAGTGCTAATATTTAACGACCGTCCAGAAAGAAATTATGTAACTTGCCTTAATCTAAAACTTAGACCGGTTTAAACACAGATGATGGACTACATTGCTGAAAGAAAACACTTTGAAAGTTGTATCACATGAAGTCCAGTCGTCAGGCTGGCTCCTCTCTTTCGCTTAAGTAAACCAGTCGTCAGAGTTGTCATTCCATTTCAGTGGATCCACTTACTAGTTACAGTGGATCTGTGGTATTGTAGGAAAGTTTAATTAGCCAAAAGTTTCAGTTTTCTCCACTTCGCTACCTCTACAGGAACACCTTCAATCTTAATGATAAAAATAGATACTTACCTGGTACTATTAACCATTTGACATTTAAGCACAACGCATTGCAAGTTAGATCTGTCTCGGGTTTGTATAAAAAGAAACTCCAGAGACGGTAAACGACCTCAGTATTTTGATGCCCACTTTCAGCTCTGAAGTTAACGCCAAGAAAAACGGTCTCAAACAGCAGGAGTTTTCAGTGTATTGTGTCATTACTGACACGGGGCAGGCTTTTTCTTGCTGTTGTTTTGCAGGCAGTCTTAGCGTTGAGTTGTAATTTGGTCTTCAGGGACTACTAGCAGATTGCTTAATTCTGAAAGGAGCAGTGTCCATGAGACGATAAAAGTGTAAATAGTCTCAAATATGCGGGTTGGGCAGCAGGCATCTAAGCCAGGCTGCGCCTGTTCCCCGGAAGGAGGTTCTCTGCAGCCGCTGTCTGCTGGGAATGCGCCGCTTCCTTGTACTTTTCAGAGCTCTCATTTCCAATCAAAAAGTTTCCTAATTGTTTTATCAACAATCGAGGTTTCAACATCATTCGAATAGATGATCTACTTTAATGTCTTGACTATGGTGACTTAAATTAAAAAAATTGTTTTTCTAGTTATAAAAGAAATATAGGTTTAGAGCAAAGTTTTACCTAGAAGAGGATCTAGGCCTAAATTTGACTATTTTAATTTAATTTTTTAAAAAAAGATTACTTATTTTTAGAGAAAGGGGAAGGGAGGGAGAAAGAGAGGGAGAGACACGTTGATGTGAGAGAGAAATATTGATCAGTTGCCTATTGTATGCAGAGCCTTGACTGGGGACTAAACCCTCAACCCAGGCATGTGCCCTGACTGGGAATCGAACCTGTGACCTTTCGGTTTGCAGGATGATGCCCAACCAACTGAGCCACACCAATCAGGGCTGGGCCTGAATTTGACCACTTTTAATGCTTTTAATTATATGCATGTACACACCAACATGCATATAATTATGCACACACTCGCACACATATAATTTGCACATTCTATCACAGACTCCCTTTTCAGACAGCAGATTATCACACACACGTCCTAGTCAACAAGTAATGTATAATGTTTTCAGTACCTACATAGTATTTATTACATTGCATGGATTATATGTTGTTATATAACCAGTCTTTTGTTGGATATTTAGGATATTTCCATTTTGAATCTCTTAAATACTTTGATGGACACCTAGTACAGATATGGTTGATAGAGTTATGGTTTATTATTTCTTGGTTTATTCCTGCAGATACTTTGAAAGTAAAAAAATGGCATATTTCTGATAAAGTAGCGGTCTCTTGTTCTTCCCCCCGCCATTTCCCTTTTCTATTACTCTTCCAGGGTTAGCCCATAAATAGTAACTAGAAACAGGTAAGCTCTGTGAAATCATGAAGAGTGATTCTCTGTTAGTCTCTGAATTATTACTCTCATTTAGCAACTTATCCTTTTTCCTCTTAACATTGTGCTTGAGAGAGATTACTGGGCGGGTATGTGGTTCAGCAAAATGAGGGAGTAAACCAAGAGAAAGAAAGATCTAGAGTTCAGGAAATGGAGGGCCCAATAACTGCAGAATAGTGAGGGGATGAGAAGACATTTGCACACCAGTCCTAAGCAACAACCGGAGTAGTAGGATGGAAAAGTGGGGGAATTAGGCCTTCATGGAAAAAGGGACATGATACTCTAATTCCAGGCACATCCCACACAATGCGCATCAAGGATAACAAAAAGGTTCTAAGATTCTGGGGCGGGCAAGGATGGGAAGCAGGCCATGCGTGGAGGAACCAGAGTCAGTCCGACGGCAGACTTCTTGACAGCAACATGGGATGCTCCGAGATAGTGGGACAATGCCTTCAAAATGCTGAAGAAAATTATTTTCAACCTAGAATTCCATTCCTAGCCAAACACCCCATTGGAAGGACACTGAGGTGAGTAGAATGCCAAGTGCAAATTGATAAGTTCACCGGGAGTGCTGGAAAGTCATCGTTTACAACCGCTGCACAGTCAGTTCAGGTGAGAGTCGTCAGTGGGTGGGTGCTCAGTATAGGGGGAAATTTGGCGAGGACCAGAGTATTGTCCAGTCTTAAAACATCTATCCGTGGACAGCTGATCAGTGGCCAGAGAAAACACAGTATCTGCTCACTGTTCAACAGCTTGACTGGATGACCAAAACGAACAGCACCAGTGAGGAACAGATGGAAACTGGGTCCTCCATAGTCATGACCCAAGAAAGACACGTCACTTCTGAGTGTTCCAGCGGGAGAGGGATATCCTGAATCTAACGGTGAGGAAGCGCCAGACACCAGATAGAGTACATTCTATTCACAAAGGAGCTCCGCTCTCACAAAACAGACGTAGCAAGCGGCCTTTCAGCGCTGTCTTGTCTGGGCGTGGTCCTCGGAGCCCCTGCAGCCGTCGTGTGAGCCAGGCAAGGTGACAGAAGGCAGAGCCCTGAGAGTCCCCGAGGAGGGGAGCCCTGGTCACATCACATGTTATATTTTCTTTTTGGAATATCATTAAAGATAAAAATCAAGATAATGTAAGATATTAAAAATAATTTACTCTGTGCCATCTCTATCCTTCAGACATTTCTGTGAACTGACTGCACATAAATTTGTTTTTTTTGCATGTTTATGTAAGTGTATATGTGATTTTTATATGTATATGTATGTATACACACACACACACACAAACTTAAAAAACCCCAATAGGACAATACTATAGACCAGTGCTTTTCAAACTTGAATGTGCATAAGAATTATCTGGAGGAATTTTTAATCACAGGCTCCTAGGTGCCACCCCCAGAGATAGCCATGCGACAGGCAGGGCTTACAGGGTAGTCCTGCCGCCCCAGTCCCTCTGGATAAGCATGACTCAGGGGCCCACCCCCCACTTCTGTTTCCTGTCCTGGGGGAGCAACTCTCTTCATTCTCCATTCTCTTCCCCAGCAGATCAGCACGGAGCCTGCACTGTCCTCCCCGTCTAGTTAGTCCCCTCCATGCCCTTTAACAGCAAATGCCATATTTACAGATTGTTTTCCTGGCAGTGAATGCCAATTTACTCTTTTCTCCTTTTCTTTTCTTTTCCTTTCTTTTCCTTTCTTTTCTTTCCCTCTTCTCTTTTCTTCCTCCCTCCCTCACTTTCTTTCTCCCTCCCCTCCCCTTCCTTTCCCTTCCCTTTCTCCCACAAACACTTATTACCTGCCCCCATAGGAAGATAAAAATCCGGAGTTTATTATCCAAGATATCTGGCTAATATCCTGGGAGAGGAAAAAGGTAATGTTCACTCCTTAATGATTGACAACAAGAAAACCAATCACAAGCCACTTTCTTAATGCCCCACACCCCCACTACACCCGCCACATGCCGGAAGCTCTGGTGAGTCTTGAGATGAGCCTCTGCATGGTGTGTCCTGACTTGTCCTTGACTCATTTAAGATATTTCCCTCCTAAATCAGTGCACGCGCATTCTGTTTGATTTTCTGGCTTCCCCCAAACCTGTGTCCATCATGGAGATACTAAGAAACAGGCTGGCAGAGACCTCCAGGGAACATCAGCCGACCTGAATTTAAAATAATTGCCCTGCAGACGCAGACCCATTCTAAGATCAAGTGGTGCTTCCCTAACACTAGTGAGATTCGTGGCCGTTGATGGCACATTCGTGGGTCCATTGAACAAATCCATTCATTCATTCCCTTAAAAATATTGGGTGCCTACTATGTGCCAGGCACTGTGGGAGGACCAGGGAAATGATCGTGGGCAAGTCTTCACCTTCCTGTATCTTACAGTTATTTGTGGAAGACAGTGGGCCAGGTGCTTTACCAAATTATGATAATTTGGGTAAGCACTTGAAGGACAGGTGTGGGGCGTTGTGAGAGAATCTGGGGAGGAGGAAGTGCTGGAGGGAAGAGCAAAGGTCGTGAGAGAAGAAGGCATCTGGCTCATCTCAGATGCTGCGGGAAGCCCAGCACCGCGGAGGTAATAAGGGAGGGGTGGAGAACGCAGCATAGCAGCGTCATTTCACTAGCCAACTCGTGTACTCATTAAACAGAGATTCTTTAAGGCCTATCCTAAAGCACATAAGGTGGTCCTTGGAATATTTTACCCACACATTTCATTTTGAAATTGTTAAATCTGTAGAGAACTTGAAAGAATGGTACAATGAACACCTGTATACCTTCTATTACTTCACATTTGCATTTTCTTCATTTGTCTGTCTGTGTGTTTAGCTCCCTAATTCATCTGAAAGGAAGTTGCTCGCGTCAGACGCCTCACCCCTGACTTCTTCAGCTGTGTCTCCTGGGAATTTAAGGCAATTCTCCTCCAAAATCACAATACCATTCTTACACCCAAGACAACGTGCCAATAATTCGGTTGTGTCATCTAACTTAGAGTCCACTAAAAAGTCTCCCCTGATGTCCCCCAAGTTTCTTTTTTAAAGCTGATGTTTTAAAAATCCAAGCTGCAATCAAGGTTTTCCATGGATTTGGTTGTTGCGTCTCTTAGACTAGTATCCTGATTAAAAACGGTGATACTGACTTTTTAAAAGTTGCTTTGTATATACTGAAGTATATTTTATGTATCTATGAGTCATCCATTTCAAGTATACAATTCAATCATTTTTAGTAACTTTAAACATGACCATAAATTAGTTTAACAATATTTTCATCCAATAAGGTCCCTCTTGCCCAAGCAACCACTAATCTACTTTCTGCCTCTGTAAGTTTTCATTTAATGAACCGTTCCTATTTTTGGAAAAGCATTTTTGTGCTTTCTAGCACAACATGATGTCCATGCATAGCTGGCACTTCCCAGCCTTGGACCTGGAATCACCCACTTTCCCAAGGAGCCCTTACACAGGACACGATAGATGCTCAGAAGCCAAGAGTGGGGAACCCAGTGTCTCATGGTGCCTTGAACATGGATGGCCCAGGGCCGGACTCGGCACATTCCACCCAGTTCAGGGCCGCGGGGCTGTCGGACATTCATCTGGCTTTCCGACTCCAGCTTCACGTGGGAACCCTTAGTGAACAATCAGATAGGTATCTGTGAGCTTGGTGCTCAAATGTGATGATCAAGGGGCATTGATTCTCGGTTCTCATTGGAACTTGTAGCCATTATGGGTTTTTTTTTTGTTTTTTTGTTTTTTTTTATAAGAGCAGAGTAAAGAATCTATGATTGGCTGCCTTGTCTAACTCACACAGCTATCTATTTTCCACATAACTAACAGAGTGCCTGACATGTTGAAGGCTGTCCATAAGTGCTTTTTGAATAAATACATTACCAAAGCATTTTTGTATAAATAGTTATCGCCTTCCTCATAATTCAAGCTGTAGCTTAATGTCACCAGAAGGCTAAGCAGTAAATATATATAGATTCATGAGCTATCCATTGTAAAACAGGCCTCACCACATATTAAAACAGACATAATATCTGCAGACTCTAGTTTATTTATAAATTGAAGAAACTATTCCCATAATTACAGGATTCCTTTAAGGACACGCAGCAAAATTGATCTTAAAACAGTAAGTGTCTATTGGCAGGTAGATGTCACTAACAAAGGGGAGTGGACAATGTGAGAAGCAGTAAGTTTGACTTGTCAGTGCAGAGAGGGAAAAATTAGGCACTGTGTATAACTTTGTCTTACCTGTGCCTCGATTTTAAGCAAGTGCCACTTCTAAGGAACAGCGATATTGTCATGTGAGAGCACAGCCAGCATTACCGTGGAGACACAAGGAAAAGACAGAGATGATTAGAGTTACTTCAGTTCATGCGGCTGGACACAGATGTGCCCTCACCCCCGCGAAAGAAGAGTTCGGTTTGTTTCCACCGGGAGCAACTTCTCTGGGAAGCTGGTCATCCAGGGAGGGGACGGAGTCCCGTTCAGTTCTCTGCCCTCATCTTCACCCCATTTGATGAAAGGGTCGCAGAGACTCCCCAAATGTTGAAAGTTTCCACAGCGGGTCTCTCTCCTCCTCCTCCTTTTCCACCTATGTATCCCTAAATACTTCATGGTCATATCCAAGAACAGGAATCTTTTCTCGTTCTTTTCAGTGTAGTTATCAGTCACGAAATTGAACATTTAGCATTGATCCAAAACTGTTTCCTACTTTATTGTCTATATTCAAGTTTTACCAACGATCCCATTAATTGTCTATAGTTGTCCATTAGTTGTCTATAGTGATCTGTATTTCTAATCCAGGATCACAGATTACATGTCTTTTTACGTCTCTCGAGGGTCCTTTAATTTGGAACACTTCCTCCATCTGCCTTGTCTTCCATGAGTTTGGCTTTGCCATTATTGAACTTGGGTTTGTCTATCGTTTCCTCATGATTAGGTTCAGATGATGCGTTTTGGCCAGAACGCCCCAGAGGGGATGCTGTGTCCCTCGCAGCGTGCCCTGTCGTGAGGCAGACAGCATGGGCGGATTTTAGTATTGATACTAAGAACAGTGGCCGTTTGGTTACGGTGGTGCTCATCAGGTTCTCCACTGTGACATTACTGTGACTTTCCCTTCTGAGATTGATAAGCACTTTTGTGGGAGATGTTTTGGGTTTATGTGACTATCTCATTCCTTAGCAAACTCTTGTCTTGTCTGGCCTGAAGCATACCCTAATTTTTAAATAGAGACGACATGTCCCTATCAGCATAATCTGTGAAGCACGAGACAGAACCTGGATCGAGTTTCGTAATTCTATTAAATTATCCTTGGCAGCTGACGTGGCTGCAGCACGCCCGCACGCTCCAGACTACTCATTCAGGAGACCGACAGCCAAGTCCCTCAGCTGGAAGCAGCCAGGTATTTTCAAACAGAGCGATAAACAACAGCAGGGGAAGAAAGAGTACATTCAGGGTGAGATGGGAACTGCTGTGTCTCTAGGTCACGGTCCTCTTGCTGGGTGACCCTTGACTAGCAGGACCTCCAGGTGATCTGCCATTATTCTTAGGACGGGAAGACACTTCCTCCCTCCGTTGAGTTACTGAATATTTATATTCAAATAATTCTACTTCATTGCCAGGCCTGAGGTTCTTTCCTGGACAGATGCTTCACCTGTTCATGAGGCATCCTTAGACTTATAAGGGACATGGACTTGTCACATCCACTGGTCCCTCCAATGCCTGGCTTCAGTGGGACAGCTGGGGTTGGCCTTCCTCTGGCTCTCTGAATTCAGTGCACTTCCTCCTCAAAAGAGACCCTTTGTTTTATGTCTGTTGGTCATGTGCGGTACAGTTCCCTGACATACACCGTCATGAAAAATGGTGACTCCCAAGGAAGATCCCGAACTGAGTGATTTGTCAGTGACAACGTCCTGCGGGGCTTTTCTAAGGAGCTGTGGCTGCAGATGGAATTCTTCTCACGGCTCAATACCAGTGCGATTGGTCACTTATTCACCGGCAAAGAGAACTAATGCCTGTGGGCTCCTGTGAAGGTTCACGTTCAAGGAGAGTATTCATCGCGCCCGTCATCAGGAAAACCGGGGACCAGAACAAGTGTTTCTCAGGCTAGGAAACTAGCTACTGTGATGGCAAGAGGTCGGACCCAGTTTTTCCCGAAATATAATTCATATCCAATGAGGTGCGCATATCTTGAACATTTGATGAGTTTTGATAGTGATATATGTCTGTGAACCGTCACCAAAACAAGAGACGGGACATTTCAAGCATCCCAGAAAGTTCCCTGCTGTCTCCTCCCAGTCACTTTACCTGCCACCCAGAGGCGGTGACTATTCTGATTTTCTGTCACCGTCTTTCCTTGCACGGTATCTGCTGTTCTAGGTTGTAGCCCAAAGGGCTGGCTTTGCCTGTTTTTGATCTTCATAGAAAGGGAATCATACCACACTTACTTTGGGGGGGGGGTCTAGTCTGTGGACTCAATATCTTCTGTGAGATTCATTCACGGGGTTGTCCCCTTTAAAAATTGCTGCACAATGTTCCCCAACATTATCTTGAAGCAAGTTGCAGACGTTCTATCGTCCCATCTATAAACATTCAGGAGGCACCTCCAAAAGATAAGGCGTCTAAAAAGACCTTACATTATCACGTTGAAAAGAAATCGGCACACAGGCTCTGACATATGCCTATTTCTGGTTCTCTGCCTGGTGGGGGCACTGGGGGCTATGGTCCCGGTGGGGACAGGAGCTTGAGGGACGGAGAGCCTGACCGTGGCAGAGGGTAGTGGAGGAGGAGGAAAGCGTTTCCCAGCCCTTAGTGGGGTGGCGGGGCCAGGGGAGGCCCGGTGAATGAAGGAGCATGAGGTTACCGTCATCCTGTGGTCCAGGCCGAGCCAGGGACCCTGGGGCTTGGGGCTTGCTACATGTACATGGAACAAACGAGTGACAACAGCAGGGACTATGGATGGCAAAAAACACTGTTTTCTATTCTTTCTGCTTTTTATTCTTGGATTTCCAGCCACTGAGCCATATATACCTTAAGAAGTATTTGTTCTTAGGCGTGTTTATTAGGCTTAAAGATTCAGCTCGTCTGCCTTAGACACATAGTATCTCTCAACCGCCAATGCTTTTTCTTTTTGTTAAAACGGATCTTTACTAACATACCCACCCCTTCTTTTAGTGGGAATTTAATTTTGACTAGAAGAGACTGATCTTATTCCCAGGTTCTTGGGAATCTGCCTGCATACTATCGTTTCTTGTCCATTACAAAAAATATCCCTTCCATGGAAATTTTCTCTTTCAGAAATGCCTTGTGTGGGCCCAGTCCAGCATGCAAATCAGTAACAGCACATTGCACTTTCCTGGGGTAGTTCCCCGGGCCTGCCGGCATGTCTGCAGCCCCTGCTGTTCCCCTGCCTGTGTGTCCTTTCATTCTGCTGATAGCTTTCATTTCCGTCTCCCCTGCATCTGGCCCTTCAAGCTGGCCCGCAGCTCTGCGCTGCGGTTGGGCTCTTCGCGACTGGACTCTTTTCAGCCCCTGCCACCTGCTGTCTCTTTCTGCAGCGTGAAGATGAGCTCAGCACGTCTTTCTTAGGGTCCCTTGAACGACACAGTATGCTTTGGGCGCAGAAGCCCATACCCACATGAAATGCTGCCCGTGCTCTGGATTTAACAATGAACAACAACAACAACAACAACAACAACAAAACAACACTGTTAGCAGAGCCCCCTCCCTTGAAAAGATATCACCCTTCAGTAATACTCAAAAACGTCCATAGATTGCAATGTTTTCGTGAGTGTTCGGTGCTAGCATTTTTTTTTCTTGACTACTCTGTATTGTATCATTTTCCCCTCGCCACAGACAAGAGTATTTAAACATTAGAATTGTTCTCGTTGATGGCCAGAGTGGGTGTTCTTCAAGCGAAAAAAGGGGCCACTGGGATGGCCGGAGACTGACCCTAGTTTTCAGTGAAATATAATGAGCACACGGTGGAAGGCACGGAGTCCAGTGCCTGGATGAGTTTTGACAATTGTCTGCACGCGTATACCATCATCGAAACGAGACACGGAGTAATTTTATCACTCTGGAAGGTCCTTCCTGGCCCCTTCCAGCCTAAACCCACCACCCAGAGGCAGCCACTATTCTGATTTCTGGCCCCCTAGAGGAGTTTTGCCTGGGTTTGAGCACTGTATACATACATTATGAATGCCTTTGTGTCTGGCTGGATTTTACACTTACCAGCATGTCTGTGAGATCCGTCCATGTGGTGTGTACCTCTCGTCCATTCCCTTCTATAGCTGAGTGGTATTCTGCTGTGCACTCGCACAACTTGTCTATCCACTCACCTGTTGATGGGCGTTTGGGTTGTTTAGAGTTTTGGATCATGTTGAATAAAGCTGCTATGGACATTCGTGTGCAAGTCTTTGCACGTATGTGGCAGAGGCTGTACCCATGACCCCGCCTCCTGGTGCTCTTCGCCTTGCAGAGCCTCTTCCCCTGAGCGTGGGCAGGACCCGGGACTTGCTTCTCACCCACAGAATACAACGAAGATGATGGGGTGTCGCTCCTGTGACCGTTACATCAGATTGCGTCTTCTCTCTTGCTGGCAGACTCCGTGTTGACTTTCCCGCGGGCCCGTGGACAGTCTCAGGTGGCAAAGAACCGAGGGCAGCCTCTGTCCGGTGGCCGTCACATAACTGAGGCCTCAGAGGAGAGCGCAGCCCTTGTCGACACCTGATGGCAGTCTTGGGAGAGACGCGGAGGCAGAGGACCCCGAGGCCCTGCCCAGACTCGGGACGCAGAGAAGCTGCGAGAGGAGAAACGCGCGCTGCGGCCACTGCGCGGCAGCAGGAAAACAATGCGGTGCGCATGTGTTTTCTTTGTCCGGGACAGTGGAAGGACTAGATGACATCATAGGTTCACGTTTAACGTGCGAAGAATCCGCGAAACAGTTTTTCAGGCCATTGAATAGTTTTACATTCCCACGAGCAGTACAAGAGAGAGCTCGCTGGCTCCCCATCCTTGACAGCATTTGGCGTTGCCAGACTTTTTGATTTTCCATTCCAGTGGGCCTGAAATGATATCTCACTGTGGTTTTTAATTTGCGTTTACTTGGCTAATGAATAAATCTGTCTTAACCAGGTATGCAACCCGTGCACATTTTGTTTTCCTTTTAAGAGAAATACATCTCGTTTGTGGGCTTAATTTTTCGTTGCTGCTCTTTGAGATATGTAATTGAAAAGACAGGATTCCTGTCTGTGGGGAACTCAGAATAGGTGAAAATCTCAACCTGTTAGGGTAAAATATGTAAGGAGAAATAGAGGACATGAGACATGTGGTGCATGGAGAGACAGGAGGAACAGTGCACTCAGGACAATGAGGTCACATGCTCTCTCTGCTCTAAGGTAGGCATTTATTTGTAGATTTCATTCACAATAAGGGCTCTGAGGACAGATGGACACAGTAGCAGCCAAGGTGGGCTGGGCTGTGGTACAGTAACAAGCAGTCCCTATTTTCAGTGGCTTAAAACAATGAAGCTTGATTTAAAAAAAAAAAAGATTTTATTTATTTTTATAGAGAGGGGAAGGGAGGGAGAGAGAGAGGGAAAGAAACATCAATGTGTGATTGCCTCTTGCACACCCCCAACTGGGGACCTGGCCCACAACCCAGGCATGTGCCCTGACTGGGAATCAAACTCACGACCCTGTGGTTCCCAGGCCGGCACTCAGTCCACTGAGCCACACCAGTGAGGGCAACAATGAAGGTTGATTTATTGCTCAGGTACTTGTCCACGATGGCTGCTCTGGGACTCTGTTCTGCATCCTCATGTTCATCACAGAACTTGGGGGGACAGAGTGTCCACCCCCTGGCATGTTGCTGGGGACGTGTCAGAAGGAAAAGGAAGCATGGCATAGCTACAAGCTCTGGAAGCTTCACCTAGGTATAACATGTTCACGTCTGCTCACTTTGGCCAAAGGAAGGACCCCAGCAGGGCGGGGATGTATAATCCCAGCACCCGGAGGTTAAGTTATTTACCTAAAGGGGTGGAATCAGATCTCATGATTCCAAACCACTGCGTTTCTTCCTGCAGCACGGCGATCCCAAATGACCCTTCAAATAGTATCGCTTCATTTACTCCTTTCATAGTTTTCTGTTCTGTTTCTAAGTCTGAATAGTCCCTTATTGGTGTTTCATCAGTATGGGCCCCAGTACCTCAAGTAAAAAAAAAAAAATTATTTAGTATGCCTGTTTATTTATATACAGATGTGTATTTTCAATTTCTTTCTTTCCAGTTCAGAAAGCTCTCTTGGTAATGAATTTTCATTAAAGTGGTACAAGATTGGAAAATGAAATAAGCGTCAACACATTTTCCAAAATCATCAACACAAACCCAATGTGAGAACCAGACAATTATTACCTTCGGAATTAGCCCCAGATTATTAAAATGCAATTATACTTGGAAAAATATCCCAGCAGGGGGCCATGTTTATTTCTTCTCATTTTCACAGTAAATTTCCTCAGTAGATAGGGGACACCCCCTCACACGGTCCTCCTCGCATCTGAACAAAACCCAGAACTCAAGGGCAGAATCCTTTGTTCCTCTCTGTATTGATTTCAGAGATACCATTCAGATACTGTCCGATATGGCCTGTAGGTATATATATTCTTTGTGGCTCGCCGTGTTTACAGTTTTTCAAAAAACCAGCTGCCAACACTTCCCGTTCTTGCACACAACGTTGGATCGGCAGCTTCTCTTTGAAACCGGAAGGGTGTGCTGTACACCGGGCGGCAGGGATGCAAGGGCAGGGGGTGTGGAGCACTTGGCTGGCTCACCCAAGTCCACCTCTCTCTCCGGCAGACTGTGGAATTAGAACTCAGGTCTTCGGTGCCCCTTTTTAATTCTTCCCACTGTGCCAGTGGCTGCCAGGTCAGCCCTGGTAGAGCCTTGTGGGTGCTGAGAAGAGGAAGGTGCTTCAGGCATGGTCTTGGGCCCGGTTACAATCAGCAGGTTAGCGTCTTCAGGCTGCCCGGCACTGTTAAAGCGAAGGGACTGGCACAGGGCAGGTTACATCGACAGAGCCTCAGAGAACCACAGGGTCACAGCTGTGCTGAGGCCACAAATGTCCATTTTACACTAAATGACTCGAAATGGAAGGAGATGGCTCTGGAAGAAAATGCAGCCTTGGACGCTATGCCCAACACCTGCCACTAGGTGGAGCTCAGATGCAGGCATACACGGGCATTGAGGCTTTTGCAGAGGCTGCACCTGCAGGGAGGGTGGGTGAAGTACTGTTACCTCTAACCAGAACTGTGATGGAGGCAGGGGGACTCGGTACCATTGAAGACGACAGTCTCCGCTTGTGAGACTGCCAACATCTGTCTTGGTCCAGGGCTAAATGCCCCAGGGCTTAGGAGGTCTGTAGGCCCTGACACTAGCAGGGAATCCAGGAGTATGAGGCTGGGCTCTCATCCTTGCCCTGTCTGCATTTACCCCCGGGGGTCCATACGCAGCTGAACTTGGACTCTGGGAAGATCACCTCCCCCACACGCTCAAGAACCACCCTGAGCTCACAAGCCCCCCGACGTGCAGGGTGCACCTCGGCAAGGAGTGTCTTTCTAGATTTTCTGATGGCAAAACTCCACTGGCCCAGCAGACCCAGTCTCTTTTCCTGATATTCTGTTTTGCTGACCATTGAGCAATCCTGCGGACAACAAGCAAGTCTCCTGGTACTTTAAAACCTCAGCTATTTACATCTGCGATGCGGGGATAATTACAGGTTGCATCCTAGGGTTGCTGAGCATCACAGGGAAGAACAGAACCACCAAGGGAGCTCTGCAAACTGTAAAGTGCTCTATATGCTTATTGTCTCCCTACCTACGGTGTCAAGGCTTATTACGCTGTCCACTCCTCTTCCTCCTCCCGGAGAGCATCGGTACAAGCATAGGGAAGCTCTCGATGCTTCCTCATTCAGAACCCTCCCCACCGCCCATCAGGCAGTGAGTCCATCGCCCCACCAGGCCAGTCAGTGGCAGAGTGGAGCTGCCCACGCAGGCCTGTGGCTTCAGTCCTCACCCCCGCACCACTACCCCAGATGGCCTCGCCTGATCAAAGTCGAGCGGCTGTGATGGAAAAACCAGCTGCCTTGTTCCCACCTTCTCATTTACTTCCAGAGGAAGGCTTGAAAGTCGTTTCCCCTGCAGCTCTCCCTTCTGTTTATACACACCTGCAGCCTAACAGCCCCTCCTTGGGCCCAGCTGTTCTTCACTCCTCTGGGATGGAGAGAGGAGGAGGGTGGAGGGCAGAGCCGGCAGAGCAGGATGGGGGTACCCCGCTCTCTGTGTGTCCTGCTGTGGGAAGGCTCGAACAGGTAAGTGGACCCCCCATCCCCAGGCACCTGGTAGAGAGAGGGACTCTTCCAGGGAATATTTGTCATTGACCTGGCCAGGCCCTGTTGACTGGAGTCACACCGGACGTGCAGAATTAGGAGCTATAAGACATTTGTCCCTATGGCAGCAGCCTCTGCACCACCTCAGAGCTGTTACCTCCCACCTGGGGCCGGTGAAGGGGCCTGAAATAGGCCCCCCTCCCTGTTCTCTCGGAGGCCCACGGGGGTCGGAGAGCCTCCCAGGTCACAGAGCTTCATGCGGGAGACGGGAGAGTCGTGCTAGGTGGGCCTTGGACCTGGTACCTTTTCAAGTGTGGTCGTTTCATAGAGGGCTGTCTGTTCTCACCAGGTTCATGGTTAGCATTTGAATTTTAAATTCATTAAGAAGAATGAGGGGTGTGAGGAGAGGAGGGGTGGGAGGTGTATCTTGTCAAGGTATCAAGCGATATAGAACCATCGCTGACTTGAAAGGAAGGAAGCCAACCAGACAGACAGGGCGTTGGTGGTTAGGGCCCCTTTTGTCCCGAGAGTCTGGGATTCCACGACCGAGTTGTATTCGTTTGTCTTCATTACGGTGTCAATGACTGATATGTTACGGAGCCATCCTTAGATTTTTTTCCCCAGGAACTGTGAACAAGGCTTCTCTCGGCCACCTCCTCCAGGCAGTGGTCCTGGAGCAAACAAAAGCTGCTGACGGGCGGTGGGAAATTCTTTCTGCAGCTCCCAGCCGAGCACTCAGATACCTCCCGCCAGCCCTTCCAGGAGCAGCTGGCTCTAGGGGGTGACCCAGGCCAGGTATGGACCCAGCACTGCACCGGGGCTCAGGGACAGCTCCCTGGGTCAGCCGCTCCCCCACGGGCTCCCCATGGGCACCTCTGGCCAGTTCACACTGAAATGACAAAGGCGTCTCCTCTGCCTGCCACGCGGAGGGCGGGAGGGCGGGGTGGGGGGGTGGGGCAGCAGGAAACCTCTGCTCCCAGAACAATCCCCAAGGCAGTTATTTCCTCCTGTGGTCAGACCCGGAGTCCCAGTTTTCCATTCAGCAAATGTGGTCCCTGAGCCCGGGGACAGTCATGTCCAGATGCAGAGAGATTAGGGAGTCTGCCAAATATTCACTCGGTCCTTGCCAGCTGGACTCCGGGCAGGAAGAGGGACCAGTGGTCTAGTGACTGGGTGGTGACATTGCCAGCAGAGAAACGCGCAGGGGGGAGGTGTGGCGGGGCTCAGAGCAGGGGTGCCTGGCCTGTGAGGGAAGGGGCGGAAGTGGGAGGAGCCGACTGTACAGGAGTGACGCTTGGTGACAAACTGGAGTTGGGCCAGTGAAGAAGGGGCAGAAGGGCTTCCAGGGGAGGAGCAGCTGTGTGGGTTGGACAAGAGTGGGGCCTGCGTGGGGCTGGTGGGGCAGCTTCGCCTCGCAGGATGGAGCCCTGCGGAGGGATGGGGTCAGAGTGGTGCGTGGGCCGCTTCAGGAGGGCTCCAGAAAGGAAGGCATGCCCAAGGGTACACTAACTACAGAGTCTTAAGTCAATGGCAGTGGCAGAAAGCCAACTGCCCTCCGGAGCGCCTGACCTTGTCGCTGAGGCTGCAGGGAGCAAGCAGGACAAGCAGAAGCCGGGGAGCAGCGCTGGGCCGCCCAGAGCGGAGAGGGCAGAGGTCCTTTCACACCAGATTACACATGAATCACTCGCAGGGTCTCTGCCATGCCTGGCCCCTTCTAAAGATCACTGACCCCAAGTGTCTGGCACTAGGGTTTGTAGCTGCCGTTAGTCCAGTGGGAAGTCTCTGGACAGGGGTCATCTCGGTGTCATGTTTACAGAGTCAGTCCCAGTGTTAGGGGGTCGCAGCCCAAGATGGCCAAGGCAGGCGGGGGCGAGTGGGGACATGCAGGGCTGCCAGGAGGTCCCAGGGACCAGAGGGTGGCCTGGACGCTCCCTGAGCCCTGGCCGGGGTGTGGGAGTCAAGACGCCTCCCTTGGGCCTCACAGCAGGCCAGGCGTGACATCCCGAGTCCTAGGCCACTCCCAGGGTGAGGACACGGGTGAGGAGGCCAGGCAGGCCTCGTGGGCAAGGCAGCCTCCTCAATGGTCTGGTCCAGTTTGTGTGATGAAGAAGCTCGTTTTATCTTCCCTGAGAAGGGCATCCAGGCCACTGCTGATGGGGTCATGGAAAGGACATTGGTGTCAAATGCCAATGCCGAATAAACTAGTTGCATCTGCTGGGCAAATCACTGAACTTCTTGGGACCCGTGATTTCTTGTCTATTAAAAAGAGTCAATATTCCCTTGCAAGGTTAAATATTGAATGAGACCGTGTAACGCTGAGGCCCAGTCCCAGCTCGGTCCTTCCGGCAGTGGTCTGGCACTGGCGGGGGACCATTCGCCTGCCTCTTTGGGCCAGATGGACAGGGGCCTGGCTCAGCCCAGGGACCCCAACCTTGTCTGGCTTTCGGCAGCTCTGCAGCTTGTGGCCTGCAGGGGGCAGAAACGGGACACGTTGCCTTCCTTCCAGTCTGGGATAGAAAGTTCTCTGCGTCAGTGAATGCAGCTCGGGTGGATTTGTTTTTAAATGGGTGATGTTTGAGATTCCTTTATGAGAGCTCTCCACATCTGGCATTCAAAGAAATCACCAGTCTAGACTCTCAGGCCGACAGCCGCTTGTATGAAATTCAGGCCTGTCTCTCCCTTGCCTCACTGCTCCCGCCCCCTCCCCCTCCTTCTCTCCTTGTGACCTTTTATCTCAGCGGGAGCTCCGGCTAGAAAGAGGGTTCTGGAAACGTGGTGTGTTTCTCATTAAGTTTCTGCGGCATAAAAGTCACGTGATAAATCCCCCCCCATTTTCTTTCTTTATCGTGAGTATCTGCAATAACTCCTGCCGCATAGGTTTTATTTCATTTGAGATGACTGGAGACCGAAATCTTGTTGATACGAAGATTTTTAAAAATCTGTTTCTAGGGTGCTGGTTGTACATTTGGCTCATTTTTCCTTAACATTGAGGTGGTCAAACAGAATTCCAAATAGAAGCAGTGCCCTGCCCCCTTTCCCTTCTCTTGCCAAAGCTGAACAGTTCCTTCTTTCAAACACGAGGCTGGGACTTGGGAGAGTTTAAGGAGGGAGGCTGCTCAGGGGGCCCATGGAGCCCCAGGTGGGCTGCAGTCATCCCCAGGGCTCCAGGAAGGCCATTGCTGTGAGCCAGCTGCTCCCTTCCCTGCGTGCATGGGGAGGTTGTCTGTGGAGTTGTCCGCGGCAGCGGAGGACAGAGAGAGGAGGACACAGGTCCTGACCACTGCCACTCCTCTCTCTTCTCCCAGGACCTGTGCCACCGTGTCCTCTGTGACCCTTAAAACCACAGGTCGGAGTCTGCACAGCTGATGTCTCAACACAGGCCCATGGCCTCCTGCCGGAAGCCAAGAGTATGAATCAGGTCACACCTGAGCCAGTGAGTGGTGCAAGTGAGGAGGGTCTCACCTCCCCCAGGGCTCAGCAGTGCTCGGCTGCCCAGACTCCTGTTCCCTGGGCCCTCGCCTTAGTCTGGGCAGTGGGAGTGGCTGGTCTCTTATCTTGCTGTGAGCAATAGGGTGCGGGATGTCTTGGGGCAGAGGCATCCTGACCACCTCAGGGATGCCGTGGGGCCCTGTCCCTCCCAGTGCCAGCTTGGAGATGCCACGGGCAGGAAGGCTGCCGATTGTCTCCATGCCTGGCTGTCTGCACACTTTGGCCTTTCCTTTCTCCTCCTGATGCATCACATTACCCTCTATCGCCAATATTCTAGAAGCCTTTCGATCTCGGCCCCGCCCCCTAAACAATGGAATAGAAACAAGGAGCAGGGTGTCCATGTCTAGTCTGACCTCCACCAACTCCTGTGGGACCCCGGGCTAGTCTGTTCCTCGCTCTGTGCTTGTCCTCACCTTCACAATCCAGGTTTGGAGCTGGGGTTTGATGAACTCCCAGCTCAAAGAACTTGCGGCAGGGGCCAGCCAACTATTGTGCACAGTGTCCTGTTTGTCTGCATAAAGCTTTATTGGCACACGGCCCTGTTATCACTGACACACTGCCTGTGTGCCTGCTTCTGCTTCTGCTTCTGCACCTGTGACAGTGGAACTGAGTGGTTGCGACAGAGACTGACTGCATGGCCTATGAGGCCTGAGAGAGAGAGCATGCGAGGGAGAGAGAGAGGAACATCGATTTGTTGTTCCCCTCATTGATGCATTCATTGGTTGCTTCTTGTATATGCCCTGATTGGGGATCGAACCTGCAATCTTGGCTCATTGGGACAATGCTCCAACCAATTGAGCTGCCCAGGCAGGGCTGAAGCCTCAGATATTTATTATCTGGCTCTTTACAGAGTTTGCCAACTTCTGTGCTGTGGCTTTGGTTTTATTTATTTTCCCTGGACTGAGGCAGAGTTGCCCCCAGAGCCACGGTAATTTTATTTTGCAGTGACGGGGCACCTGAATGAGGCAGAGGAGGCTGTTCTGGGACCCCAGCGAGAGCAGGTGAAGGACTCTGCGTGAGTCTGCTTGGCCTGCCACAGCGAAACACGACCGCCTGAATGGTTCAGACAACAGACGCTTCTTTTCTCACAGTTCTGGAGGCTGGAAGTCCATGGTCAACATGCTAGCAAATTCTGAGGCCTCTTTCTTGGTCCATAGGCAGCTGCCATTTGACTGTGTCCTCACATGGCCTTTTCTTGGGTGTGTGTGTGTGTGTGTGTGTGTGTGTGTGTGTGTGTGAAGAGGGAAAGGGAGAGAGGGAGAGAGATTGCGTGCTGGCTCTCGGTGTCTCTTCTAGTAAGAACACTAATCCTATTGGATCAGGGCCTCACCCTTATAACCTTGTTTAACCTTAATTCTTTTTTTATAGGCCCCGCCTCCTAATATAGTCATATTGGACTTGGGGCTTCAACATATGAATTGAGGGAGAGGCACAATTCAGTCCATATCAGAATCCTACTTCTTTTCTCAGGAGACTTTCTTTTCTTTTTTTAAAAAGATTTTATTTATTAAAGGTTTTACATATTTATTTTCAGAGAGAGGAAAAGGGAGGGAGAAAGAGAGGGAGAGAAACATTGATTAGGTGCCTCTCGCATGCCCCCAACTGGGGGACCTGGCCCACAACTCAGGCATGTGCCCCAACTGGGCCCTGAACTGGTGACCTTTGGCTCGCAGGCTGGCGCTCAATCTACTGAGCCACACCAGCCTCTTGGGAGACTTTCTAATTATGCCAACCTGACTAAGGGGAAACTAAGGTAGCTGGCGTCAGATCCTTGCTCAGAGCCTCGGGCGGGTCTTCCCAGAAGCAAACCCTGCCACCAGGAGTTACCTGCAAACGATGCATCGAGGATGTGCTTCCTGGGCAGGCTGGTCTCAGGGAGTCAGGGAGAGGCAAGATGAGAGCTTGGTGAAGTCCCCGCAGAGGGTGGCTTCCTCCTGACCCTGCTGGGGAGCTCTGGGGTGTGAGTTCCAGCTCAGAGCCTGAGACACCTGCACCTGTCAGTCACTGGCTGAGGGCTACCTTTGGGGGGACATTAAGTCCCAGGCATTTCCAGTCTCTGCAGGTGTGGGCAAAGCAGCTCTATGGGCCTGAGGACTGTCCTTTGCCATGAGTTTCAAGACCAAAAGCCTGCAGAAGGCGTGTCACACAGCAACTGTAAAAGGCCCAGGAGGGCACCCGGGCAGGGCATTGACCACGGGGAGCTGCACCCCACACGGGAAAGTCCGAGTTGGCGCTCAGGTAGGCTTGAGGGCTGTTTGGAGAGTGGCTGAGTGGTGCTTGGTGCGGGGCTGGAGTGATGGCAATAGGCTGGGTCCATCTGGGAGGGCCCACCCCGCCCTGCCCGCCCCAGGCCTCCCCTCCCAGCTGGGATGCCTACACTCGCCTGATGGCATGGGAGGGTTTGGAGTGGGACCGTTTGCCCCCAGAAGGACTTTTCTCAGTCTGAGTTTCGAGGACTTTCTTTGCCACAAAGGGCAATAGCCTCTCCCCAGGGGTGGGGTCCGGGAGCGGTCCCCGAAATGTTGGGGGTGGGGTGGGTGGGAGCAGATGGCCAGAGGGAGATTTTGGTTCTATCTCAATTTTTTCACACATCTCAGAACAAATGGAATGAATGGTGGCTGGTTTCACCTGCTTTTTTCAGTTTTGTCACATTGCCTGGACTTTTTTTTCCTGTGGGAGAATTGAACTGAAAAACTATTAGAAATAATGAGAGTTCAGTAAGCCAGCCAGTCACAAAACAAATGTACAAAAATCGATAGCTTTCCTATTTCCAACAGTAACCACTTAGAAGAAATAATGGGAAAGAGAGATCTCGCTCACAATGGAAACAAAAGATATTTATCACCTCCCTGCAAAGTGCTAGGAGAAGACCCGCGGCTACACTCTCCTGCCTGTCCCAGGGATAGAAGAGGGAACTACTGTGGTTGCAGCTTGGATGCTGGCCGCCAACCCCTCAGGCCTTTGCCGCGGGGTGGGTTGATGGGGGTGTGCAGTGATCCGAGCAGTGTTGAAGGTATAAGCTCATCACAGCTGCTCTGGGAAGCCACTATGGGGCTGCTGGGCCTGCGGGCTGCCCGTTGTGGTTCCTGAGTGGTCACCTGCACCCAGGACGGGGTCGGGTTGCAGTGCCTTTGCTGGGGCAGTGAGCCAGAGCACGTGGCACTGCCTCCTGGAGGCCCGGCTGACCCTGGAGGGCTACAGGGTTGGCTGCTTTGACCACCCCAGGGTGTCCCGATAGACCAGCTGGCCAGGCCAACGGGAGCCGGAGCACCAAAGGTGTCACTGGTCAGCGTTTCTCCTGTGACCAGCACGGTCTCGTGTCTGGGATGGGGTCAAGTCGAGGAAGAAATCCAGGGCTCTATTTAAATCTCAGGAACGTTCTAGGGTTACCTCTGACTTGGGTGGAAGTATCATATATGTGAAAATGTGTTTCCTTTGCAAATGGTGGAAAGCCTAGCTTAGACCCCCCACTCCGCCCCCAGAAAATAAAATAAAAAGTACAAAACAGAACAGGAGCATCCCGCCGATTTCTCTTGGCACTGGGCACACCAGCGCCCATGGTCGGAGCCTGCTTAGCCCATTCCCATGGCAGGCCAGAGATGAAGGGGCGCCCTCTGCCCCCAGGAGCAGCCTGACGACGGTGAGAGCCATGAGAGGTGCGTCCGTCCCCTAGCTTCCCTGCCCCTCAGGCAGGATGGCTCTGGACTGTGTGCTCCCAAAGGTTGCCCAGAGTTCCCGAGCGGGACTGAGCCCAGATTGGCCTTTAGCTGTCACCTGCGCAGTGATGCACCTTCTCTTCCTTGTCTCACTTCTTCTCCTCCTGGGGTCTCCTGGCATCGCTTCTCAAATAAACTCTTTGCATATGAATCCTTTTTTAGGGAGCCTCAGCTGAGAGAGGGAGGGACGAAGGGGGAGAGAGAAAGAGAGAATTTAGCCTCACATAACTGGAGTCCAGGCATAGATTTGGCTTCAGGTAGGGTTGGACCCAGCAGACGCACACAATTTCATTAGGACTTGATCTCTTTCTTCCCACTACTTGGCTCTGTTTTCTTTCCAGTCAGAGATTCTCAATGCAGTAGCCGCCAGCAGTTCCAGGTTCATATTCTCCTGACTAAATTATTGTAGCAGAAAGAAGAGAACTTATTTTTGCCAGTAGTTCCAAGAAAATCACAGAGTTGTGAATCAGTGGCTGGACTTTCACCTCAAAGCCATCACTGAGGCCAGTGGGTGGAACGGTGTGATCGGCCAGTCCTGAGCCCTGTGCCTGGGGGTCCCTTGCAGGTCCTCTTCTGTATACTGCCATTCTACGTCCCCACCCACTCCATTGTGCACACTGGAGAGGATGGAAGCAGGGACAAGGGACTTGTGTTTTGGAGGAAGATAAGGGCGGACGCGTGCCTGTGGGCATGCGCTGATGTCTATTTGAGTTTATCTGTCCCTCTGGCATCTGACCTTTTGTTGACCTTCAGTCAGCATTGGTGGACATTTCCAGAGAATCCGTGGGTAAGCCAGATCACCCTTTCCCTCAGCGTTGTGAGCAAAAAGGAACATGAACATCCCAGCTGACGTACTGCATCCCTCTGCTCTTCAAACTAGTGATTTCTGTAGGAGAAAACAATCTTTGACAGGAAAATAGAGGGTGGGAAGAGAACTTCTACCTGCAGCGAGACCACTGGGTGCCAGGCACCCTCTTAGTGCCGCAGGCCGTGGTCCATTTAACATCAGCCCCGTGGCGCTCCTCTTCAGCTGGGGGATGTTAAGTCAGGCGCCGGAAAAGCAGAACAGGGCCTCCGAGCTGCTGCGTTCCCACAGTTGTAGACGCTTGGCCTCGGAGAATGGTGCTGGGGGAGGGAGGTCTGATCTGCCGCTTCTGTGGATGAGAGAGACTCTCTTCGCGCTGGACTGAGTCCTGGGATGCTGGAAAGGAACACCTTTAAGCAAGTGGGGCACAGTCATCCATGGTGTTAAGAATAAGAGGCCCCGGCTGGTGTGGCTCAGTTGGTTGGGTGTCATCCCACAAAAAGAAAAGTCACCAGTTCGATTCCCGGTCAGGCACACGCCAAGGTTGCAGGTTCTGTCCCCAGTAGAGCAACACACAAGAGGTGACCAATCAACGTTTCTCCCTCACATCCATGTTTCTCTCCTTCTCTTTCTCCCTCCTTTCCCCTCTCTCTAAAAATAAATAAATAAAATCTTTAAAAAAAGAATTAGAAGCAACCTATCGATGCTGGTGAAATCACAAAGAGCTTAATAGCAAAGAGTAAGCAGTTTGCTTAGATCCGGGCTCGAGTAACTTCTCTGTGTCATCCCCGGTGCGGGTGGGAGGGGCAGAGGATGGCAGGGCTCCCGGGAGCAAGGACGCAGCTCGCGATGTTGTGACTTTGTCCCCAGCGCCCAGCATGGTGCCTGACACACAGCAGTGGCCAGGTGTGTGTGGTGCGTGAGTGAGCAAATGGGCACACACAGGGGTGGCTGGAAAACAAGACAAAACAGTGCTAATGTCCAAGTGTCTTTCCATGGCAACAAATGAATTATTTCTGATAGTTGCAAATACTTCTTCAATTTATTTGACGCTTTTATTAACAGCTCAGAATTGTTTGATATATTTAACTATTTAATGTCCTATTTTTGAACAGTTGGATAGTTTACATTTTAAGGAGATATTAAAGAACGATATCAATGAATACCATTGCACAAATTTTTCAAATAATTTCTTAAGACATATACAGAAAACAATTGCTTGGTTAAATAGCATGTGCATTTTAAGGCTTTTTCTCTCCTTTTTTTTTTTTTTTTTTGGTCACACACAGCCAAATAGATGTCCACATATAATAAGGAAAAATGTAATTTATTTAGAAAATTAAACCACCTTTGCCCTTGACACAGTCCCGCGCTAGGCTTGTCAGTTTCATTTTCGCGCACATTAGCGCTCCAAAGCTTACCTGACTTTTGTGGACGATTGTTGATGGTAAGTGGGCCACTAGGTTAGATTGGAGCGTCTTTGCTTGCTTTTATTCCCGCAGTCCTGGCCTATGCGTCTGCGGTGCATCTCTCGTCTTTGGGACTGTGGCACCAGGTCTGGTGGAGCCTGTGTCCTGCTCTGACTCCTTCCCACCCCGTCACCTCGTCAGTGGCTCACACTGGACCCAGGTTCAAAAACAGATGTGGAATTACTGTGGCACGAGCGTGGGGAACCCAGACCTGCGTATGCTGTTTGGGGGAGTATTAATTGGTACCAACCCAGGGAAAGTGAGTGGCAGCATCTATGAGAAGGTGGAATGTGCAGACCCTGCGATTCAGCAATTGCACGGCTCCGCGCCTCCCCGGGAGAAACTTTTGCGCATGTGCCGACGTTCCCTGCAGCACTGATTTCTAATTGTGAAACGGGAAACAACTCAAATGTCTGTCGACGGGGGAAGGATCGAAGCTCTGCAAAAATTCTGTCTCGCGCAGCAGTGGAGGAGAATGAATTGGACCAGGGACTCAACACTGGGTCCTGGGTGTCATATCCAGGCCAGCAGACCTATTTTATGTACCTTGCACAGTATTTTTGCCCCATATAGTCTACGGCGATTTTAGTACATTGATTCTTGTTATGGCTGGCCGTTCTATTCTGTGAAGTCACTGCAGGGACTGCGTTAGAGAATGCTACTCCTCGTGCTGGGTCCTGCGAGGCTGTGGCCACTTTCTCATCAACCAGTACATACATGACCGCGTTTTACGGGTGTTTTTGTTTGAAGAAACTTTAATGTACGCTACCGATTCATGAACATCGAGCTCATGGCGGATTGCCCCACAACCCACGCCTGAACGAAGCTTAGCTACAGGTGTGTTTTTTCCATGAGGCACGTCGCAGCCTCCTTGATCTTAGGAACCCTGGGGGGCACCTCAACACTTAATTTGGGGGCCGTTTTAAAACAGTGAAATTACCGACAGAAAGCATGATAGTGTGAAAAGTGTGGCATTGACAAGAGCACAGAAAGGATCCTTGTTTATAGTCTGAGAGCTGACACCCCTATCCATGAATGACCATAAAAATGCTGAGAGCGTTGATTTTGGGGTCACAAATAAATTTTAGCGAGTACGGGAATTCGTGAATAGAGAATCTGTGGGTCATAAGGATTGACTGGGTATATCTCAACAATATAAGGGCTCTCTTAGAAAAGAGTCCAAATGACCATTTTTACTCCCAGACTCCTTGATATTATTGAAGGCCCAATAAAAATTCACATTTCCAATTTCTTATTACAATGATTACGAATCCACAAATTTAAACATATTTGATGTATTTTAATTCATTTGCAATGATTATCATTGTGTATTTGAGAGATTATTATTACCGCTGCTCCTGTCCCCACTTTAGCCAGTGGGAGTTTCTTCCAGTTGGCATTTGATAATTTGTTCATTGGCAATTGTCTTTGATAGCTTTCTTGCTTTCTGATGCAATTAAGTGTTTCAGGTTCCTCATATTTATTTCCTGTTCTAGACCTGGAATTAGCAGTTTCCCCAAGCAGCTTCGTTCCTTCCAGGGCGAACGGTATGGAGGGACCCTGGTAGGAGTGCTAAGCGCGCTCCTGTCCGCGCTGATTCCAGTCCTCTGGAGCGGACTGCACTAGGAACTACGGGAACCCTGTCTGTAGATCTGTATCTAGCTATCGATCCTCTATCTGTCTGTATACCTGTATCTGTCTATCTATCTGTCTGTCCTCCTATCAATCGTAAAATACACAATGAGTTTGAACCCATGCTTTCTTTTAAGTTTCAGGATTACATAGTTTTTACTTAAACTTTTCTGATATCTGCATTCCTTCTTCTCACATCTAGAATCTTTATTTTTAAAAATACCATGGATGTTGGAATATCGTGTAGTTACTTAGCAGTTTAATTCCACGTTACCCGTACAGCGGGCTTAGAATAGCACAGTCACACACAACCGCCAGCAATGTCACTGACAACGGTTACTTTTTTGTTGTTCTTGCAATTTCTTTTTGTACTTGGCATGTATTCCACCAGAATTGTGCGGCCAGATTACTAGAGCTTCTCTCTGTGTTGTTTTGCCACCAAAATGAATACACAGTTAAGTTCATTTTATCTTGAGGTTTTTTGAAATTTAATTTTATTTCAATCATGTAAAAATGATATGGCATTAAAGACGCATGCAAAAACTAAAATATATTCAAATTCATTCTAGCTTGTAACCTTTCTCACCCACTCTATGCCTTCCTTTCCTATATAGAAAAACCTTTTAAATTTTTTGTGGTTTATTCTTCCGCTGAAAAAATAGAACCAAATCTGTATGTGTTTTTATCTAGGTATCTTGTCCTCTCTTACAGAAATAGTAAAACATGATACACATTTTTTGGCACCTTATTTTATTTTTATGTTTTTAAAATCACTTTAATGATATATCTTGGAAATGTCTCCAGAGTAAAAGACAGAGATATCCCTCATTCGCTATGTAGTTATAGAGTGCTTTATCGTATGGATGTACATAATTCATTCAAGCAGTCCCAGATTGTGGCATTTTGGCTGTTTTCTGTCTTAGCTATTAATTACTTTAATTAATGCTGCAATTAGTGGCCTTGTGCGTATATCTCTTTTGTAGCTTTGCCAGTATATATTTAGGATAAATGCCAAGAAGTCTGATTTTTGGATCAAAGGGTAAATGCATGTGTAATTTTACTAACTATCTCCAAACTCTCCTCCATAGGGGTTTTATCATTTTGCCTGCCTTCTAGCAATAGATGACGGTGCTGTTTTCTCTAAGCTGCACCAACAGAGCATATGCTAAACTTCCCGAATTTCGCTAATCTTTGGCGATAGTGAGACTCTGTATCCCGGTATAGTTTTAATTTGCATTTGTAATGAATGCCCACATTTTCGAGGAAAATAAAATGTATCGGCATATAAAATAGGACATTTCATATAAAAATCTGAATCTCCATCTCTCTTGAAAAATAAATTTTTGTTGTACTAAATCAATATTTGCACATGCCATGACTGGATGGAATCAAGTACCAGCTGTCCACTTTACTTTTTTAAAATTATTTTTATTTTCTTTATCCTCACCCAAGGACATTTTTCCATTGCTTTTACAGAGAGAGGGGAAGGGAGAGAGAGAGAGACATTGATGTGAGGGAGAACATTGATTGGTTTACTCCTAAATGCATCCAGACCAGGGATCGAACCTGCAACCCAGGCATGTGCCCTGGCTGGGAATCAAACCCAAAACCTTTCTGTAATGGGATGACACTCCAATCAACTGAGCCAGGGCCCAGCTGTCCACTCTAGATGGGCGTATATTTTCCAGTTTAATACAGAGTCCCCTTCCTCACTGGATTAGCTTCCCTGCCTTTCTCTGCCAACATTGGAATTTGTCAGCCCATCCCTTGACTTGGAGAGTAGGTGGGTCAGTTACCTATTGCCACAAAAATGCTGTGTCACCATCACAGACCTGCGGAGGCATATGACACTGGGCATTTACTGCTCTTGCATCTGAGGTGGCTGCCCAGGGTGCTCTGCTGGTGCTGGCTGGGCTCATTCACATATCTGGAGGTGTGGCTGGCTCTCACCTAATCTGGATTGCTTCTGGTTGTGTGGTTATGGAGCCGTTTGAAAAGTGGGCCCCCATACACGTGAAACATAGTGAGCACAGGGAGGGACGCTCCTGTCTGGGGGGTGCTCAGGGCAGGAGCGTTCCCTGCTCGGCCAGAGGTTGGAGCTCATGTCTCGTTTAGACCTGTCTGTCCTGTTGTTCCCCGGGACCTCTCTCATCCCTGGTTCCTCCCCCTTAAAGGCTTTCCTGGGACTCTGGTCTCAGACCGTTGCTCACTACCAGGATGCTTTTCATTCTTCTCCCCGTTCCTTCGGCCCTGTCAATGATGGGAACATACTCTGGTTCTGCATGAGTGGCATGGTGGGGCGGAGATGTGGAAGTAGTAAGGCTGGCCTAAAAGTCTGAGCTCCGGGAGAAGGGGCACTTCTGCCAGCAGACTGCATTTGGACTAGAACTCTTCCCTGGGTCTCCAGCCTGCAGATTTGGGACTTGGACTTGCCAAGCCTCTGTAATCACATGAGCAAATTCCTTAAAGTAAATCAACCTCCTCCTCTCTCTCTCTCTCACTCTGTCTCTGTCTCTGCCTGTCTCTCTCTCTCCACACACACACACACACCGTTGGTTCTGTTTCCCTGGAGAGCCTTGGTACAGGATGTTGATGGAGGAAGGACTTCCAACCTGGTTTTTGCTTGTTTTCTTCTGAAGAACTGTAACTTTAAGTATGCCTTACCACTGTGAGAATTAACTTTCTTCAGCTTCATGGGCAAATTTGACTGTTCCCCACATAAACAAAATGCTGACTTTATTTTTTATACATTTTAACTCTGTGCTTAAAGTTCAGCCCCCTTTTGCCCTGAGTCACACTGCAGAGGTGTCTGGTGCTAACTGACAATGAAGGGCATCACCCCACACAGGTGCTCCGTGACCTGAGGTTCCTCTGCTGCGATGGGGGGTTCATGAGGGGTAGGAGGAGCTGCCGTGGACTTTTAGAAGGTCTTTGAGGTTATGACCGGGGGTGATAACTCCTTTAGAAGATTTAGACCTTCCCAAAACACTATCTGTTCTCAGGAACTGTCCTGGGCCCTGGGGTTGATTTGGTTCAGGCCCAATCCATTAAGGGGCATGGTGCAGGCATGATATTTTGGGGCCATTTCATCTCATTTAACCTACCAGAATTTATACTCATGTCTTTGGGACTTAGAAGTAGGAGGCTTGATGCTGGCTGGGTAGCTTAGTTGGTTAGAGCATTGTTTGGATAAGCCAAGGTTGTGGGTTCAATCTCCGGTCGGGGCACATACAAGAAAAAAACCAATGAGTGCATCAATGAGTGGAACAACAAATCCATGTGTGTGTGTGTGTCTCTCTGTATCTCAAAACCAATAAATAAAACATTTTAAAAAGAAGTGGGGGGCTCTGTGTGTCCTGGAGATGCTGACCATTTGGACAAATGGCACCAATGGCATAGACGTCCCAACTCATCCTTCAGGATCCCCAAGGGCATGTGAGAGAGATCTCGGAGCCAGACTTGGACGAGGAGAGGAAGGGAGAGGGGGCGACAGCCTGCTGGTGCATCAGGGACCCCAGATGCTGGTGCTCGTGCAGCGGCAGACGCTGGGGTGCTCTTCCACTGTTGTGTTACTTTGCAAATGTTCTGCAGGTGTTTGTTCTAAATGTCCTCTGACCAGGCAGAGCCACCATTTCGACTGTGGGGAACCAGCAGCTGGGAGAAGAGCTGATGGTGCTCTGCAGCGGGGGCCCATTTCTTTTTTAAAAGTATATATTTATCTGTTTATTAGCGAGAGGGAAAGGGAGAGAGAAAGAGAGGGAGAGAAATATCGATGGGTTGCCTCTCGCATGCGCCCTGACAGGGGACCGAACCTGCAACCCAGGTGTATGCCCTGAGCAGGAATCGAACCAGTGACCTTTCGCTTTGTGGGACAATGTCCAACTGAGTCACACCAGCCAGGGTGGGGCCCATTTCTTAAATGCTCATTCATTCTGCATGCTGTGGAAACAGTGACGCACGCACAGCAAACACGGGGTCTGAAGATCCTGTTATGAATCCTTTCCAATCTGTGCCCTTGCGGAGGCACATGTAATTTAAGAAATGGTCTCCTAGGCCCACAAGGGAAGAGCGAGGCACTGATGGGCTCGACTCCCCACATTTGGGTCTCAACCCCCCGACTCCAACATGAAAGAAAGCCCACTGTGGGGGAGGACAGGCAGTGAACGGAGGAAGGAGAGAAAAGGAAGGTGAAGTGGTCATGCCAGTTTCCCTGTGCAGCTACTGCTCTGCTCTGAGGAAAGACGGGTTTTAGGGCCTGGGTTCAAATCCAAGTGCTGCTGCTTATGAGCCGTGCACCGGGGCAAGTCTCTGACGCCCCGGCTGCGGCTTCCTCACCTGCATGGTGAGAACAGTAATGACCCAGAGCATGTTGGCAGGTTAAGACCACACATGTGAAGAACCTGGCATGTAGTCGGTCTCCATAAATGCTGGTCGTTGTTGATTTTACTTTTATCATACACCTGACTGCGGCCCTGTGAGGCAGGCCAAGGGGCAGCCATGTCCACCTTCTGGGAGGGCTGTGGGAAGGGAGACGAGGAGAAAAAGGTACCGGTGGTAGGGTGGACGGAGGGCTGACGTCTTGGCGCCTGGGCCTGGGCTCTGTTTAATTGAAAAGCCAGTTTCTGGATCAGCTGTGGCCTGGACAATGGGAGAGACCTGAGGAGCCCTGGGGTCCAGTGTGTGTTTTGTTCTCTGACCCTCAGCACCTTGCTCGGGAGAGGAAGCTGAGTGCAGGGCAGCCTTGGGGACCTGACCTCTGCTTACCTGGGTCCTGGGCTTGTCTGGATGGGGTCCTCATTGTCCCTCCCGCCGGACCCTCCCTTCTGGACTGGGCACTGCGCCCCTGGAGAGGCCACGTCCCTGCTCAGAGATTTTCCTGGCCTTCTTAAGACACATGTCTCTTAGAGTGCTCAGGAGCGTGTGTGTGTTAGACATAGTTTGGATGGGTATGAGATCTGAAGGGTGAAGAACTCCAAAAGGAAAATGAATCAAAGGCAATAATAACTTTAAGAAGAAATTCTTGCCCTGGCTAGTGTGGCGCAGTGGATTGAGCGCCGGCCCATGAACCAAAGGGTCGCTGGTTCGATTCCCAGTCAGGGCACATGCCTGGGTTGCTTGCCACATCCCTTCCCTTCTCTCTAAATAAATAAAATTAATTAAATAAATAAATAAAAAAGAGGTTCTTTCTGTCTCTCTCCCGCTCTCTTCCTTTTCATCTTCCTCAGTCTCTGTTGTTTTGATAAGCACGGTGCTAAACCCGGCTGTGGCATTATGGTAAAATCTTGGCCTTTCTATTCTATCTGTGAAGGTTATGTCTGGGTCATTTCCCCCCACAAACTGGAGTTGTTTTGAGGGACTGCGCTACCCAACATGAGAGAGTAGCGAGGTGTGCTGGCAAAGGCAATGGCTTTGACCGCACTTGGCCTGAGTTTGTGTCCAGGCCCTGGAACTCCGGGGCTGTGGGACCGGGAGTGAATTGCTCACCTGCCTTGAGCCTGAGTATCCGCACACGTGGAAGTTACCTTGCTTTGCTCACTTTTTGTACGTGCCTCAGCTCTCTGCCTATTTGTGTTCTGGTTGAAATGAGAACTGCGATATGTCTTGAAGGTGAATAAAAATAGAACATCAATTGTGAGGTGTTAGGGGATTATTTGTGATCAGGCCTTTGGAATGTCTGGCTCGTGTCAGGGAGAAGGCCGATTTCCTGAGGCTTTATATTGGGCGGGATTGAGAGGAACTGGAGATTTTTGAGTGGGGAAAGACAGATGACTCTCCCTCGTGGGTAATGTGAGGAGTACAGAACATGGCAGAGTCGTTCTTCCCAATCCCGGGAGCACCCCTCTGGCCCCACCGCTGCTCTTCTGTGTTTGCTCTGCTCAAAAAGAGCAACAGCAGGTCCCGGTGGCCAGGCACTTCAGTCTGCTTAGGGCCAGAGGTCTGTCCCATAGAGTCACCGTCCCCGCACCAGGGGTGCCCTGCGGCTGTGCACAGCCTGCTGCCTGAGACTTCCTTCACTGGAGGTGGCTCGCAGGGGCTGGGAGACCTTCATGGTTCCCTGTCGGACTGTGTCTCCCAGTACCCCGCTTCCGCTTTGGGAGCCTGGGGATGGGACGTTGATGGGAATGGGAGGTTGCTGGGTGCTGGATGTGAACCCTGATGGACTTGAGTGGAATCTATGGTAAAATGGACAAATGGCCAGGACCCTGGGATTGCTGAGTTTGGCAAACACCAGTGACTGTGGAAGGGTCCCCATCTCCCCGTATATTTCAGCATATGTGATGAGGCTACACCCAGTGAAGGGAGAAAGCAGAGCCTTGGGGATTCCAGGTGGCTTGTCAAAAACTTTCCTCAAAAAGTCTTCATTGTATGGTTGTTGGGATGGGGGCTTCTGACCCCAGAGGACCATCCCCTAGTACTCCCGTGATAGCTCCCTACCCCAGGGGTCCTTCTGGACCATCTCTCAGAAGGGAAACAAAATAAGCATAATAGAACTTTATGCAGCTTTAAGCTGTTGTGACAATTACCGTTATATTGATCTTCAGTGGGGTGTTTTTATTCATCTCAGATGGAGTGCAGAGAGACCTCCCTCTGACAGTTGGATGCAGGTTCTTGTCACCGTTCCAAGAAGAGAATTCTCCCAGGAATGCACTTTATGGAATATTTTCCTGATGATGCTTTTTTCCTCTCAGTGTTTACTGGTGAAGCCCTGGGAGCAATATTATCCCCAAGACACCTTAATGTGGGTAATATCCAGTCTCTTGTTCCATTTAACAAGGCAAACAATCTTGCTAGTTGGTTGCCGCGTGCTGGATGTGGCACTTTATCATCTTTCCTAAGCCCTGGGAGTTTAGAGAATGATGAAATTTCTGTTCCTGGCAAAAAAAAAAAAAAAAGGGAGATTAGAAGGCCTAAAACCTTTCTATTACAAATAACAAAAAATGCTGGATAAAACCCAAGACACATCATTTTAAATGCATGGATGACCTTAGAAGAAAATGAAGGGAGTCTTCAGAGACCGGGGACGGGGTAGGAGTGGGCGCTGACGTTACTACCTCTGGACGCACCTGCAGCCACAGAAGTGAAGGGAGACAGCACCCTGGGCCTGGGGGGCACTGAGCAGGACCTTCTATCCACTCCATACCTAGGATCCACTAAGGGCTACGTTCTATTTTTTAAAATTTCTTTTTACTGTGTTTTTTCCATTACCATTTATCCCCCAGGGCTACATTCTTAATAAAAATGCAAACCAGGAAAAACTCTCCTTGCAAAGGAATAATACAAAGACATTTGTCTATCCAGCCCAGCCTTGATTGTGAGGAGAGGGAGCAAAGTATCCTCCATGAATCCGTGGACATGGGCTGGCCCCTGAGTGGGGTTGGTGCCCACATGACACTGTTTGCAAGGTGTGAAGTAAACAAGCTGAGAATTATAACTTAACAGGTGCCCAGGTTGGCCAAGGCCCCCCAACACCTGGAAGAAGCAAGTGGAGATCCTCTGTAGCCTCAAAAAATTTCCCTTGAAGGAATTCCAATGATTATGGCCTTACACTAAAAAAAATTATACTACAAGGAAACAAGTCACCTTGAGACAGTCCGTAGAAACAACTAACTGTGCAGCAAAAACTCTTCTTCTGTTTCCCTGTACTCTTAGTTCTCTCAATACTAAACATCTGGTCGTCGAGAGTGTGCGGCTTCTTCCCACACCACACAATTCCCCAGCACCAGCTGGTGTCCTACAGTTGAATTCCACCCTGACGGTGTCTGCCTAGAGACAGAGTCAGGTCCCGCAGGTTAAGGGGTCTGCCCACAAGATCGCCCCACCTGAGAGACTGTTTGTCATCGTGCCTGGAATCTCTGGGTCACGTCAAGGTGTCGGGGAACAGGCCACAGCTGTCCTGAGGTTTTACAGTGGGCAAGAGTGAGAGGGACCAAAGACCCCCGGGACTGCCCCCACTTCAGACGTCAGTCGCAAGTCCAGGTTGTCACCTGCACTTCTGATCCCCTCCTTGGGTTCTGTCATTTGTTAGAGTGGCTCCCAGAACTCAGGGAAACGCCTGACCCACTGGTTTCTTTTTAAAAGATACAGCTGAGCAACAGTCACATGGACAAGTTGCTTAAGATAAAGTACGGGGAGAGGGCACGGGGCTTCCCATCTCCTGGCACCTCCAAAGGTTCACCAACTTAGGAGCTCTCCTACCCCTCAGTGAGGGTTCCCGTGGGGGCTTCATGATGGAGGCACGACTGATTAAATCCTCAACCTTTGAGCGTTCATTCAGCCTCCAGTCCCTTTCTCTGCCCTGGAGGCTGGAGGTCAGAAGGAAGGAGAGGCAGAGGTCCCAAAGTTCTAACCCTCTAGTCACATGGCTGATTCCATGGCAACCGGCCCCCATCCCTAGGGACTTTCTAAAAGTTCTTTCATAAACTCGGGTGTGGTTGCAAGGGACTTGTTACGAATAAGAAAGACACTTTTTATCATTCTTACCCCTTAAGAAATTCCAAAGGTTTTAGGAACTCTGTGCCGGGAAGGAAGGAAGAACAAACATATATATTTTGAAGATAAATTTTTATTTTTCAATTACTGTTGACATGCAATATTATATTAGTTTCAGGAGTACAATGTAGTGCTTAAACATTTATATTTTACGACTTCAGAAGGGATCACCTCGGTAAATCTAGTCCCCACCTGGCGCCACACAGTTATTACGCTATTATTGACCCCTCCCTGTGCTGTACTTCAATCCCCATGGCTGCTCTGTAACTACCGACGCGTACTTCTAAATCCTCCAACTCCCCCGCATCTGGCGACCATCGACATGTTCTCTGTGCCTATGAGTTTGTTGCTGTTTTGTTGGTTCATTTACTTTGGTTTTTAGATTTTACAGAGAAGAGAGATCATTCGGTATTTGTCTTTCGCTGTCTTATTTCCCTCAGCACAATGCTCTCTGGGTCCGTCCGCGTTGCAGATGGCAAGGTTTCCTTCCTTTCTCTGGCTGCGGCACATCACATGCTGTTGCACACGCGCACCACTTTCCTTTTCCCTCTGGTCTGTTGATGGGCAGTTGGGTTGTTCCCATATCTTGGCTCTTGTGAACAACGCTGCAATGACACGGGTGTGGTTGTCTTTTCGACTCAGTGTTTTGGGACTCTGGATAAATACCCAGAAGTGGAGTTGCTGGGTCTTCTTGGTCTGTTGTGATACCTTTGTTTTAAAGTCTATTTTGTTTAGAATAAGTATTGCTACCCCAGCTTTCTTATTTCTGTTTTTATGAATTACCTTTTTCCCTCCCTTTACTTTCAGTCTGTGTGTGTCTTCGGCTCTGAAGTGAGTCTCTTGTAGGCAGTATATGTCAGGGTCTTGTTTTCTTATCTATTCGGTCACCCTTTGTCTTTTGATTGGAGCATGTAATCCATTTGCTTTTAAAGTAATGGCTGATAGATATGTAGTTATTGCCACTTTATCATTTGTGTTTTTTATCTTTATTCCTTCTTTTTCTTAAAAAAGTCCCTTTAACATTTCTTATGATACTGGTTTGATGATGATGAACTCCTTCAGCTCTTTCTTGCCTGGGAAGCCCTTTATCTGCCCTTTGATTTTAAATGATAGCCTTGCTGGGTAGAATAATCTGGGTCGTAGGTCCTGCTTTTCATCACTTTGAATATTTCATGGCAATCCCTTCCGGCTTGCAGAGTTTCTGTTGAGACATATTCGTTTCTTATATATCACAATGTCACAACAACATACATTAGAAAGAAACTCAGTAAAGCCTCAGAGACTAGAACGATCAGCTAGAGAACACAAAATGAACATTCCTTCTGTTTTTTAAGAAATAAAAGAGGAAATTGAAAATATGAACAAGTAACAAGAGAGTAGAAATGACCAGAAAGAACTGAAAAAGAACCAGCTTGTACTTCTGGAAAGGAAAAGCGTAACAATGGAAATTAATAATAATAATTAAAAACTCAGAGGATGTGTTCAATAGCAGATTCAGAATAGTTGAGGCAAGAATTAATGAACTAGAAAAAAAAATCACAAAGAATACGGTACCGAAGCAGGAGGAAAAAAAAGAGTCTTCCTTGACCAGTAATAGTAGCTCAGCCAATGAGAGACTACCATGACTCAGCCAATAAAATGTCACTATACTCCAAACTTTTCAGTTTCCTCCCATGGACTCTTCATTCACAACAGGCCTTCCCAAGTCAATAAAGAGTGGTCTTCTCTTTTGTTTCTCTGGACTTGTACCTGGTCTGCCGTTTGACCACATGCCTCAAATTGCAATTCTTCTTTGTTCCTGAATAAACTCACTTTGCTGGAAAAATATCTGGCTGTCTGTTTAAGGTCAACAGTGTTTACGGTTGTGCATGGAGCCACAAGAACCCTGACGGAGGTACTGCCTTGAGAGCCCAAAGCCTGGGAAGACCTGCTGTCATTTGGAAACTGCTGGATGGATTGCCCTGTGTGTTTCATAAAGTCCTTGCTCCCTTTCTGGGTGCCTCAGCGCTCGCCCAGAGGGAGTCATCCATCAGCCCAATTGCCTTCATTAAAGCCCTCCAATATTTCACTGGAGATTAATATCTGTTTGCAAAGAGCTGAAGTTTCCACTGCTAGATGTGATGAGCTCAAACTCAGAGTCACAGGCACTCTGAATTCCATCAGCACCTCCGGGGCAGACCAATGCGTGGGATGGAATAACCATTTATGTATGGAATAACCATTTCTCCTTACCACCATCACTAAGTACCATTCTACTACTATTACTAAGTGACAGCACCTACTGTTACTGTGCACTAGGTGCTGTGCCAAGTTCTTTTTATGCGTTATCTCATCTTCACGGCCGTCCTGTGAGGTAAGACTTATTATCCCTATTTCGCAGATGAAACCGTCAAAATTTCAAAAGGTTCGGTAACACACCCAATAGCAGAGCTAGTGCATGTCAAAGCTGGGATCTGAACACAATTTGAGTCCATGCCCTTAACTACTATCCCCTGCACCCCAAGATGCCCAGGTTTCATGATGCTTCTCTCGCCTTTGGGACTCAATGCCATTCCCACGAGGTAATTAAAGGTAATCCCTTTAATTGGGAAAGAGATCATATCTTTTGGAATATTCTCTGCAGAAAATATCTGAGTACATGTCTCTATCTGGCTGAAACTCTCAGGAAGTATGTCACCCAACACTCCTGGACAACAGTCTAGAGGAAGGGGGTGTCATCACAGTGGCTCTAGCATTGTGTGGGCGGGAGAAGAGAGGTGTCCCCAGGACATGACGCATGAGCTGAGGCTCAGGGTGAAAGGGAGTCACCCAGAAGGGGTTGGTGAGAGGCAGTGGGGACGGTCAGGGAGAAGGCGGTCAATGCTGTATGACTGGCCCAGGGCCAGCCTGGCTGGAGTGTGGCCCTGGGGATACCAGGGAGGCAGGCAAAGGGGGTGGTGGCAGATCATATGGGGCCTTGTATGTCATGTTGAGGATTTGGAATTTAACCAGAGGGCAATCCCTTTGTGGTGGCTTAGAGACCCACCATCCCTTCAGCTACTTGGTGGAAATGGGTAGGAGAGGGAAAGATTGGGGTGCTGAGACCAAGCAGGAGACTGTTGTAGTCATGCAGGAGGCATTGACGATGGAGGGGAAAGGAAATGGACATATTTGGGGGTGATTTAGAAACTCAAATCCACAGGCCAAGGTGATTGATTCTACAGTGGGTGACAGAGAGGGTTCTGAAGGTGTCACCAGGTCTCCAGCTTGAGTGAACGTTGGGACCACTCAGAGAGATGCGGGCGGCAGGAAGTAGAACCAATCAGAGGATGCTCTGCCCTCAGCAGGGGTCTAATAGCTCCACATGCCACTCAGGAAAAACTCCCAAGAACGGCTTTCATGAAAACACAGATTTGAGACTGGAGCATCACTGGGGATCCGAATCTCTGTGCTTCTCTCTGGGTCCTTGCAAGCAGGACAAAGCACAGGCTCACCTGTGCGCCAAGGGGACAAGCCCACAGATGCGGATCATTGATATTCTATCAACCAAGATGAGCAGCAGGGGGCTTCTGTCTGTATTCTGGTGGCATGGCATTTGCTTGGGGTGACTCAGAGCGACTTGAATGTCTCTTTGCTGCTTGCAGACATAACTGGCAATGGATTCTTATTTCTTGTCCAGATATTGATAAAAATAGTTTGCATAGAGCTGTAGGCATCTTTCTGGAAGGTCTAAGGGCTTTGAACAGGCTCTGCTTAGGAAGAATCGATCTCTGCAGGTAAAAAAGCTTTATCTCTGTCACACACAAGTCCTTCAGCTGAGGATTTCAGAGCTGTTGGCAGTGGAGGGAGAGGACACTCACTGCTTCCTCAGAGGTGACAGGGTCTCCTGAGATGACTCAGCTGCTGTGCCAGGACTGGGAGCCAGCACCTCTGACCACCCCCCGCCCCAACCATGCAGCTGAGCCTGGAAAGACGGAAGCACATCCCCCTGGAGGGGAGCCAGGCTAAATCATTGGGAGCATGGTTTTCTCCCACCTTCCAGGCTGCTCACCACTTCTGATTTGGACAGAAAGGCCCCAGGTGGAGAAGTGGAAAGAAATGAAGAGGATGTGGTCCAGGGGCCAGGCTAGGTGTGTGCTTTTGCTCACCCCGGTAAGGTCAGAGCAGCTGAGAGGGGGTCACCCTCACTCCACTTACAGACGAAGGGGCGGCCGAGTAGTTGTCTGGGACCACACAGGGAGCCCTGGAGCCGTGAGCTCACCCCAGGCCTGTTTGACTTCAAAGCCCACGCTTCTTGCTCAGTGGGACGCAAAGAAGAGAGATGGCCCATGGAGCCGGGGTGACACTTACGGTTCCTCATGCAGAATGGCTGCAACGCCTCCAAGTTCCAGCCGATCCCCAGGAAATCAGCAAGGCTCTGCTTGAACTAATGGAAACCATGGAAACTTTGAGCGGAGTCAGGTCCAAAACAGCCTCAAGGGGCTAATACGAGGCCAGCGTTATGTAACGAGTGTTCTATATGTCAGATTCTTGAAAATAATGTGGATTAGACCCACCCATGCATTGTATAGGTGCTTTGCACGTCTATGATTTGATGAGTGCAGCTGGCCTACGAAGTGGGCACTGTTATCCCATTTCACAGGCAAGGAAGCTGGGCGCAGGGAAGTTAAGGAATCGGTCAGGTCATGCTGCTAAGAAAATGGTGGTCCCGATCTGACTCAGGTTCTGGTAGCAGCTGGGCCACAGCCCGCCAGTGTGGGACATGGAACGATGGGCTCCCATTAACACCAGGGAGGAAATCAGCATGCTTACCGTTGCTGTAGTTACAACTTAACAAATAGATTAAATGGAGCAAAGAGATAAGCAGAATCGAGTCCAGGAGAATCATTACTCACAGGTATTATTATTAACTAAACAATAAAAACACAAGCGATTCCACTGAAAAGTATTTACAATAATATAAGATTATAGTATGAGGGTCATACTTAAACATAGCAAAATCAATGACTTTTCTGTGTGAGCAATAATCACTTATAAATCTCACTTTAAAAGCCCAGCCAAAACAGGAATACAACTATAAAGGAGTTAGAGATAAACCCAACAGAAATATAGAGAAGCAGTACAGAGCGGGGCAAAAGTAGGTGTGCAGTTCTTTGTATGGGAAATAATACAATAATTAATAAGTAATAATGCAAAAATAAACTCTGTGCTTCATGTACTGGCAACTGTAAACCTACTTTTGTCCTACTTTGTATATAAACAGACGACAAAAATTTTACTGAGACAGAAAAGAAAACAAAAAAGAGACATACCTATCCAAAGAACGGGAAGACCCGCTATATATAGGTGTCAATAATTCCCATGCTGAGCTGCAATTCTGTTAACTCTATGTTAATATGTTTTTTTTTAAATCAAGATAATATATATGCATGGAATGACAATAATCCCAAAATTAATGGTTTGGTGCATTTAAAAACAATTAAAAAAATTTTTTAGACAGAAGGGAAGGGAGGGAGAAAGAGAGGGAGAGAAAGGTCAATGTGCGGTTGCATACATCATGCACCCCCCAGTGGGGACCTGGCCTGCAACCCAGGTATGTGCCTTGACTGGGAATCGAACCAGTGACCCTTTGTTTCACAGACCAGCATTCAACCACTAAGTCACACCAGCCAGGGCTTGGTGCATTTTTTAACCTATTTTTAAAATAAAGTTCTTTTCATTGAGGTACTTCATGTTCTTAATTAAAAAGTCAAATTAAAAAAAATGTTTATAAAGAGAAACAACTGTTTCTTGCCTCGTCCTTCCCTCCCTGAGCCTCACTCTTTGGGCCTTATTAACACAAAATTTAGCCATTTCTTCAGGCTGTTACTTACCTCCACATTTTTCAGTGTGTTTGCTGCAATTGATAGCCTGATCAATTTTGGGCATTAGTTATTGACCTCCTACTATGACAGACGAAGACTTAGTTCTTTTTTTGCCACCGCTCCGTCTCTTCCCAGTGCGCCAATATGACAATATCACTCTTTATTTTTCCTCTGGGTTATGTTTGTCACTTCTGAGGGTTTGCTTGCCCTCTGTTTCCTGTTAGGTAAATAACAGCGTCTTCTGCGCCCTCATTTTGTGAGGGGAAGCTCTTCCCATCCCTACAGATCACTTACACCTTTCCACTCTATTATCCGTGCTGACATGTCTCCATGGTCATGGTGGAGGATACTTACATCATGTTCTTTTATCTTACAGTCTTCTTGTTCGACTCCAGCTACATTTTAAAAGCGGAAAGTATTAGCTAGTGATTGCCTTGTCGTGCTATGATCAGGGCGCCCTCCTGGAGTAGGTTTGTTTTTTATTTTTCCTGGTGCTAAAAAATATTTTAATTAATGAATTAGTTTTATTGTTGGCTTTCCTTGTCTCTGAGGTCCAAATTCTCAGGAAAGGTCTGAGACCTCAGATCCCCCCCTCAATCCCCCAGCCTTCCACCCTCTGTTCCTGTCTGGGCTGATGGCCTGTCTCCCCAAGACCTCCCCCTGGCGCCCCCTCGCCCACTCTGTGGTTTCTGGATGGCCATGTCTTCTCCCTCTGTGGGTGATGTCTAAGAAGGGGCCTATGGGAGGTAATTTTTCTCACTTCCACATAACTAAAAATGACGTGATTCTCCTTGAATGGCTTCAACTCTCATTGATCATCCTTGTCTGAATCCTTTATTTCATTCAGGGCTGCAGACTGGTAGACTTTCTAATTTCTTCATTCTTTCCACATTGACCAGCTAGAATTCTTCTGTAAATAATTTTTTTTAAAGATTTTATTTTATTTATTTTCAGAGAGAGGAGAAGAGAGGGAGAAAGAGCAATGTATGATTGCCTCTCACATGGCCCTCATTGGGGACCTGGCCCGTAACCCAGGCATGTGCTCCGACTGGGAATCAAACCGGGACCCTCTGGTTCCCAGCCCGCGCGCAATCCACTGAGCTACACCAGCCGGGCTGTAAATAATTTTTAAAAAAAATCATCAACCAGGTGTAAACTATTACTCCTAAATAGCAGAGGATTGCTGAATTCGTCTGTTGTGTTCATTTTCAGGGTAAGGAGTTGGTGAAAGTGTCACAGGTCAGGGTTGGTTTATTTTTACATTGTCAGTTGACCGTATTTTTGAAATAGAGAAGAAAAAGTCAGGCTGCCCTTCTATGGGGTTGGTGCATAAGCAACCGACCCTGGTTTCTGGATTCCTTCTTGTTTGGGAATCAGGACGGGGAGAGTCCTGCCCCAGATGGATTCAAATCCCAAGCCTTTCCTTCAGGACAGGTGGGGAAAGAGGGCCGATCTTACCCCCAGGAGTGCTTCCCGGCCTCTCCTGGGGCATCGCATGGGGAATATCCTGGGCACCAACTTGACCTACTGCTGTTCTTGGTGTTTTAAAATTTTATGCTCCCAATGTTTTCGTGGAATAATTGCTGTGTCCAGCAAAGCTGCGTCTGCCCTAGCACGGGTGGACTCCCCCGCGCTCCCCAAGCCCGGTCCTCACATGGGGGGCTCTCGTCAAGGAAAAAGATCCCAAATGACTCTTCAGCCCCATTTGGTCAGTCTGTAGGGTTACAGTGAATACCCGTCTGTTGGGAATTCAAGAAGCTTTGCAGTAAAAGGAGAAAAAGGGAACATTTAAAATGTGTGTGTGTGTGTGTGTGTGTGTGCGCGCGTGCGCGTGTAATCCTCTCCTCTCTTGGAGCAAAGATGGCAATTCCTGGTTCAGAGGAACGCCAGCATAAACACCCTGCCTTGCTTGTCCCGGGGAAAAACTACAACCAACCCCCCCAAAGTGGCTTCCTTCCCCGTCGTGGGCCCCATATCTACACACCCTCCTGCTCCTCCAGGACTGTGGGTTTCACTCCTTTCTCTCACACACGTGGGCTTTCTGCTGCTGTTCTGGACCCTGTGCGGGGCCCCTGGGGCTTGGGGTTGGGGTACAGAGGGTGTGGCCGCATCCCAGGGTGGAGAGTCACTTCCACACGCCCCCAGCAGAGCCTCCACAGGCAAGACACAGATGCTCACAAACAGTTTCCTCACCGGGAAAATGATGAGGGGACCGAAGGCCTGTTCAGTGTCTGGCGTGGTGCGGGCACAGCCGAGGCTGCTGACCAATAGCTCTTCCTCACCCACCCGTGACCACGGAGGTGACCTCTCAGATTCCTAGACAGGCAGTCCTGTGTGAGAGTGGGGACCAGGTGGGCAGCGTCCTGGGGAAGCAGACAGGAGGGGAAGCCCAGCGCTCACGGCAGGGACGTTTTCATCAGTGGGAAGACCCCGGAGAAGGCTCGTCCCCCTGAATCCTGGCCTGGGGAATGAGGCCACCAGAAAGGGCGGAGCTCACAGCTCCCCTGACCCCCAGGTACTGTGCCACGTTTTTCCTTTCAAAATGAAACTCTGTTTATTCATTTTTCCTAATATTTCAATATTGCAAAAAAATTCAAACACAAGAGAGAAAGTTCAAACGCTCTTACCCCATGGAAGGAACCACCGTTCATAGCTGCACATACAGTTGTTCAGAATTAAAGAGTGACTCTATGGATCTGTGAATGACTTAAATTTTATTACATACATAGAATCCCTTTGATTCCGTTCTCCCTCGCTACGGACATATTTCTGTTTCTCCCTGTGTCCCTGTAACCCTGTGTCACCGGCATCTTCCCAGGTCTGCCCATCTTTACATGGGGTTCTATGATCTGGAATTTCAGCTCCTCCTCCCCATACTGGTCTAAGGATCTGACATCACGCACCGCGGTGGCGCCTCCTGGTGGAGTTCTTGCCGCCCCCCCTACCTCCGCCATGTGCTTCACTAGGAAGAATGGCTGAGGACAAGCATTTCTGTGTTTAGTGAATGCTCTCTTCTTCATGAGTACAAACCACAGTGACCTTCTAAGAGGAAGGGCATGCCCCGAAGCAGGGAGGCCCTGGGAGGGCCAAGACCCCGAAGAGGGTTTTGGGATCTCCACAGTTGTGAAATACTTGCCCCGTTGTTCTCTGCCAGAGAAGAGGAGTCTGCAAGGCTTTCAACCAGTCTCTGCTCCACTGCTCTGGCCTCCTATCTTTCTTCCTCAGTTCATTTTTGACAGGAGTTTACTGGATATGGGAAGTGCACTCATCTGATATTTAGAACAGCGCATACATAAGATTGCAACCATCTGTCTATGCACCGTCCAGGTCGAAGCACCGGACATCCCAGCACCCCACTGCTCTCTCCTCCTGGCTTCCTTTCCACTGGCCCACATTGCAGAAGGCCTGGCTGCCTGTCAGGCCATCGGTCTCAGGAAAGGTATAGCTGGGCCACTGCATCCCTTACCCCAAATGTCACTTCCTCAACCCTCCCCCAGGACCTTCTCTAAAGAAGTCACTTAAGTGTCTACAAGGGAGGAAAGGCGGCTCTTCCTTTCAGCTTCTTGGTTCTTCCCAACTCTCATTTCCTGCATCCCCACTTCAGCGCGGACCCGGATCCAGACCAGAGCTCCCAGCAGCCAGCCCCCTGCAGCCCCGCCACAGTCCAGAAAGGGTTAAATTCAGGAGAGCACCAGCTCTGCACAGTTAATCCGGGATTCTCGGCACTGATCTCGGAGCCTGTCATTTGCATTTCTCTCTTTTGTGCCGGCTTTTCTTCCTCCCTTTCCCCTGGCCCAGGCGCGCACATTAGCATACCACGCCAGGCACACCCGCTGCAGGGGGCCCCCCTGCTGTGTGCCAGCCTGCACAATCTGCAGGCGCCATCAATTTTTCAGCACTTTTCTCATTTTTCATTACAGTCAGGCCCAAGAAGCTCCCCACTCAACACCCTCCCCAGCCATCCTGCCGGCAAGCTGGCGAGCCGGGCCATCACGTCCCTCCTGGCCCTCCCTGGCAAGCACTTGCTTGTTGAGGCTCCCACAATAATTAATCATGGTACAGTATTAATCCTGGCCAAGCCTGTGTGCCTGAATAATTATGTCAACACGCTCGGTGCCTGGGCCTGATAGAAATTTTACCAATCTTGAGCACTGGATGGTATCTCTGCACCCAGACTGCCATGGGGCCTGGGCTCCTGCCTGCGCCTGCAGCACACCCACATGCGTACAGGCACACACACACACGTACGTGCACGCAGGCCTGCTTGCACACAGGGAGAGGCACACACTGCACAAGGCCAGGAGGAGCAGAATGGTGGAATGCACAGTAAACAGCATTTCTTTGGGAGTCGGGAAGCGTGGCCGCACAGTGGAGTTCTCTTTAGGTACCAAAGTGGGTGGTTGTCATAGCGATGTGTGCATTATTAAGGGAGGGTTGTTCATCCCAGCAGCTAATCTTATAATGAGCCTGGCTCATTATCAGGGTGAGGAGAAGCTGGCTTTTGCTTTCCTTTTCACTGTGGGCCTGGGGTCCAGTGGGAGCCCCAACTCCAGCTCTACACTGGACCACTGACTCCCAGCTTGCATCTTTTATTTGGTTACCCCATCTCCCTTCCCTGCTCTTCTAGGGGGACGGATGCAGGAGGATGGGGCTGGGCGGGGCTCCTGCGGCCTTGGCCTTGGCCCACTCTATGGCCCACAGCTGGTGTCTGCCACAGTTTCTGAATCACTTAGCATCTGAGAACTCTGTTGGCCCAGGCGACTGGGGCCTGTGTGAATTAATATACCAGACTGGCCTGAAAAACGCCACTTCCTCTGCTTTCCTTCTGCTCTGTTTCTCTTGCCCCAGTCTGTCCAGGGAAACCAACCAAAAGGACCGAATAGTAGCTTTGCATTGTGACCACCATTTAATGGAGACTTTTTTTCCCCAGGGGTCATTTCAATTTTAAGTCCCTGAGATGCATTGAAAGTCCATCATTGCCTCAGGTGTGGGCACCAAAGACTCACTGTAGGACCGGGTGTCCAGTAAAGTGTAGATCCATTTGGAGGTTGTCTGCCATTCCTTTGGTTGTCTGTCTCTGCGTGGGTTTTTTATAGATTGCTGCAAAAGTCTTTGGGGCTCCAGTTGAGATTTCCTACAGCCTGGGATTTTCATCCTCCCTTCTCTTTTTAAATTAAGGTGTTTCTAATTTTGCTCACCATTCGGGTCAGGGGAGCATCCTCTACACTGGGAAGGGAGAAAGCAAACAAGGTAACCCCGCTGCCCAAGTATGCCGTTCAGTGGGGTGGTGGCTGGGGACCTGAGCCCTGGTCGGGGAAAGGAGGTGGTGTGGGGCGTTATTACTCAGCACTCTGTCCTGGAGAGCAGAGGTGTTGCCCACACAGGGGAGGCCCCCACGGCACATAAAAGGCCCAGGGCTGCCCATCCCCCATCCAGATCATCCAGAGCCTGAGGCAGCCTGCAGTGCACCCCAGCGACGGGCTGGCCTTTCGTGGTAGGTTTTCTCAGAGCCCAGTCCACCAGCAGGAGGCTCAGCTGGGGAGGGATTAGAAATACAGGTTCTCAAGCTGTCATTTTCAACAAGTTCCTCGGATAACTAGAATGTGCATAGATTTTTTTGGCTAGCCTCTGTTTAATTTAAAAGAGTGTTTCCTTTTTCTCCCCTCTGTTCCCCCCCACACACCCTGCTCCTAAAAGTAATATAGGGATATGGTGAACAATAAGAAGGAGAAATAATCTGTAGTCTTCAGGCTCCTATCTCAGGAATGTCTACATTTTCTTTTTTTTAAGTGTCTCTCCTAAGATGTTCTTTGCATCATATGCATGTAAATTTCTTTCAAATCCACATGTGGCAGCATCCTAAACACATCATTCTGTCCCTGGCTTCTTCATTATGCAATATTAATATACCGAGATCGTCCTCACTTTTGAAAATGGCTGCGTAGAACATTTTGTATGGGATGTGGCATGTTTCATGGGTTTCGAATACGGCTGGTGTCTGCTCCTAATCAGGCACCTTTCTCTCCTCTGCCTTGAAGAATCTGGTCTCATACACCTGCAGCAACAGCACCTGGGAAAAGGGAGGCAGTTGCTTTTTTTTTAAAGCCCTACGTAGGACCAGGGTGTAGCCCGTCTGGCTTTGGGTTCCCCAGAGGCAGACCCCATGACCAGGGTTCCAGGGTGGGTAGATTAATTGCTAGATCACAGGGAACACCTGCAGGAGAGTGGGGATGAGCTGGGGTATTTATACACCCAGTTCTATCAGCCCCTGGGGGCTGATTGGTTGTTCATGGGAGGTGGAGGTGTGAAGCTCCCCCTTCCTCTGGTCTGTCGCACTGGGTGCTCGTGGCCAGAGAAAGCAGATCCCAGGCAGGGACGCAGGTGCCAGAAGCTGGAAGTTGGGCAGATGTGCACAGAGCTGGTAAGGGCGAGGGGATTGGGTTGGGGTGCTAGCCGTGGCTGCCCCACAGCTGGGCGCCAAAGCTTCAGGATTCCTTTCTGTACTCAAAAGGAGCAACTGACATGGATGTGGTGCCAGAAAAACATTTATTTCTAGTTCTGCTCTTCCTGGTGGGTGACTTGGGGTGAGTCATTCAACCTCCTGGAGTTTTATTTGCCTCATCTGGAAAATGGGGTTAATAGCGCCTATTTCTTAGGATAGCTTTGAGGATTAAACAAAATTTCTAGTTTTGGAAAAAGAGCTTCACATCTCTGCAAGTGGGTGATTACTTTTAGTGTACAACAGCTGACCCTCCTGGAAAAAAGGCAATTTTGCATCCTTCAGAATCTGCCCAAGATGACCACGTTTAGTACAACCAGAGCCCCCGTTTCCTGCAGTCACGTGAGCTGTCCTCTAAGATGGCCAAAAGTCAAGGTCGGCCCAATCCCAACGGCAGTGGCACGCCAACAAGAACAGGAAGAAAACGCTTCCCAGGCGAACTGCCCGTTGGGAGAGCACACCGCGTGCCTCTCACCCCACAGCGGTGGGACCTCCTTGCTTTTCAGAAACAGCCTGGATTTGGGAATCAGAAAGATTTGTAAAGTATGTATAATTCATTGGTTCGAGCATTTTTTTTTTCCTCTGAACCCTTTCTTCAAAGAGGATGATGCTCGAAAGCTTTGTCAAACGAAAGTGGAGTTCTCTCTCACCCAGTGGAACTGGTGGGGGACCCAAGCCCTCCCATGGGGTCCTGCCACAGCCACCTGCTGCTCTGTGCACCCCCAGCAGGGCTTGGGCTCCCCCAGGCTCTGTGGGTGCAGCTCGTAAACGACTGGCCGACTGGCCGGGTGCACCCTTTCCAATGAAGTGAGGAAGAGAAGGGGCCTTTTGAAATGGGGAACCAGGCCCTGGCACTCTGGGAGGGTGAAAAACTGCTTAGGGCTGTAAGACCTCCATCTTGGGAGGGCAAAACTGGTGGAGACCGTCCTCCCCTTGCTCTGATTCTGTGCTCTGAGGGTAAGTTCTCGGACCTCTTTGCCTCCACCCCGCTTTGGCCCCACCTCTAAGCTCCCAACCTGGTTCCCGGGACACTGTGGACTCATTTGCTGTCAAATTCAGCACACTCCTCCCCCCATCACCCTTTGCTCTCGGACGCGTACCCCAGCTGAGAATCCTGGTGTCTCACTGGCCCCGAGGGACTGTCCTGCTGGGCCTGCTTCTCTCCGGCCCAACCTTCTGCTTCGGGGAGGCGGATGGGCTGCCCAGAGAGATCAGGTGACTTGCCTGGTGTGGCAAAGCCCCTGGTGCAGACTGATTTTGACCACGTGCGGTTCCAGTGGCTGTTATCCACTGTTTTCAGGCTTCTTCTGTTTTCCTTTCGTCTTATCCAAATTGGCCTCCTCTAGGTAATCAGCCAAATAGCGCTGCAGAAGGTCAGATTCTTGGCTGCTGGTGGACAGCTCCTCTCCCCGGGGAGGGACACATGGAAATGGCATTGGATGCTGTCCATGGGTTTGCAAGAACATTCTGATCTTTCTCTCATAACTGTGCCACTGCCTGGGAGGCAGGCCCTGACTCTCGGTTTTCCCGTCTGTAAAACTGGGATCGTGTGACCTTCCTCCGTGGGCTTCTGTGGAAATGACACAGAATGACATGTGTGAAAGGGCTTTGGAAATAAGAGAGGGTTTGGAAATGAAGCGATTTCTTTACTATTGCACGTTTTTGATGGCCGCGAAGGTGTAATTTCTGTAAGGCTGAACCTCAAATCCACAGGGAGCCTACGTGGAGTGGGGACATACCTGCTTCTCCAGGGTACCTTGCCCGGTCAGGAGAGAGGTGACACTGGAGCTGGACGTGCCGTTCCCACCACAACACCCTGCGGGGGGCCACATGGGCGGGACAGGGGCAAAGGGAGAGAGGATGGTTCTGGGGGAACTGGCAGTTATCACCGGCATTTTATAGAAGGCAAGGCAGCCTCTTTGGAACTGGAGTTGGTTGGGCCCGAACTCAGAGCCCCTTCCCATGGCACAGAAGCCTGGACATCAGGAGCAGATGAAGACAGAGCCAGATATCGGGGCATATGGGAGAGATCGGGAGGAATCAAGGGGTTTCCGCCCATTACTGGGTGAAATACTGGGATTCCATGCCAGGGCCACATTGCGCTGTGGATTATTTGGGATGTATCTCACACATGTGGAAGGAGGATATTTAAAAAATATAAACTAATATTGACATTGTCAGCTCCTTCATTTTTATCACAGGGGTCCCTCTCTGCCCCAATTCCCAGCCCCTACTTTTCAAGAAACTCGGAGACCATCCTGAGATCATTATTTCAGGGGACAAAGTGCCAAACAGAAAGCAGAAGGTGGCCTGTAAGTTTCTTCCTTAGTCTGGGCCCCAAATACAAGGGCCCTCGGGAGATGGCGGGGACTGTGGGCCTGGGAAAATGCTCAGGAGATACAGCAGAGTATTTGAGGGGTGAGGTTTCCTCCCAGGCTTGGGGAGAAGGGAGGGGGTGGGGAAAGCGATGACAACACATTTCTGATGGTTATAGAGACAGGGACCCCGGCTGCCTTCTCGGCGGAGCATCAGGGCATTGGCCAGAGTCCACACAGGGAGATGAGGCCTGAGAGTGGGGTTCCACCTTCTGTTTCCTGGTTAGAGCCCTGGGGAGGTGGGAAAGGCTATGCAGCAAGTTTGATAACCTGATGGAGGGATCTGTCACCCCTACAGGGCGTAGCATAGAAATAAGCAAGAGAGCTGCCGGGACCTGAGGGAGCCAGAGGACAGGAACAAGGGACAACCTAGCAGCACCTTGTGCAGCCCGGTGACTGGGGTTGATAAGCGGATACATAAAGGGGCAGGTGACCTGCTGATCAGTTGTTCTGTCCCGCTCTCTCCTTGCTAAACCTTGGTCCTCTAGAAGTTTCCAGGGCTTACAGCAGGTTAGGTTGAGTTTCCCTGAAAGCAGAGCCTGAGACAAGGACTCATGTGCAAGCAGGTTATTTGGGAGGTGATCCCAGGAAGCAGAAGTGAGGGGTGGGAGGAGTGAGTCCAGGAGAAAGGAGGAGCAGATAAAGGGGAATTAATGAGCAAGTTACCGCTGCGAGCACCCGCGGCTCAACGCTGTCTTCCCAGAGCACCGAGGTGCCAGGGCACCTCCCCCCTGAGGCAGGTGAGCAGAGAGGTGTGGCCACGTGTGTTTGACTTGGATGCTGGCAGTGTACGTGGACCTATGTGGGCCAGGGACCCGAGGGGACGTGGCGTGGAGCACCCCACGAGCCTGCGATGGGACCCTGGGAGAGGCAGGGGAAGCTATGCCCGAGTTTAAGTTACTGTCACCCTGGTGGAATGAGCTTGAAAGAGGAACTAAGAGAAAACTAAAGAAAGTGATACTTGTTAGACACCTCTGTTTAAAGGCAGAGGTTTTATATCTGCTTTATACCAAATATCAAGTTTAACTCAAATATTAAGTTATTAAGTTTAACTCAATCTGGTACAACGGTAAGAATATAAATTTTGGAGTCAGACCAGCATTGGGTTTGAGTTCAGGTCCTATCACTTAGCTGCTGGGTGACTGTGCATTAACCGTGTCACCTCTCTGACCTTCATTCCTGCGTGTGTCAAACCAGCCATGACACTTACCTTCAGGGTTGTTGAGGGATTTACGGGCATTCCCGTGAAAGCCCCAGAGATGGGTTTTCAATGGGCGTCATTTCAGTAAACCTTGTTTTCCTTACGTGCTGTTGGCCCACTTATTCTTAACAGAATCTTCTTATTCAAAAAGTTCTTAGCAGAGATGTCCCTTCTGGGTGCTGTTGTAAACAGGTTTAAATGGGGTGACCCAGACGTCACTGTCCTCTTGGCCCCGGAGCCTGGCACAGTCATACCTGGAAAGCGGGGCACACACAGAGTGGCCGTCCTGCTTCTGTCTGCCCAAGGGTGACACAAACCGCATGTGGGCTTGTTTCCCCAGCTGACCTTCGGGAATGAAGCATCTGACTTTGGTGTTTTCGGGGAGGGGGCTGGAACAAGAATACTAGAGGAGTCCCCTTTCCCACCTCTCTCCCCACGAACAAAGAAAACCTGACTGTTCCTAGGTGCGTTGTGACAAGTGGCAGGAAAGGCATGTGTCAATTGCAGCTGGATAGAGCTGCCATCAAGGCGTAAAAAAAGGTGGTGAGGTGGCCACGTGGCCTGGTGTACAGCACCCTTTAAAAACAGCTGACTCAGTGCAAAGACTCCTGCAGACAAAATATGTGTCATCCTCAGAGTGTGACGCAGCTCTCCGTGCTGAGAGCTTGGTATGGACACTGGAACAGATGACTCAGCTCTAGGCGTCCTTGTCCTCCCCATGGTCCCCAGCATGGTGGCCTGGGCCCCGGTGAGTGGCACTCACTTTGGGGCCACATTGGTTGACATCAGAGTATCTGGGCATGCTCAGAACGCTCACTAACCTCTCCTCCCTCCCCACAGAAGCCTCAGGTATGCCATGGAAAGTCCTGGAAGCTCAGCTCTAGAACCTGGTGAGGCATCATTTCCAACTTCTCGTCTGAGTTCACGTACCCCTCTGCTGTCCTCGGTTTCCATCCCAGCTGGATGGAGTCTGCCTCTCTGCTGAGTCTCCTGGCAGAATTTCAGTTTGGCTCTTGTTTTATTTTTACTCCTGGATGCGTTCTCTTTGCTAGACTACCCAGACTTCCTGATTTGAGAGGAGAGTTTATCACACTCCACGAATCGCCATGTGTATCAGCCAGTTTTTACGGCAAGAGCACAGCATAACAAATAGTTTGCATGTCTTGCTTTCGCTTATTGGTCTGGAGGCTCTGCTTCCTGCCTAAGGCTCTGCCCTCTGGCACCAGAGGCTCCTGGGAGCTCGCCTTTCTCAGGGCAGCTTGCAGAGGCTTGAGAGGTCAAGCTTGACGAAGCAGGTGCATCAGAACCTCTGCTCATTTCACACGCACTGACATTCCACTGGGTAAAGCAAGTCACGTGGCCATGCCTATCGCAAGTGGATGGAGATGTGCATCCCTCCTCTTCCAGTGGGGAGCACTGCAGAGTCACATGGCAAAGCACATGGATGCACGAGGCTATGATGGGGGTAGAGAAGAGTTGGAAAGAGTAATCGAATTTACCATATTGTGCCAGGCTGCGTGCTGTAGGCAGCCTGCGGGCAGTCTGGGAGAACCAAACATTTGACTTCCAAGGAGGTAAATCCCCCTTTGGTGGTGAGTGGTCTGTCTGTGAGTTACAAAAGGTACCCCTCGTAGGCAGATGGATTACCAAAGGCACCTCTTTTGGGGTGGTTAATACATCCCCCAATCTGGGTGGTTGGCTTAGCAAGTGGAAGAGGGGCTGGAATTCAGCCCCTACTCGCCCCCTGGGTGAGCCCCTAGTGTAGGGTCACCCAGCAGACCGGTTTGCCGTGACCCTGAGCACGCCCAGGGCGGGGCGCGTAGGGCCTAGAAAAACACTTTCCTCATGGCAGACTTTAAACTCTGCTGGTTGCAGCGGTCCGGGGTGGTTTTCTGTTTTTTATCAATCCGAGTCATAAAACTTGTTTTTTGTTTTTTTAAAACTCCACTTTCAGAAAAGAAATGAGCATTTTTTCCTTCCCAGAAGTAGACTTGCTAGCCAACTAGCTAAAGCCAATGTAACAAACAAAACAAAGCAGAACCCAACTAAAACTGAGATGGTTAAGAAACATCCATGATTGTGGAGTAGCCCATCTGTCTTTGAAGAAAGGCTCTCCTTCTTTCCCTGGGAATGACCACGTCACCCACAAATCACCCTCACGCTCCAGTGTCAGAGTGAATGCCACACCCCTTTGGACAAGAGTCTAACCATTCCTCCGATGCAGGCCCAGCGGGTGGGGGTCTGCGCCCACCAGTGCTGTGTGTAAGTAAAGGGGTTGGTGTGTGCCATTGCTGTCCCCCTGTTTTTGTGGTGCCCAGGTACCGTAGTTTGCTGTGCATAATACACACTTTTTTTGCCCAAATTTTTGAGGGAGAAACAAGGATGTGCATTCTACATGGGTAATACCCGCAATACCTTGTATCTGTTCTTGTGTTTTGTAATGATCTGTTACATAAAATTTCTTGGAGCATAATATGTTCAAAAATAAATGCTAAAATTCCTTTAGAACACACAAAATAAGTATCGCAATATAAAGAAATAAAAATTGGAATTAAAAAATTAAAAGATTTTTTTTCCTGAAAGTTTGGGCCAAAAATGAGGATTGCGTCATCCGTGGCAAAGTACGGCAAAGTATGTGAGCATATCACTCGCACCTTCGGATTTCCTAACTGGTGCAACAGACAAATCAGAACTCCAGAGTCTCTGCCATCAGTATGGCTTTAATTTGAGTTGAAGGCAAGACCCAGTCTTTGGTAGATGAAATTGTTGGCTCTGAATTCTTTACCTTGCCCTATGTCTTCACCCTTGACATTGGGCTTGACCATGTGACTTCTTTGGCCCCATGATGTCTGGACAGTGGCATAAGGCCAGTTCTAACCCAGGCCTGATGCAGCGTTGGATGTTTTTGATTCTTCTCTTGTGTTCAGAGAAGACCTAGGTAGCAGCACCCGCTTTAGGCATAGACCCTGGGGTGAATACGCAGTGGAGTAGAAAGGAGCCAAACTGCAGTGGGAGCCAGGACAGCAAACACCCAAAGCTGGAGGCAGAGCTGCCCAGCCAAGCCCATCCTGGTCCAGCCAACCTCCAGCTGGAACCTCAGACACCTGCGTGGAAATGCGTGATGATCACTGAGATTTGGGGCAGTTTGTTAAAGGGCATTATTGCAGCAACAGTTAACTGATACGCTCGGTTTCCCGTAGCATGCCGCAGGGTATTGACCTTGGACACCAGACAAGGCAGGGACACAGGAAGACCCCCCAACCCAGAGGCCACTCTCTTTTTGACTCAAGGGCTGGGAGAGTGTGTGACTCAGTTAAGATACAATTAAGATCCTCTTCCACGGTCTCTCTTTTATCTACTGTCCTCATTATCCCGCTTGCTTTTCTGCTCGCCGTGGGAATGGGTGGCTGTTGCATGCTGATGAGTGTGTCTGCGGCCCCACTTCCGAACTAGAGATGTCTGGGTAATTAACTTGGATTTGAGCTCCTCTAGCCAGCCCTTGATAGACCCACGGCGGAGTGCATTGAAAGGCCTTCATTTCTCCTGGGCATTTGGGGGGTACCTAGAGGTCAAGAGTCATTGGGTACCTGTCTATTTAAAGTCAGTCTCAAAGCAAGTTTTGAAAAATGTGTGAAAACATAACAGTTGTTTCAAGTGACTTAGCTTACTCCTGGGACCCCTCCCCCACCGCAATGCTATGAAGTTTTTTTTTTTTTTTTTTCATTTCATCTCTACAGTTTAGTTACAGAACAAGTCTCCCTCAGGAAACTGTGAAATATTTCCTAGGCATGAGGCTTGGCTGGAGCTCAGGCATGGATGGGCCACGACACAAGTCCCGCATTGAAGAAAGGTGACGAACATGTAGAAGGAAACATGTCACTTGGAAAGACAGGGAGGAATTAACTCAGGAACCAATAGTCCCCGTTTTTCATGCTGTGGTTCCTGGATGTGCAACGTGCTTTTATCAGTCTTGGCCTTCCCCCCCACCCCCCCTTGAATCTCCTTTGAGGTCTGGTCTTTGTAGATGTTATCAGAGCCACCTGAAATGGCTCGTGGGAGGAAACCCTGTGGTACCTACCACAGTGGCTTTCCCAGTGTTTGCTGTGTCCCACAGTAAGAGTGAGTTTTACATCGGTCCCTAACACACCTACACACACACACACACACACACACACACACACACTTTTACAGTTGTCTTAGTCTGGGCTCTCCCAGAAGGAGACCCTGAGGTGCGGAAGCCCATACAAGTGGTTCATCTGGGCGATGGCGTCAGGAAAGAGTGGTGGGGGGTTAAGGAAGCGAACCAGGGACAGGCGGAAAGAGAGACATTAGACCATGTTATCAGCAGGCGCATAATCTCACAGGGGAACTCTGGAGGGCTTCTGTGGGCACCAGCCTTCAAATCCCCCCACACCACCCCCTCCTCCTCGCCTCTGGGGACTCAGGCTCTAGTGGGGCTTCCTCCCACGCTGAACTGCATGTGGCCTGCGCATCCACGAGAACATGGCAAAAATGACACTCTCTGTGGTTGGCAGCCTCCGAGGTGGCCCCAATGATCTCCGCCTCCTGGTATGTGTGCCCCATGGAATCCCCTCCTCAAGAGCGGGGTTGCTTATGACCAATAATAACTGACTCAGTTCGAAGCAGTAGAATATGACAATAGTGACGGATGTCACTGCTGAGATTAGGTCACAGAAAGACTCTGGCTTCGACTTGCTTGTGCGTTTCTGCGTTTTCCTTCACTGCGCTGAGGAAAAACCAGCTCCCATGTTTTGAGCCATGGAAAGGCCCATGTGGTGAGGAACTGGTATTTCAGGCCAATAGCCCATGGGACTCTGAGGTCTGTTGATGGCCACGTGAGTGGGCCCGGAAGTGATCTTCCTCCAGTTGAGCCCTGGGATACCTGCAACCCTGGCTGCAGGCTGGAGAGGGAGTCTGAGCTGAGGCACCAAGGGGCACCCAGCTAAGCTGTTCCCAGACTCCTGACCCAAAGAAACTGTGGGTTAACGCATTTTTTAAAAAGATTTTATTTATTTATTTTTAGAGAGAGGGGAAGGAAGGGAGAAAGAGAGGGAGAGAAACAGCAATGTATGGTTGCCTCTCACATGGCCCTCACTGGGGACCTGGCCTGCAATCCAGGCATGTGCCCTGACTGGGAATCAAACTGGGACCCTTTGGTTCCCAGCCCGCGCTCAATCCACTGAGCTACGCCAGCCAGGTAATGCATTTTTTAAGCTGCTAAATCTTGGGGTAATTTGTCATGTGGCTGTAGATAATTAATGCAGCATCTAACTTTTGAGGCGAGGTTGTGACACACTTGGATCACTCTTCAGCTTGGAGTTGGGGGAAGCCAGCTTCAGATCATGAGGACCCTCAAGGAGTCCTGTGCTCGACAGCAAGCCGGTCATTCAGCCCAGTCATGCCTTTGACTGACAGCAGCTCCAGCTGACATCTTGATGGCATGAGGGACCTGGAGCCCAAACCACCCAATGAAGCTTCTTCTGAATCTCTGACCAACAGAAATTGTGAGATAATCAATATTTATTGTTGTTTCAAGGTGCTGTGTTTTGGGGATAATTCATGACGTGGCAATAGATAACCAATACAGTGTGGAAGAAGGGACTCAGAGTTTTCTTCCCCAAAGAAGGGTATTTGTCTGTCATCGGATGAGGGCTGCTGCTGGGTGGGGCGCTGGTAATTCCCAAACACTCACTGTGGGCAGAGAGGACTTCAGGGGGCAGAGAGAGCCTACAGGGAGGGGGTGCAGGTCCTGGCAGTTGGAAGTCAGGCCTGGGTGCACCCAAAGACAGAGATGAAGGCGTATGAGTAGGGGGGTTCACAGGGCCTGCTAACTCTCAAACTCAGCTTAAATGCCACCCACTTTACTTCCCTTCCTCTAAGCAAGCTTAGAGCACCGACCCTGTCTTCAGGACCTGGTTCCCCCAGGCTGTTGTCCCCAGTAGAAGGAAGAGAAGTCAGGCATCTTTTTACACAGCTGTGCCCTTCTGTCATGCTCCCTTTGTTGGGTGTTGGTGTTTCTTGGGTCAACACTGACTGGTTGTCAACACCCTCTATGACATGAGTCCACAGGCTGGGCGTTCTTACAGGATGCACGTCTAGGTCCTTGAAGTGTCCTGGAGCAACTCCCGGAAGGAGACTGCCCTCTTCCACCTCCCCCCACCCCGCCCCCAACTGAGCTTTCACTATGGAGTCTTCACCAGAGCCTCCTGCTGCAGGGCAGGCAGCCCAGTTGAGCAAAGTACAGAAAGACTAGTCAAGTCTAGCCACTTTCTGGGATGTCTGCTTGGCTTCTGGAGGACCCACATCATTAGTCTCACCTAACAGTTGAGGCACGGACTGTTCCAGACTCTCCTCTTGTGCCATGTACCTCTTGTCCAGGCATGTCCCCGCTCAGGTGGCCAGAGTGCATCCCTGGGGCTCGAGAGGCCAGATTCCCAGTCTTGCAGGAATTGCAGTTCTCTACCACAGACTCTTGGAGACTTATTACTTGGTTTTGAGGTGGGCACAGCACTCGCAGCAATCGGGAGGAATCACACTCCCCTTATCCAGCTCTGCCTCCCAGTTGGTGGCTCTGCCGTGGGTTCTCGCTTCTGCTTCTGGAGCAGCAGGAAAAGTTTCCCCTACTGCCCTCTAATACAAATAAAACAATTTTCGCAGGGCTGGGCAGTGGGTATTCCACAGATAGGCATTTTCTCCTTCTCAGTGTCGATGGTGGAACATGCACCAGGGTGGTTGGCCTGAGGACATCAGGTTTAATACATACAGAGACAGGGAAAGGAAAGGGCATGCTCATTCCTGGCTCCTGGTGCAGAGCCTGTATTCACTGAAAGAATGAAAAATGAGCTGATACAGGAGACTTTTCAACAGAGAGCAAATGCACAGACACGCTGAGGCCCAGCATCAGTTTCTGGTGCTTGTGGGGGAACACAGGGTGATGTCCTTAACCCCATAAACCAGGGGCTTCCCTTTCTTGGGCACCTGGCAGCTGCCACCCAACTTGCCCCTTTTCTGTAAAATGTGGCCGGACCCAAGTTCCTCACCATGCACCCTCCCTTCCAGAGGCTGCCCAGGCTCCCTCCCCTTTTGTCCCTTCCTTTTTTGTTCCATTGGTATATTTCTGTTTCTACTACAAAGGTCAGAAAAACCAATCAGTGAAGAGAAGGACCCAATAATTCTGAGCCCTGATTCCAGGATGGGAGGTGGGGAGGGAAGCAGCTCAATAAAATGAAAGAGAATTTAAAAATTCCCTGAACAAGGCACAGCATGGGGTCCCGATCAAAAGGCCAGGCAGCTTCATCTCCTCGTGCAGGCAGGCACTGGAGGCTCTGAGGGTGGGGAGTGAGGATGAAGACAGCCTCGGGCCTCCGCCCCTATCCCCACCTGCCTGCCAGTGCATGCACATGCACATGCACACCACACACAAACGCACAGGCGAGTGTGTGTACGCACATGCACGGACACACGCAGGTGCACACACACTCCTTGGACCACCACCTGACTGCTTAGGAAAGATCTGATGATGGATTTCCAGAGCCTGGAAGGCAGAGGGGAGAAAGGTTTGGCAGGCCATGTACATCCCTGTAGTGGTCCCATTTTCCAAGGCTTTCCCAAGATCCCACCCACAGGAGAGAGCTCAAATGCCCTCTGAGGACCTCAGACAAGCTCACGGACAGTGGCTGAGGAATGGGCTTTTTAACCAACCTTGGGAAAAGGGGAGGAAACTCATCAGTGTGCAGAGAGCTGAGCCCACTCTTCGAAGTCTCTTCCTTGTTGATGGCAGCTCTTCCATGAAGTCCTTCCTGACACGTAGCCCCCCACCCCCACTTGCACCCAGAGCCCAAACAAGCACTCTCCCCTTGAAGCACCCACTGTGCCCCAGCACTCTTCAACCAGAGAGAGCCCCTGAGGCGCACTATCGTTCCTCAAGCTCAGTCTGTCCCATTCCACTCTCAGGGGGCCGACAGTAAAGGAGATCAGGGACAGAGGGCCTGAGTTCAAATCCTGCCATCACCCCTTATTGATGTGTGACCTTGGGCAAGTCACTTAACCTCAGCTTCCTCATGCATACAATGGGGGTAATAAACGTATTCCCTTTTCTGCACAGTGGCTCTTCAAATATTTAAGGGCAGGTTTTTCTCCTCCCAGTCCAAAGGGCTCTGTTATTTCCACAATTCTTTATATACCATAACACCCCCAAATCCAGACGTGTTTGAAGGCAGAGCAGCGTGGTCAGACAAGGACAGAAGCTCTGCACTTTGAAGACAGCTCCAGCAGGCAGTGTTTCCTCGACTTTGCACCCTCAGCTCCTCTGTCTGTGGGGAAGGAGACTTGCCTGCTGGGACATCGTTATGCGGCTGCCTTGTCTGGTCTTTGACATCAGAGGGCTACTGGAGGGTCTGGTGTAAAACGTGTAAAATGCAGCCTCTCTTTACTTCATCTGCCAGCTGCATGAACCAGAGTGACATCAAAGACCATGGTAATAGGGACACAAGATGGACTCAGAGGGCTTGGAAGACAGTGCCTCACCTTTATCCATCTCTGGTGTGAGTTTTTCATGTTATTTTAAGCTCATGAGATTTGGAGTTGCTTGTTACAGCAGCTAGAACTTATCACCCTGACTAGCACTTATTACCCTAATACCTGGTTAGAGGCAAGGCACAGTCAATGTCCTGGAGCTATAAAGGAATTCATTTTCAAGAGATCCAAGTTATTTATTTGAAATCCATTTAAAAATTAGATAATACATCCACATACTTCAAAATTAAAAATATACTTGGAGGATTTGTAACAAAAAGAATCTCCTCACACCTACCTTAAAACCACCTGGATCTTTTTTCCAAGGTAACGTTAGATATTTCCTGCATATCTCTCAGAAATATTTTGTGCATATGCAAGTAAGTGAAAAAATACATATAATATAGATTGTACATTCCAAATGTATACCACATATCATATATATTGTGCAAATGGTAGCACATTTTACATATGTTGTACACCTTGCTTAAAATTTTTTTACACTAAGTTTTGGTGAACTTTTCTTACAGACATAAATATTTTTCTTTTCTTTCTTGGCTTCACACTAGCACAGTGATGGACGTATTCTGATCATGTAATTACCTCTAAGTGATTAGCATTTAGCTGGTTTCCAGTCTTCCGCTAACACAAGCAACGCTGCAGCAGCCCCTTCCTATGCGTACGTCATCGCTCACAGAACTACGAGTTTACCTCAGAGAAAAATGACTGGAGTTGGAATGGCAGGGTGCATTTGTATTGATGAAGGAGATTTCCAAATTTCCTTCCCAGTGATTTTACGATTTATGCTTCTATCAGTAATTCATGGAAGTGCCTGTTTTTCTATGCCCCGCAACAGATCAATATTCTGATCTTTGATAAGCGGATGCCTTCTCTATTATAAGTACACTGTGAATGTTTACGTATGTTTAAGAATGGCTGGTTTTCTTTCGGTAAACTGTTATTCGTCCATTTTTCTGTGCTATTGGATCGCGGGTGCTTTTCTGTGACTTGGAGTCACAGGGAGAGACGAGGTCCATGTGGAGAAGTGGGGGGGTCTGCCTTCCCGGCTCCCGACTGAGTGTATCGCTCAGAGACCCGACAGTAACCATTGCCGACCTTGTGGGCATGCGAGAAGCAGAGGAAACTCTACCTTTGCTCAAGGTCACAGCCATTGGGCCTACCAGGAGTTCTGCCACGCGAGAAGCACTTAATAAATACTTACTGAATTTCCAATTAACAAATGAGTGAATCCCAAATGCTGGAAATCGGAGACTTCCGTCCCCCCCACCCCCCCAGCACTGAATTCCTTCTACAACTTGGTTCCTTCCCTTACAAATCGTTCCATGGCAGGGTCCTGGGTGTGGGTGCCAGAGGCACTGAGTATCCCTCTGCTAAGTATTCTTCAGTAGGTGAGAGAGCGTGCCAGAGACATTTAAGGCTGGGCTTTGGGCTCCAAAGGTCCTCCCCACCATCGCAAACCCGCGGTGGGGGGTGGCTGGGGAGATCCCACGTAGAGCTGAAGGGCCACACGTGTTCTGCCTGAGACGGAGTCTCTCAGTTCTCTCTTGGTCCTTCACGCTCCTGTAGCAGAATGGAGTGAAACAGGGCGCAGCGAATGTTATCCCCAAGCCTGTTCTCCCAGGAACGCCAGGGCCTCTCTGCTCCTCCCCAACATCAAAACCACTTCTAGGAAAGGCTCTACTCTCGGTAGCCTTGGCTTGGGTTCCTCCGTGGCCGATGCTGAGACAAAGATATACGTATAAACGGTTTATTTGGGAAGTGAAGGGAACTCTGTGGGGTCAAAGCAGGGGAAGAAGCCAATGTACAGAGTGGGGCACTCCAGCTACCGCCGTGGGCAACTGGCTCGCAATCCCCCCAGTGAGGCTCTGGAAGCAGTGTGGACACAGGTCTCGGGGCTGCCCCACCCAGTGGGTGAGGAAGCCAGGGGTGTATACCCTAAATCCAGGCCATCACTGCCTCTGGCCTGCTGTGCGGGTTGAGAGGTAGGGGAAAAATGGGGCAAGAGAAAGCCCTCGGGCCAAGAGGTTTCAGCGGGAGATGGGACAGTGGGTATTCAAAGATGAGGTCTCCAAACTGAGACAGGAAGTGGACAGGGCACGGACATCTCCTGCTGCGGCCATTTCTGCTGTGGCCTTGCCTCCAGTCTGACCATGTCATTCCTCTGTCCATGTCTTCCCAGCAGTCAGAGTGGCCTTGCTAAAAATAAACAAATAAATAAATTCTGATCTCACTTTTATGCACTTAAAATAAAACACAACCTTCTTAGCAAGGCCCACAGGCTCTGGATGAGCCAGGTCTGCAGCCTCATGGCTCACGACTGCTCCACGGCCCTGCAGGTCTCCCACCTGAGACATCTGTGGCTCCCAGCCCCCAGCCCCCAGCCCCCAGCGCTCCCTGCTGCTGTGGCCCGGCTGGCCGGCGCTCACATGACCAATAGGACTGTCCATCCACCGTGTCAGGTCTCCCGGGGTGCTCCTGCTGCCGTGGGACCTCTGTGATGAGGAAGCCCACGTGGCTTCTGTATCCATAGCCCTAGGCCCCCAGCAAAATGCATGCCCTCAAGTGCTCCCTGTAGAATGGATCTGTGACTTTAAATAATGAAATGAAAGGCATCAGGAGCAGGTTTGGGAAGGTTGGAGGGAACGGGAACGAGTTGGCATTTGCCAAGCACCTATGAGGAATAGGAAGCTTTATTGTCATTACCTCGTTTAATCCTCGTGACAATCCTGTTACCATTCCCATTCAAACACAAGAAAACAGGCCAAGAGAGGTTAAACGACGCCCCCAGAATCACCCAGATGGTGAGTGCTGTAGCCCAGCGGCAAATATTGGTGTCATTGACAGGAAAACCTGGGCCCTTTTTCACAGCGCCAGCTGACTCGTGCCTGGCCACTTTCTTTGTACTCTGTAGAGGTCATTCCTGTAGCAGAGTCTTTCTCCTCTCAGTCAGAGTCCCTGTGCCCTCTCTCTGGGGCGGGTTGTGCCACTTGGGCTCTGGGCAGTGGGGGCACCGGGAAACCTGTCCCTGCCTCTCCTCCTCCCCTTCCCTTCTTCCCTGGAGTTGCCAGTCTTAGCTCTGACTGTCAGTGTTTCTGCTATCACACGTTATCAGCGCCAGGTTCCCCTGGGACAGAGAGCTTATTGGAATCCTCCAGAAGCCCACTTATCAAGCATCCCACACCAGAGAGGCCCCAGCTCTCCGGAAACAAGCCCCTTTCCATCAGCTTCAGATAGAATTAACCTCCCAAAGGACCCTGTGCAGCCTTTGGGAACCAATCACAATCGGTTCCACATTGAGTTTCCATGGTCTTTATTTTATTTTTCCTCCAAATCTTGTGGCTGCTGCATCAGGCACCAGCTCCACAAGTTGCTTAGAAACTGCTTTGCGTCAGCGGGCTCATCCAGGTCCCCATGTGCAGGCGGAGTGATAAGCACCACTATTTATTTTTTTAAAATGCAGACATATAATTAAGGAAAATGTTCTGATGTCTGCAAAGTCCAGCTGGCAAGGAACAGCCGGTGAGACAGGCCTCAAGGTGGAACAAGCTGGGGATTTCAATGAGAAAACGAATACGTGAGACCCCCATTCACGCCCTTCTTTGTAAAATTAGGGTCAGTGCCAATTTTAGGTGACTGACTTTTTTTTTGCCCCTCAAACTTGTTCCTCTCCGGCCCTGCCCGACCCTTCAGAGCTAAAGATGTGCCTTAAAGGGGAGGCACTTCCAACTCCGTGTCTGACTATTCTGAATGAGAAACCGGAAAAGAAGGAAGGCAGATGGCCATGGACATCTGCTGTGCTTGTCAGCCCAACCTCCGTGTCCCCTTCCTCTGCTAACAGCACTTTGATTTTGCCTTGGGATCCTGCCTCTCCCCTGGTCAAGGTCACGTGGTTTGTTTGTGGGGGTGACTCCACCCAGCCCCGGGGAGAAGCAGGGGACAGACACGACACTCAGGCCTGGCCGGGGGCAATGTTTCCTCACAGACCACTTGACCCAGGAGAGTCAGTTCTGGGAAAGATGGCTTATTTTCTTTCTTCTGCTGGGGTTGCAACCCTGGATGGGTAGACACCTGGCTCTGCTGGTGGTCAGCTTTGTCACTACGTGGGGAAGACCTACCCGTTGAGAATGAAGCTAACATAGAGAGAGGAAAGTTAAGAGACAGAGATCCTCTGGTTGGAGCCCTGGATCCAGCCTTTTCAGTTAAACGAGTCCATACGTTTCTTCTCTCCTCCTTTGTTTTGCTTAAGCCAGTTTGACTCGGTCTTTTGCTGTTTGTAGCCAAAACAGTCCCGCCGAGCAATTGTGTCAATCCCGCACTCCTTCCACCAAAGATCTGTTTCCCACCTTCGAGATAGGGCCAGGGCAGAAGGACTTGGCTTTGTGGTGGTCCGTGAAGGTCTTAATACCCACTGACACCAAGTATTTCTTCTCCCTAGGGAGAATAGGTGACGGGGAAGTGGGTACGTGCTCAGCAACTTGGAGAAGGGGGAAGAAGTCTCGGAAAGCTCCTTGAAGTCAGCAGAAATGTGTCTTGCAGTGCACCGATGTGGTGGCTGGAGAGAAGCATCCGGCATGGGCTCTGGGCTCCAGGGACTTTGGCATTGAGAAAGGGTGCCAAGACACACGTGTAGGTAAAGTTAAAGACAAGCCCCCCATGCAAGCCCTGCTGAGAGACCAGATGGCCGGTCAGGGTTATGGGAGTTCAGGGAGGGCAGGGAGGTAGGCTTCCTAAGGCTGTTGGGTCAGGGGGGTCGGAGTGGTCAGTGGGGGGGAAAGGCAGAAAGATGAGGTCTCCAAACTGAGATGATTGGAACCAGAATAAGATTCGCAAGACTAGAAACTGCCCAGGGCTTTAAAGCGCTCTGTGTGTCTCTGAGTGAAAAGGTTCTCTTATGTCTATCCTCCGTTCCAACTCCTTCCTCTTCTCTTCTCCTTCCCTTTCTCTGTTCCCCTAAACTCTCCTGGAGCAAGGGCTAGGTGGGAGGGCGTGGCCCTGGGGAATCGTTTCTGTCTGCTCCTCCACTCCTGGGAGTCCCACGCCACAGGATGAATGGGCTTTGAATTACATCGGGGCGGAAGTAGGTTAGACTGAAGGAAGAACCAAGCAGGACTCCTAAAAGGACCCACATTGGTTGCCAAGGCAACATACCCACTCTTTCTCTGGAGGAATTTTAAAATAGGTCACACATTCCTTTTTAAGGAAGGTTGGGAGTCTTGCCAGGAATGATGATGGGACTGCAAAGGACTCAGCATGAGAGGTCAAATTCTGTCAAATGACAGATTTCTATTCTGTACAAAAGGACAATGCTCTGTCATTGGCTGGGCTACTGTCCTGGGTGACCTGTCTGCACAGCCTGGGAAGCAGATGTGGTGGTGCAAGGGACGGGCGGCCTGTGTTGTTATAGTTTCTGGACGTGCCCCTTCTGCGGTGTAAGCATGGGAGACTCACCTGGGTGCATCCATTCTGCCTTCATGGCTGGCATGGGTGACTCTGTATGGCTCTCCTTCCAGTGCTAAAGTGGGGTCCCCATAAGCATCCCTGTCTTCTGTTAGTGACTCCATAGGGCTTGGGACCCAGGTTTGGCTCTCTGGCCTACCTCTTACTAACCAAGAGAGGCAACCAGGCCACTGAAATTTTGGGAGCCTTGGTTCTTAATGTGCAAACACTGGCGAGTATGTCACCGACCTGGAAGTGCCAGACAGAGGAAGAGATGGAACACTACAGAGAGATGGCCCAACCCTGTATGTGGTGCAGAGCAGACACGCAGACACCATCAGCTTCCTTCCTAAGTTTAATGTGTTCATCTCCTTCAGTGGGAATTTCTGAATTTAGGGCGGTCACACCTCTTGAGAGTCTGGTCCTGGCTCAGCTGTCCCTTAGGAAGCGCCGCCTTCCCTGAAGCCCCTCCTCATGCAAATCTCACCTCCAGCTCTTTCCTGTGTTCTCCTTTCTAAGGTGTGTTTACGATCCTTTAACGAACATCTGCATTCGTGGTAAGAACAGGAGGGCAGGGGCCTCCTCTAAGTTCCCCACAGTACCCCCAGTGCCTTCGCACAGTAAAGGTTCAGTAGGTGTTTGTTGAATGAACAAATGAATGATCAGAAACCCTGCATGGCAGTTGCATATGTCTTTGCTTAATAAGACACAGGGGAAATGAAAATAGTACCATCTAATAAATGTGATTTCTCTGGGAGGAAAAATCTTTGCAAACATGAGCTCATGTAATGTATATAAATAATTAAACGAGCTCTTGGTGGTGAAAAAATGAGTAGTTCCTGGAGTTATGCGGTCTGTTGAATTTTGCTTTCGTTTGCTCTAGTTTCATGCAGGCCTGCACCTGCTGCTGCCACCTGCTAACTTGCATGCATTGGAGCACATCTGTGTTGCTTTAGGTTCTTGGCAGAGGTATTCATCACAGATTCAGGGCATGCACACGTGGCACACAGACATGCATGCATGCACATGCATGTGCACATGTGTGTAAGCACATGGGAAGGTACTGGGAAGACAGGGCTACTCCTGTGGAGAAGGGTGCTGGAATTGGAGTCAGGTGGGCCAAGAAAAGAACACGTAATTAGTCATTGAAGCCTCTCTTGTGCCATTAAACAGAAGGCAGCTGAGAGAAAGTCTCAGGGAGCAAGGGACCACTGATAAGAGAATTAAGAGAAGGGTGACGGGGAAAGGTGGTGATTCTGTTTTCTATACTGGGCCACGGGGACGCTCAGGGGAAGTGAGGTCTCCTGCTGGCTCCTGTGGCTCTCTCTTCATCACTGCAACTGGAGAGAAGCTGCTTCATGTCCACACACTACAAACCAAATCAGTGTCGTCTTTATGCCAGCAGGGATTCACATAGGGGTTCCTTGAAGGTTTGCTGGGGAAATGATGCTTAGTAACCCCCCAGAATTCCTTCAGTCATGGAGAAAGGGATGGTGTCAGATATGGGTAACTGTCCACTTTCCTTTCCCTTGTAAATGCTGAGATTGAAAGAGGTTGCTCAGCTAAGGACTACATTTCCCAGCCTGCCTTGTACTTGTTGGAATCATATGACTTGTTCTCACCAATTGAGTATAACAGGAAGTGATGTGTGTTGCTTTTGGACTAAAGCTTTTAATAAACATGAAAGCAGGTGTGGCTTCTCCACACTTGAGCCCCTTCTGCTATTTGGATATATATGATATCCAGGTCTCAGAGAATGAGGAGGGGAGACACCCATGGAAGGATCCTGGGGTCTAAATGACCATGTGGAGGGGAGCCACCTGCAGACTCGACCTCCACTGCAGGTATGTGAACAAGAAATAAACGTTCACATCAGACCATGACATGTTGGGGCCTATTTGTCACAGCAGCTTGGTCTGCACTGAATAATACAGATAGAAGCCTCCAAGGCTGAGCCAATGGAGTGGCAGGGCAGAGACATTTCCCCAAATCTGTGCACATATATTCTTTCACACACTTGTTCATGACTAGGCTTGGCAGCTGACTCTCTAGGAAGATTCAAATAATCTTTAGTTGGGCTCAAGATGGTCATCCTTTTTGAACAGGTAATTCATTCACATGGTTTGAAGAGCAAAACATTATGAAAAGAAACATAGCGCTCACTCTCATCCTTGCCCCATCTACCATGTTTACTGTGCCTTCCCTAACGCACAAAGGGGCTGCCATTTTTATTAGTTTCTCATGCATTCTCCAAGAGTTTATGTAAATGTAATAATACATTTGCATATGCTTATTGTATTATATACTTACATACCATACTATATATGCTTATATGCATATAAGCATACATTTGATGTTTATTTATATAAATATAAGCGTGTATTTGCATACACATACCATGTATATATATACATATCCCTTTCTTACACAAAAGACAGCATACTAAGATGCTCTCCTGCATTTTCATTCTTTAACACTAGATCTTAGATACCTTTCCACACCAGTACGTGGAGAACCTTTCTTTCTTTTTCATGGGTAGTATTCCATTAAGCAGCTTTACCGCACTGAATTTAATCAGTCCCTCCTAATGGATGTTTGAGTTGTTTTCACTCTTTTGCTGTTACAGACAGGGCAGGAAAGAATAGTCTTTTCACAAGTGCAGGAATAGCAGTAGGCTACATGTCTAGAAGTAGGTTTATTCGGTCAATGGGTAAATGCATTCAGAACGTTCACGTATATTTGCTCCCTCCATTTGAATCTGGTTTCTGGGAGGGTCCAGGGCAGGTCCTAGGAATTTCACTTCTGCTACCAGTCAGCGCGTTCGGGTGAGCGGAGAGAACATGGCCAGAGCTCAGTCTTGGTGCAGCATCTTAGAGCACTCCAGGGTAGGAGCCAGGGTTCTTCCAGATTCCTTGAGGCTCCGGCAGCCAGGCGCGATGCATCTGTGCTCTGTTCTCTCGGACCCAGTGCCCAGTAGCGCTGTCAGGTCTGAGCTGCAGCTCTCCTCTGTCCACGGGGAATATACACTCTCTGGCTGCCACGGGTTGGGGGTGACACTCAGGTGAAGGGATTGACGTGAATGACAGAGCCACGGAAACTGGGGGTCAGATGGTCTGAATCCAGGGTTTGATTCCTGCTCCACCTTTTTTAACCTTGTGACCTGGGGCAGGTATTTGACTTCTTGAGGAATCCTTAGTTTCTTTAGCAATAAAATGGGAAAGATAATAACAGAGTTGTGAGGATGGTAGATAGTGTAGGTAAAACATTTAGTATAGTGAGTGACACAAAGAACTCAGAATAAATAGGATGTTGAACGATCTAGAGGATCGTACCACGTTTTCTAATCTGCATTGCTCCTGGCCTTACAACTCTCGTCATGCAGACTGTGGTTGAGTGATGTTTATAGGCCACCAGACGCTCCTGGTGTTTTCATGTTTCCTCCTTTGATCAACCCTTCTTGATAGAAGACTGACCGAAGACAGTTACTGGTATGTTTCCAATGAAGACTTTTGGTTTGAAAGTCGTCAGCTCAAACATGAAATGAAATCATAACCCAAAAGAATGAAAGATTTATAAACAACTGCTGCCTCCCTCTTTTAAGCGGTTTTTTAATTTGGCCAAACCAAGTGACATTTACGCAGCACAGAGGAAAATTGAGAGCCAATGGTTTCTGGCACATCTGCCAGTTTGGACAGATGGACCTTGCAGATTGGTGCCCATGGTGGATGACCTCGCTGCTGTTACAGATCTGGGTCCCACGTGATTCTCAGAGGAGATATAACCTTAGGTTCTAATTGAAGATCTTTTTATTCTCAGAACTTAGTGGTATCCTCGAAGCATAGTAGGTACTCAATAAACATTCATTCATTTGTTGAATGAGTGAATGAATGAACCAATGAAGAAAGACCATTAGTGAGTAAGACATAGAATTTAGGCATAAATTCACGCTTCTGGGGAGTATCAGCTTTCATTGTCCCATTGGCTTTATTTGGTGGGTCATTATTTCCTCTGGCCAAGGGTTGGTTTTATTTAATAACCAGTGTGTACTGAGTGCTTACTGTGGGAGGGTCCAGTGCTAGGGGCTGGTGAACAGGTAGGGATCTCCAGTTTTCCATGTCCATTATTTAATTTTCAATTGGAGAATGTTTTCGCCTGGCAGGGATTGAACTGTCACAAATGGTTTGACTCTGTAGCAACTCTGCTCCAGAGTCCTGGCTGACTTTGGAAAAGGCAGCTTTGACTGTTTCCTGCCTGTCGTGATTCAGGTATGAAAATCAGCACCAAAGGGGCGTGAGAACGAAACCCAGGCATGAGTCTGAGCTCAAGGTTCCGCTGCTGTGAGACGTCTCCCATCACCGGTGAGCAAGGGGGCAGGAAGGGAGTCAGGGAACAAGCCTGGTGCCCCAAGGACGTCCCCAGTTCCAGTGGCCTCTGCCCTTACCCTGTGTCCTAGCCCTGATTCCTGCTATTCTGTTGTCAACAGTTACACGCAGTCCTGCTCAGTCCTTTTGAAGGCAGTGACCCACCCTCCTTGTGACAGAGGACATGAGGGCGTGCTCAACCCCCAACTGACTTCCGCCCTTGGCCCCCCAGCAGGACATGGAAGCTGGGTCTGAGCACACGTGTTGTATGTAGCATGGCCTTGTGCTTCTGGGGCCTGAAGTGAGCACCCTGCCTTCATGTGCTCTTCATAGTCGTAACAGTTATGCTTTCTGTTTATTTTATTATTTTTTGTAATCCCCACCCAAGGATATGTTTATTGATTTGAGAGAGAAACATCCATGTGAGAGAGAAACATCGGTCAGTTGCCTCCTGTATGCACCCTGACTGGGGATTGAAGCCCCAACCTCAGTATGTGCCTTGACTAGGAATCGAACCCCCGGCTTTCTGGTGTATGGGACAGCACTCCAACCCATGGAGCCACCAGCCAGGGCTGTGCTTTCTGTTTAAATGCTACTTGTAAGGATACAATGCATTCTCTTTTATTTTTATTACTTATTTATTTGTTTATTCTTACTGCCCTTAGTCCAGAAAGAATGATTTATAAAAGGCCTGGCTCAGAGTAAGCATGATTGATATTAAAGACCACCCCACCACACCCCACCCTGAAGCAATGAGCATCTTTTCCTCATAGTAAGGAAAGAAACAGATGGAAGGCTGTGGAGAATTCTACCAACACCCACATGCCAGATATCCCAGCTGCAAAGGGAAGTGAGCAGCATCTCGTAGTGAGCATTAACTGTGCCGACCACTGTGCTGTGCACTTTATCTCTATAAACTTAGTTCTTGCACATCCTTCAAATAAAAGGCCGTTTTCTCATTTGATAGGTGATGAAACCAAGGCTCAGAGACACTGACTCATAACAGGAGGCCCAGCTGTGAGCCATGAGGGAGGAAGGTCCATTTCTTCATGGGGTCTATCATCATGGTGGACACTGCAGATGGTGGTGTACAGTGCTTAAAATAACCCAAGTTAATTTGTTACATTGAAGAGCTAGGAAATTTCACACAAAGATCTAGGCTCTGGGCTTCCCTAGAATATCTGGCACACCTGTACGGTATCATCAACTGAGTGGGGGCTGTTCGTTCAGCTGGGGGACCCTCCCTAGGCCACCACAGTCCCCTTTAGCCCCCTTTATTCATTGATGTCCTCTGCCTGGCCCCTCAGCCATTTGAGTTAGGTAGCCTTGCTCTAGATTTCTCTCTGCGTGGTGGTCAGGTACATGGTGTGGGGTAGGGGTGTGGGGCATCTGGAGCCGGCTTCGCAACCCTAACCTGTGTTACCCATTTTGAGTTTGGATAGCTTGGGGTTGAATGGAGGGGCCACACTAGTTCATCTCTGAATTTCTACATATGTCTGAGCTTCTCTTTAGGTTTTGTGTTTTCTGCAAAACTGTCTGGTTGATTTTTTTCCCCTAGTCCAAGTGCAGGTCTTTACCTCACCTATACTGACCTTTTTTGTGTTAGAGTTACCATAATTTCCAGTTATTGGGGTTCTTTGGGTACTGATTCTCTCACCTTGCTGTTGCTACCCCACCAGCTTCACTTCCCCGCCGGTTTTCTTCAGGACATCATCTCTGTCCTCATCTGAGGTCTTGGCCCTACTCTTCCCTGGCAGTGAGGCCAAGGGCCCGGGCAGGAATTGTGGGACCCGCGGCACCGCTCCCCTCAACCTCAGGATAACAAGGAACTGCCAACCACTCCAACTAGCTTGAGAAAAGGAGGATTCACGTGAAGCGCTTTGGGAGATGTCAGGCACTCCGATTTCTCTCTGCTGTTTGGATCCTTGTTGTTTTCTCTTTCTGCTGCATTTGCCAGGCTGTGCAGACTCGCATTTCTGCGCCTTCACTGGGGCCCATCTGAGCTGTCCTGGCTGCCCTGAAGGGGTTCCCGTATACTCCAAGGCCGCTGGCCTTCCAGCTGAGCTCCCTGTGTTCACAGACCGTTTGGATTGACCCAGTTTGGCTTGAGTGTCCACATCTGTTTCAACTGCCTGTGGCCAAAGGCAAATCCTGTTGTATAGTGAGCTTCCTCTTCAAGACTGTGAGGGGGACAGTTTTTCCACACTGGGACTGAACAGAGAAGAAAATGATTGCATGTGTCTAGAATCCCTCCAGAGGCCAAAACGCCACCATAGTGAAGAGGGTATTTACTCATGGGGTAGGACTGGGGAACATTAGCATTTCAAGGACTCACAGCCTTCTAGGTCGGTCTGCCACATGGTTCCTATGGAAGACAGAGCCTCGTCCATCCAAATGTTCTTTGGAAGCCTGCCTTTATTGGGAAGGCATTTATTTATGCATTACTGGGGAAAACCGACAATTTCCTATTGCCCCATTCTGATTTTAATTAGAATATTAATCAGCTATTCTCTGCACAATGTTGGCTAAAAATCCACAAGACAATATACTAAAATTCCTAGGACCAGAGCCAATTTCATTTGTATTAAATATTTTACCCCAGGTTAGCATTAGGGACTTATTATTGCATGTCTCATGCAGTTACTATTATTATAAATGTGCACATTGTGCAAATTAAAATCGTATTTCATTCAGGATAAAACCTCTCTGTCTGCTCGAGTCCTAGGGACTGCGTCTCTGTTCCTGAGGAAACTCAGTTCTTGCGACACCTCTCATGCTAGACCTAGCAAGGCACTGTCTCTGGGACATTCGGCCACCTACCACTTCTGGAAGGGACTAGTTTGCCTACTGCTTCAATGGCTACACCGAGGACATAGAGGCCGGATGGTGGCTGCTGCCATGTCTTTGCTCAAGGAGCTTTCAGCGCCTATGACGATTTATAATAAATATTATGATGGGGAAGTGCAGGATGCTATGATATATTTGGCCAGGTCCCTAGGAGGTGTCTTGTCTAGGCCGGAAAAGGTCTCCTGGAGGATAGGATATGTGAGCTAAGACTTGACAGTTGAATAGGAGTTAAACAAAGGAAGAGGGGGAGGGCATGGGAAGAACGAACTGAAGTTCGGTGTGCTGCATTATAGAGGGTGAGGTGAGGGTTGACATGACCAGAGCTAGGGTGGGGTCAGGAGATGGAGAAGTTTGAAGCCATGGCATGTAACTTGTCACAAGGAGCCATGAAAAGCCAGTGAGTCTTGTAGTAGAGGAGCGATATGATGAGACTTGCATATTGGTAGAATCCCTTTGGCTAAGAAGAGGAGGATGGGTCGGAAGGAAGCAACAAGAGGAGCAGATATGTTAGTTAGGACATCATTTTCATGATGCAGGCAAGACAAGATGATGGCTTGGACCACGGGAGCGGCTATGGAATTGGATGAGAGAAGTGAGTGGACAGAAGGGTTATTTGGGAGATGGAATTGCTAGGTGGTGATGATGGATTAGATGTTGGGGGTGAGGAGGGTTCAAAGGAGAATTCCAGGTCAGCTTGAAGCATGTTGGTGTTATTTACTGAGATGAGAAATCCAGAGGAGACAGGTTTTGGGGAGTGGGAGAGGAAAGGTGATGAGTTTAAATTTGAACATGTTAACTCTGAATGGCTGGGAGACACATAGGTGATGCTGTTTTGGAAATGGTTGGAGATAGGGCTTTGCTCTCCAGGAAAAGAGACCTAGGTCAGGGGTAAAGACTCAGAAGTCTCAACACTGGGAAGGTCTTTGAAGCTGTGGATTTTTGTTGGAGTCCTGGACTTCTGGAAGGAGGACCTGTCACCTAAAAAAAGAAGAAGCTGAAAGATAGAGTCCTGAATAACGACCTGAGGGTAGAGGGAAAGGTTCAAGCAAAGGAAATTGAGAAGGAGTATGCAGAGTGGCTGCAGGGACACCAGGAAGCACTGACTGGTGCCACCCATGCCCAGGGAACTGTGTAATGGAGCTGAGAGGGCATAAGCAACAGTTTCAAATACTGCTGAGGGCTCACATAAGGTGGTTTCCCAGGGAAACAAAACTCAACCCCCCATGCCTGTGACCATAGGTTTTAGCCCCACTCACCATTAAATATTTACAGTCAAATTCTGTTTATCCTTATCTTTCTCCCAGTTTAAATATATCTCCATAATTAAAAGAATTGTTTCCAATATCAATAGATATTCTGTGGTGTCCATGGATTTCCACCTGCACTCTCTCTGCCATTTTGTGTAGAAATCTTCACCCAGAAATATATAATCATGGCTTTTTTGGTACTCACTGATTCCACCATCACCTAAATGTTTATATTTATTTGGTAGCCTCGGAAAAGTAGGAGTTCTCAAACGTGGTCCTTGGAACAGAATCAACAGGCCCCAGATTCCCTGGTGTACATGTCTTGTTTAGTTCCTGAGGCCAGGAGAGGCATGAGTGAGTGTGAGTGAGACTTGTGACTAAGATGAGGTGTCACTTCCATGATTATAAGAGGAAGAATTTTCCTGATGTAATTAAGGTCCCTGATCAGCTGACTTTGAGTTAATCTAAAGGGAGATTATCTAATCAACTGAATTATATAATCAATTAAATCCTTGAAAGTGGCTGAGACAGGAAGAACAAATTCAGAGAAAAAATTCAAGGCATAAAAGAAATATCTCTGGTTGGCCTTGAAATGAAGAAACTTGCTGTGTTGTGGGAGGGCCTATGGAGAGACTACATGGCAAGGACCTGAAGATGACTTCTAGTGTCTGGCTAATGGTCAACAAGAAAATGGGGGGCTCAATGCTATATCCATTAGGAGCTAAATTCTGCCACCACTACCATGTGAGTTTGGAAGATGATAGTCCAGCTAACAGCTTGATGTCTGTGTGCCATCTGCCAAGGCTGTTGCAGGCTGTCCTTGAAGGTCACAGGCCCATCGGTCATCCACTACTGGGTCCCCAAAACACAGAGGCCCCCTCTGCCCTACTCATTTTGTGCTGCACACAGCTCCCTATTGTCGCCTCTTCCTCCTATGGCACCTGTCTGGGTCCCTGGGTCCCTGGTGACCACCTGTCACCAGCTCTTGTATAGCTGAGGTCCTGGCACCTGCGGTCCCAGGCTCCACCAAGGAGTCTGAAAAGTCAAGTGGCCCCTGATCACTCAGTTCAGACACAAGCGCTGACTGAGGACAAATTAACCCTGACCATGAGCAGCACCCATTGGAAGAAGGGGGATTGTGACCCATTTTACCTCTCCTCGCCTCAGTTTCCCCCAAACAAAATGAGAGGATAATGATGTCCTTGATTTTGTCTGGGCTCCAACCTGCCTCTCCCTTCCAGCTGTGGCTCTCAGACCAGCCCCTGCTCTGAGCCTCACGCCCCTCATTGGGCTCTGAACAGCAAGTGGAAGATGTAAACCAAAAGGCCCATGGAAGCTACTGGCACAGAGCTTTGCGGAGATGAGTGGTTATTCTTCCAGAATCCAGTTTTACTAGATGCAGACTCTTTCTCCAGCCGCCATGATGTCTGGAGCAGCACAGCTAAGTGTGGCTCAGGAGTGTGGCTCTGGAGACAGATACTGTGTTAAATCCCATCTCTGCTAATGGCCATTAGTGGGATCTCAGCAAGCAGCTCATCCTGTATGTTCCTGTGTCCTCACCTGTAAAATGGGTCAGTAACAGCACCATCTTGAGGTCATGGGGAGGATGCAAAGAGGTAATACACATAAAGGCATCAAGCTGTTCCTGGTAAGAATCCCCGCCTTCAGAAGAGGCCCTAGTGTGACTCTGGGTGGGTGTGAGGAGGAGGTGGGAACCATGACCAGGGAGGTGTCCAGGGTGCTGGGAATAAGCTGTTTTGTGCTCCAAGTGCTATTTTCACAGGTGTATGCAGAGTATGAGAACTCACCAAGCTGTGTGCGATGGACGTGCACTTTACCTTGTCACACCTCCGGGAAGGTGTCTTCTTTTTTAGCAATACCTGGCAATTAGCTAATTCCAGGGAACATCTAGACTTTCAAAGGCTGTGAAATTGGTGAGGTCCAGGCAAGATGTTCAAGGGATAAAGCACTTCCTGGGTTATAGGTAGAAAAATTACAAAACCACACTGAGGTATAGATGGAATAGGATGAAAGGACAGGCTGGCCAATAGGAAGGTCCTGTGAAGTAGGGAGGGATCTAGAGCCCCAGAAAGTTGGTGGGACCTGTTAGGCTGGGTGGTGGGGTTAGGATCCCCTCCCCGACCCTCAAGAATGCTTTGTGACTATTTCCTCACTCTGTGATGCAGGCCTGGAACATTCTAGAACAGCGTCTATCACCTGAGTCAGCAGTGTACTTCTTAGGGTGAACAACCAGCTCCTTTTTCTGAGGACACTTGAAATGTGGAGCTTCCTATAGGTGAAGCTCCCTATAGGGGAGCCAAGTATTGCTTCAGGATAAAGGAGACATGGGCCAGCTGAGGGACACAAGGCTCAGCCCCAAAGAGACTCATCTTGATTTTCCTGCTTCTCTCTTTCCTTTGTAAATTGATGTTGTGATTTATCTTTGTAAGTCAATTTTGTTGGCCCCAGGAGACATCTGAGGTGGGAAACACTTAAGGAGCATAAAACTGTCTTAAGGGAAGGGTTTGGAATAGGGACTAAGGTTTCCACTGGAAGCTCACAGACCATCTTTCTGGGTTTGAATGAGGGCTCCTGGGTAAAATCCCCAAAATGCTGATTGAGTGGCTGTGAATTGGATTAAGGGAGTTCAGAAGATCTGAAAGAGAGCAGTGTTCCCCAACAGGTTTTCATCAGCTGCCTGTCTGTCTCACGTGGCTCTGGTGTAAGTGTTTCTTTGTGTTATGGGCAGTCTGGGAGTGGTGTTGAACCCTGAAGTCCTCTGAAGAGATTCTAGACCCCTCTCCCTGTCAGGGAACAGAATCCTATCTGATGCAGCATCAAGCAATTATAAGTCTTCAGCCGAGGACTACCAACTGAAATGCCAATTGAGAATCACGCTCGGGAAAACCTTTGAGTTTTTCAAAGAAAAAATAGAGAATATTTGTATCTATTTTAAACGTGAGTATTTTGTACATCCAATTCTAGACAAGATGGAGTAAATGTGTTTTTCCTTACTCTAGAGACCTCAGGAATGGAGCAAGAACACAGCTGTGAGTTTCCTGGATTTTCTTTGTTCCTTTTTTATATTCCAGACTGGTGTCAACCAAGTTCAACTGTATAAAGGCTGGCAACTCAGAAAGGTCTATGGGAAGAGAAAAAGATAGGCCTAAGAAAAGCCTTCTCTCTTTAACCAAAGGACCATGAAAGGTACAAACCGGAAGGATAGAAAACTGATAATAATTGCTCTCATTGAAATAAACAAAACAGGCCTCTTCTCGCCCCTGGCAAAGGCTGAGTAGGGAGCTGAGACTTGTACCCTCACCTGGTGCTCTCACCAGTCTTATTCAACATAGTACTAAGTTCCTAGCCTGTGTAATAAGACAAGAAAAGGAAATAAAAGTCATACAGATTGGAAAAGAGTAAAACTCTCTTTTTGCCAAAGACATCATGGCCTATATAGAAAATCCCTATAAATCTACAATAAAAAATTCATGAGCTGAGTAAGATTGCAGGAAAAAAGATAAACAGGCAAAGGTGAATTGTATTTCTATAAACTAGCAATGACTGCATGGATCCTCAAACAATAACCCTACCATTTATGATTACTTTTAGAAAAGAAATATTTATGTATAAATTTAATAACTGGTACAAGAGTTGTGTGCTGAAAACTACACAATGCTAATACAAGAAATTGAAAATCCAAATAAATGGAGAGACATACCATGTGCATAGATTGAAAGACTCAACATAGGAAAGACGCCACGGATCCTCAAATTGATCTATAGCTCAACTAAAATCCCAGGAAATTTTTTGTAAAAAGAGTCTAAAAATATATATGGAAAGTTGAATGAACAAGATTGGCTAAAATAATTTTTGAAAAGAAGTGAGAGGAATCAGTCCGACAACTTTAAAATGTACTATATGGCTACAATAATTAAAGCAATTGTTATTGGCAGAGGTATGTAGGCACACAGATCGATAGAAGCAAGCAGAAAACACAAATTTACCATACTGATTTTTGACAAAGATGCAAAAGTAGTTTAATGGAGAAAAGATCATCTTTTTAACAAATGGTACTGGAGCAACTAGACATCCATAGGCACACCCCCCCCACCGCCCCCACAAAGCCAAATCTCAACCTAAACCTCACACCTTATATAGAAATAAACTTAAAATGAGCTATGGATTTGAACAGAATACATAAAACTATAACGTTTTTGCAGGAAAACATAAGAGAAAGTATTTGGGACCTATAGCTTGGTAAAGAGTTCTTAGACACAATACCTAAAGTATGATGTATAAAAAAAGAAAAAATAAATAAGCTGGACTTCATCAAAATTTAAACTTTTGCTCTGTGAAAGACCCTGTTAAGAAGATGAAAAGACAAACTACATACTTGGGGAAAAGATATGCAAACAGCATACATGACAAGGGACATGTATCTGGGATAAAGAACTCTCAAGACTCAACAGTGAAATCTCAAACAATCCGATTAAAAAATGGGCAGAAGGCATGAAGAGATATTTCACTGAAAAGCATATACAGATGGCAAATAAGCACATGAAAAGATGTTCAATACCACTACCCATTAGGGAAATGCAAATTAAGACAGCGATGAGATATCACTATACAGCTATTTGAACAACCAACATTTTTTTTTTAAAGTGACTATATCAAACACTGGCAAGGATGCAGAGAAACTGGTTCTCGTAAATTGCTGGTGGGAATGTAAAATAGTACAACCACTCTGGAGAGCAGTTTGGCTATTTCTTAAAAATGAAACGTACACTTATAGAATGACCCAGCAATCATATTCCTGGTCATTTACCCCCAAGAAATGAAACTTCTGTTTATAGAGAAACCAGAGCATGAATGTTCATAGCGGCTTTATTTGTGTAGCAGGGAACAACCAAAACAGGGAACAACCAAAATATTTTTCGATGGATGAACGGCTAACCAAACTAGGGTACATTCATACCATGGATTACTCCCCATCAATAAAAAGGAACAAAGTATTGACACATACAACTTGGCTGGATCTCGAGGGCATTATGCTGAATGCAAAAAGCCAATTGTATACTGTATGATTCTATTTATATAACATTCTCAAAATGACAAAATTATAGATATGAAAAGGAGATTAGTGGTTGTCAGGGAGATGATGAGTGGGAGGAGGTGGGTGTGATTATGAAGGGCCAGTGTGAAGGAGATCTTTATGGTGTTAGAATAATTCTGTACCTTGGTTGTGGTGGTGGCTACAAAAATTCATGCATGTGATAAAATGACACAGAACTATAAGTATATATACACATTGTACCAATGCCAGTTCCCTGGTTTTGATACTGTACTGTAGTTATGTAGCAAGTAACCATTAGAGGAAACTGGGTGAAGGGTTCACAGGACCTCTCTATTTCTGCAACTTCCTGTGAATCTATCTGTGATTCCGTGATTCCATCACCCCAACCCCCACTGATTTTTGCAGCCAGAAGTTGTGGGGACTTATGTTCTGGCACTGGAACCCTGGGCTGGGTGGTCTGGTGTGGGGCTGGGATCCCTTGCTCCTGAGTAATCCCTCCTGATTTCTATCTACCACACATGGGTGTGGGACTGGCCTATTCCTCATCTCTGCATCTCTGTCCCTCCTACCCATCTGAATGAATGTGACTTCTTTTATTCCTTGGTTGTCAGAGTTCTCTACAGCTCGATTTTCTCACAGTTCTGGGTAATAGTTGTTTTGTAGTTTAGTTGTCACTTTTGTACAAGGAGGTGAGCCATGTTTACCTATGCCTCCATCTTGACTGGAAGTCTCCAGATAGCTTTTGACTTGTTAATAAAACACAATGAAACACTAAGGTGGAATACAAAATTTCAATTCTGCAAGGGTAACCAGAAATTCTGACCACTTGCTTCTTCCTTAGGGTAGTGGAATGTTCCATCACAGGGGTGGTCACTGTGGCAATTTGGAAGAGAGCGTTACGCCTGGCCCGCCAGTTGATGGATGGTGTTTGGGCAATGAGCTGACTCGGGACGGCAGAGGAATGTCTGTGCTTGCCCCAAGCGGTGTACCAGGGTATCCCTGGGGCCTGCTCTGCGCCAGCTTGCTGGGGAAGTTGTAGCACTACCTTGTATGCTGACCGTCGTCCATCTCCTGATGTAGCAGGACTCCTCTATGTCCCAGGCTTTGTGCTCATTCAACCCATCTGCCCCAGGAAGAGAAGATAATTAGGAAACTTGAGAAAACTGATTCAAAAAAGATAGGTCTCTCTCAAAATGCCATAGCTAACAACTGATGGCGCCATTTTCAAATCCTACTCAGTAGAACATTCTGGAAGATGATGGAGTAAAGTTGTTTCTCTGATCTTTATCTGAAAATTATTCAGAATCAATAGACAGAACATGAAATAGGAAATCATGCGACACTTGGACCCTGAACCACAAAGCACCAAGTGAGAGAGGAGGGAAGAAGATTCATGTTTTAGCTGAGAGAATGAAGCTTAAAACTCAGTAGCTTCGAGGTGTTTGTGAGTGGGTGTGCACATGCTTTGCGTGTGTGCTTTTTGTCACGTGGAACACAGGAAAGGTTCAAATTTGGGGACGGGAAGGAGTAGCCAAGAGCCTTAAAATGCTGGGTGAGATTGGGCACTGGGGAGAGTAGTTATTTGAAAGTCTATGTAAGAAGCAGTTAGATATTAGATTTTCATCCTATCTCTGCAGGCGACCTAGAATTTATTCTTTGGAGAAAGTGAACCAGATAGCATAGGATGCCGGGCTGGGGAAGAGAGCTCTGTCTTGATTTGCCTTAACAGGAAGTCAATAAGTGATATCTAAAAACTGACAAATGTAGAAATAACAGCAAATGCATCTCATTTGGAGGCATAGTGGTAAAGCCTGAAGAAAAATAACCCAAGGTATGAGGAATGACTGCTTAAATAAAAATGAATAAGTGATGAAATGGGGGGAACAGATGAAACAAGAAAGCTAAATGTTGACAATCATTGAAACTGGGTGACAGACACATGGAGATTCACCATTTGGGGTATGTTGGAAATTTTCTATAATGAAAAATTATACAGTCAAGGGCCATTGTTTTTATTGTTATTATTAGTAAAGCGCCATTACCTTTTTTTTCGTTAAAGATTTTATTTATTTATTTTTAGACAGAAGGGAAGGGAGGGAGAAAGAGAGGGAGAGAGACATCAATGTGTGGTTGCCTCTCACGTGGCCCCCACTGGGGACCTGGCCTGCAACCCAGGCATGTGCCCTGACTGGGAATCGAACTGGCGACCCTTTGGTTCACAGCCTGCACTCAATCCACTGAGCTACACCAGCCAGGGCAAAGCACCATTGACTTTTGAAGCTGTTTGCCAGGAATACCTGGACAGTAAAACAACAACAAACCTAATGTGTTCACGCCCAAGTCTATGGTCTCAGCAATGAATCCAAGTAGACAGCTGTGGTGGCAGAGGGAGGAAGCCCTGCTGTCTGGGTGGAACCTGGGGGCTTTGTCCAGCCTCCCTGAGCTTCAGATTCCTCACCTGTAAAGCGAGGAGTTGGGACCAACTCCAAAGTCTGTAATATTAGGGGTTAGCCGGGTTGGAATGGACATGGGAACGGAACGGGACGAGGTTGGTGGGAGCAGAGCGTATCAAAATTTCTATGAGAAACTGAGGGTTAAAAAAAGGTGAAGATTTTCTGCTGCCAGAAAATCTGAAATAGAGATTAAGCCAAGAAAAAAAAAGACAGGCTCATGGACACAGACTGCTGGATGGCGACGGCCACGGGGAGGGAGGCGTGGGGGGAGGTCGAAGAGAGTAAAGCGGGGATGAATGGGGATGGAGGGAGACTTGGGGTGGTGGCCACACAATACCATATACAGATGACGTATTGTAGACTTGTACACCTGAAACCCGCATAATATTATTAACCCACGTCATGCCAATCCATTCAATAAATAAATATATTTAAAAAAAAGAAAATCTGAAATTCAGAATTAATTCTACCTTTACTTATTTTCTCCTCCAGTGCTTTGTAACCGTCTTCAGCCAATTTAGAAAATGCCCCTGTCTGCTCGGGGAGGATTACGTTTCTATAGGAGCCACGTTTGATTATGTGGAGGAGCTGAGCAGAGACTGGCGAGCACCGTGGTGACAGTGACTAATGAGAGAGCAGGGCCAACAGCGTGTGAATGGGGATGAGTGCAGCGTGGTTGCGCCTCCGCCCATAGTTAAATCGAAGGCTCCCATTTGGTCTGCTGAACAAACATTTAAGGAGGTCTCTTGTACACAAAATTAATTTAGGAGACATTAATCTGAAAGGAACTCGACTGACAGCGGCAGGGAAGGTGTTTAATGGAAGACAGAGCAAAAAAAAAAAAAAAAAAAAAGAAGAGCCAGGCCTGCCATAGCTTGTCCTTTTGTTGAGAAAATATGAGTATCCCTAGGGCTTTAATAGACTCTAATCCCTTCTTGGGTGCAATACAGTCTCCAAAGAGACCAAGTGAGCAAAATAGAATCCTGCAGAATGAGCCATCTCAGAGAGAAATCCTGTTGGCTTCGGGGTGAGATGCCACGGGCCACTGGCACACTTTCTCTCCTGCTTTTGTTTCCTTGGAGTGTTCTGGCTGAGTTTTTTACTTTAGACCATAATCTGGCTTTTCACAGTGTGGTCCGCAGGCCAACAATATCAGCATCAGCTGGGAGTTGGTTAGAAATGCAGGCTCCCAGGTGCTACCCCAGACCTGCTGACTTTGAACCTGTATTTTAACCAGATTCCCAGGCTATTTGTCAGCCAATTTAAATTTAAGAACCTCTGGTTTGTGAAACTCCCTCCTTTCTGAGGGAAAAATGAGAACAATCTAACTTCAGATAATGCAGAAAATCAAGAATGGTCCCAACTCTCTCCCTCCAAATTATAAAACTAAAGACTGGTGCAGAGGATTTGAAAACATGGAGTAGTAGCAGAGAAGACAGAACAGTCGTCTGTAATCTCGTGAACCCAATAAACCGTAATGAACGTGCTAGAGTGTGTTCCTCTTGCCTTTATTCTGTGCATATTATGTGTATGCAGAGACTACAAAAGGTAATACCTTTAAATACAAAAGGAAATCCCTCATTCATTCAGCAAGCACTTATTGAGCACCTAGTAGGCACTGGGTGCTGAGGATACAGTGATGCATGAGACTGATAAGGTTTGTGGGGAAACCAACGTATAACCACATGAGACTTAGCCAGTGCCATACCATGGATGGGACCAGATCCTCTTGTCTCCCCTTACCCAGTCTCTGCCTTTTTGTCCCCTAAGTCTTTGTGTCTGACCCTCTGCTCCAGAGAGACAGTGATGGCGTCCCCCAATTCCAACCTCCCTGGTCTTCCGCTCATCCAGATACTTCCTGTCTAACACCCCTTTTCTCAGGGTCTTGTTAATTACCACATTTTGCTGTGCATAATGTGCAAATTTTTGAGGGAAAAATAAGAATGTGCATTATACATGGGTAGTACTAATTCTATATCTATATAAACATTTTTAATTCTTTTATTTATGCTTATGTGTTGAAAGTGTAACTCTAGAAAGCAATAACAATATTCGTATGCAAAAGAATACCCTGGAATACAATAATCAGTTTTGTTTCTAAATATAAATAAATAAATAAATGAATTACAAAATTAAAATGGAGGATTTTTTTTTCCTGAAGGTTGGGGCCAAAAATTTGGGTGTGCATTATACACAGCAAAAATGTGGTATAATATTAACTAACATTTATTGAGAGCCTACTGAACTAAATGCTTTTCTTGTGTAATCTCTCATCCTTGCAACAATTCTATCAGGTCGATACTATTATCATCCCTGTTTTACAGTTCAGGAAATTGCCCAAGGTTATCCAGCCTGTAACTGGCAATCCAACTCCATTGAACTGATTCACTGATTCATACTAGAGTGTTAATGGATAATAACTAACATGTGTCTCACCTGTGCATTTAATAGGGAACTTCCAGAGAGCAGACAAAATATCTTAATCCAAGAGAATGAATCACTAATTGTAACATTTTAGGAAGAGAAGAAGATCAAGTGGGGTGGAGAGATGTTTAGAAGAAGGTCTTCCATGTATACCCTATTTCATATCATTTAATTTTTTTGAGTGTTTTTGTTGCTTTGTGATAAACAGGGAAACAAACACCTCAAAGCAGTTCCAGTTTCCAATTCTTAAAGCCCTTTTAGAAATCCAACCTCCTGCAATATTATCTATTTTATTGACTCAGAAGCCTCCGACTTATTCTTCAAGGCTCGACTCAGAGATTTCCTGCTCCTTGAAGTCTTTCCTGCCTTACCTAGTCTGAGCTGCCTCTTCCTTCCTTGTTGTAACATGCTCCCCCCATTGCCTAGTTCTAGGATTCTGAGTGTGTCCCTTTGTCTCTCCGAGCCTCAGTCCCTCGTGTGTAAGGTGAGAGTAACCACAGTCTCCACACGGGACTGTGGCAAAGACTGCAGGAGACACATGCAATGTCAGGGCTAGTGTGTGGTAAAATCTTAGTAAGGCCATGTACTGGTCTTTCCATTGTACAACTTTTTATCTTTTCATCTGCATGTCTATCTGTCCTTTGTGACTGTTTTTGGAGATCAAGGAGTGTGTCCTACTCATTTTTATATCTCCAAGAGCAAGGAAAGACCCAGAATTGGTATTTGGTGAACAGAAGTATTGTATTGGGTTGGCCAAAAAGCCCATGTGATTTTTTTTCTGTAGAATGAAAGACATAGTTTTCATTTTCACCAATAACTTTATTGATTTGGGTCATTTGAGTATGTCGGCCATCTCCGGGTGGTAGAACAGTGATTGGTCTCAATGTGTTGATTTGATCGCTGTCAACTTCAGCAGGCCTACCCGACCGTGGAGCCTCGTCCAGTGAGGAATCTGCAGCACAAGACCCCGCAAACCACTTTTGACACATTCAATCAGTCACAGCACCTTCTCCATACATTGCACACATCTTATTTTATTTTGCATTTTAGTTGCATTTTTACCTTTCTTTTTTTATTTTAAAGATTTTATTTATTTTTTTTAGAGAGGGGGAAGGGAGGGAGAAAGAGAGGGAAAGAAACAGCAATGTATGGTTGCTTCCCACGTGGCCCCCACTGGGGACCTGGCCTGCAACGCAGACAAATGCCCTGACTGGGAATCGAACCGGCGACACTTTGGTTCCCAGCCTGTGCTCAATCCACTGAGCTATACCAGCCAGGGCCATTTTCACCGTTCTTGATATAAAAAATCATAATATTCCAAAAATGTGTCTTTTTTCCATCTTCAATATTAAAATGGCCACACAAAAATTCACCTGTTTTGATAAGTTTTTTAAAATGCACACTGATATTATCACAGGATGCAGCCAAGGTGGGAGGGGAGCAGCAAAAAGGGACTTGTAATGGGGTCTGGAACTCAGTGGCCAGGAAATATTAGAAAATATATATATTTCTTTATATATATATAAAGAGAGAGAGAGAAGATGTCCTCATCCCTACAAGTCTGAGATGGGGAATGGGACTTATGGAGCAGGTTCACTGAGAGCTATTTTGAAAAGCAACAGTTTTGCACATAACCTCTAGAATGGTCATTTAACGTATCTATAACCTTTAACTGGTTCCATAGATATGTTAAACAGCTGTGGCCATGCTTTGAGCCAGGGGGTTGGAAGTGACTTGAACCCATGACGTAACTGGGAGGCAACTCCCCCTGGTTATAGAGCGTGCGTAAGAGCTTGGAGATGATTGGCTCCACATCACAGGGCTACACCTTACTATGCCCGGACTTACTATGGCAGCCCTGTAAAGCTGGAAAAACACGGGAATGCTGTCAGCTGTGGCCAATTGTGGTAGGAGTCGGAAATAGTGCGGCAGAGGAAGATTGGCGCTGGGATTTAAACCCAGGGACGGCAGCCTTTCGTCTCTTTGGGACCACACAGCTTGGGCAGAGAAGAACCGCGGACTTCTATTTCTTTTTCTGAGATACGGTACCCTGGACTGGGCTGAGGGGGAAGGAAGGACTGTGCGTTTGTGGGTATTCTAAAGTACTTCGGGATCTCACTGAAGACATTAAGTTATTACTCTTAAGTTTGTATAACTCTTTAAATAAATAATTGCTTTCCTTTTCACCCATCTCTGGCATTGAGAGGTGTCCTTCCCTGGCAGCGGGCAAGGAGAACATAGTATGGGGTAGGGGACCTCCAGAGCATAAGGGTGGGTCCATTCGGTAAAAGTATATCATTCCCCGCACCCCCATCTGTTCTGTAACAATATGACAGCTGTCACAATACAATGTAACAAAATTATTTTGAATGAAGTTACAGACATCTAAGCTCTACTAGAGTCATTTTACAGAAAAAAAAAAAAAGTGAACTTTTTGGGCCAACCCAATACTGGTAGAAAAAAGATCAGTACTTATGTTAGGCAAGAAACTAAGCCAAAGTCGTCATTTACGGTGACACCTCATGCTCTGGAGCATACATGTGGAAGAGGACATTTGCTGCTTATGGGCGGTGAGAGTAAATATTTGGCATGTTTCCAAACCATTGATTAAAAATCCTGATTAAGTAAATGTCTGGCGATTTTTGCCTCTCCCTCGGGATTTCGTGGGTCTAGTGAATGGTTTGGTAGATTCTTCAGTGTCAGATTTTGTAGTTACAGGTTTAAGAAGGACCTGTCACTGTTTTAGGAGAGATTTAAGATGATCAGTAAATTGGAAAATACCTATAAAAGAAGGTTGAAGTACTATGGTACTTTAGAAGAAAAAGCTTTTAGAGTAAATTGCTGTTACTAAAACAATAGGAAAAGTGTGTGTATGTGTGTGTGTGTGTGTTTATACACACAAAGAATAGTTTTATACATCCAAAGTCACATTTGCATTGGTTTGGAGATAGACTTATCTCAGTCCCTACCACAGACACAGTGGGAGGACTCAGGTAGTTTGGGGCTTTAGATCAGCTCTGAGGGATATCATATAAAGGATTTAAATTAGTTATAAACAAGGATCTTTTGAGACTATCTCAAGCTGTTAACCTGCTTCCGACTTTAGGGCTTGGTCATTTTCTCCCCAGGACAAGGCTTCACTGGGAAGAGAGAGCAGAGCAGGGAGGAGAGCTGGGCACTTCATTCCTGTCCCTACTTTGTCCTTCCTGGCCCTCCCCTGGGACCCTTGTCCCTGGGGTACATAAAATCGACATTAGCCCAAATGTTTTCAATGCCTCCTTCGTATCTAATCAACATCTTACAGGCCCAGGCCTCACCTGTCTCCTTGCCTGTCCTTCTAGATTCTTCCTTCTATGGATGGCACCTCCAGTCACTCAGTCTCCCAAATCACAAACTTGAGCTTGGTCCTCAACAATGTCTTCTCCCTCCCCTGTCCCATTTGGTTTTCTGACAATCTTCAAAGCCACCTTGTCCTCTGTCCGCCCATCCCTGCTGCCTGACTGCACATCCTTAAGTCTGGCCTCCCTCCGGTCTCTCAGTCCAGTCCGTCCCCTGGTGTGCTCCCTCCTCAGACCCCCCTTGCTTCCCCTCCTACCGGAGTGAACTTTTAAAAAGTGATTTTGATTTTTATCAAAGTGCTATATATAGTTTTAAAAATCAAATACAAGTCTACAATTACCTGTCTGCATTTTTTTAAGCCTAAAAGCTTTGAAAACGTTTAGTACTTTTAGAACCAAAGCTCATTCTGGGGTCAAAACCTGACCTACACTTAGTCTCATGGCGACAAAACTGTGTTAATTATCACTGCCCTGTACCCTAATGGGAGGATGTGTGATATAGTCCGAGCATGGCATTTTCTTTCAAAAATCAGAAAATAATCTGAATTGTGAATACATCTGGCTTTAGGGACTCAAGATGGGGGAGTACAGCACCCACCCCCTCTCCAGCAGTAATGCTTCATATTTTTAAATGACATGCTTAGTTTTATCTTTCTTGATTTATCAATTTTGAATTATTTTGCATATTGACTTCCTATTATAATTGATGAAGATTTGATGTATATCTTTTCCTACTATATTTGTCTGCTGGGGCTACCATAACGAAGTACCACAGACCGGGTGGTTGAAACACTGGAGATTTATTTCCTCACTCTTCTGGAGGCTAGAAGTCCAAGTCAAGGAGTTGGCAGGGTTGCTTCTTCTGAGGCCTCCCTCCTTGCCTTGCAGGTGGCAGTCTTCTTCTGGTGTCTTTACAAGGTCTTCCTGCCCCATGCGTGTCTGTATCTTAATTTTGTGTAAGGACACCAGTCATATTGGATTAGGGCCCACTCCAAAGACTGCATTTAACCTTAACTAAGTCTTTAAAATGTCTCTCTCCCAGTACAGTCCCATTCCGACGTACTGGGGATTCGGACTTCAACATATGGATTATGGACACATTTCACCGTGTAACATCAACTACGGCAAAGTGTCCCCGTTACTGAGCAAAAAGGAAGAAGGGCTCATGGACACGCCACCAGGGTGGTGATTGCTGGCGGGAGGGTGGTATAAGGGGACTAAATGGTGCTGGAAAAAATAATAAAGATTATGTTTTTAAAATGTTTTTTTTTTCAATAGTTAAAGTTTACATTGTTAGTTTTGTGCAAGTACTGTTTATTGCAGAGTACAGGAGGGTCCTATAATTATATTTTCTTTCCCCCTTCCCCCCCAGAGTTCATCATTGTCCTCTCTTACATTTGATAACTTGTGTACCTCCTCTTACATTTTTCTCAAGTGCTTCATCAGATCTATCAGTGTAATAACATGATTTTCTAGATAATTAAAAGTATATTTAAAATTCTGAAATGATCACTCTTTAAACCTGCTGAATAGCTGTCATTCCCCTTTTGGTTTCTCTCTTCCTTGGGTTCCATGGTTTCTTTCTTCTTCACTTTCTTCCTCATTTTTCTGGAACACATCTGCAGTAGCTTTCTAAGAAAAGGCAGAGGATATAAGTTTTAGGCTTTGCTGGGTAGAGTAATCTTGGTTGTAGGTCACCATTTTGAATAGTCTTGCTGATACCTTCTGCCCTGCAAAGTTTCCGTTTAGAAATCAGCTGACATTCTTATGGGACCTCCCTTGTAGGCAACTAACTCCTTTTTTCTTGCTGCTTTTAAGATTTTCTCTTTGTCTTTAACCTTTGGATTTTAATTATGTTGTGTCTTGATGTGGGCCTCTTTGGGTTCATTTTGTTCGGGACTCTCTGCATTTCTTAGACTCGTATATCTATCCCTTCACCAAGTTGCGGAAGTTTTCTGTCATTATTTTTTGAAACAGGGTTCCAATTTCTCCCAGAATTTGTGAATACCTTATCTTAGATGGCAAGAGGGACTGAGCAGATATGATTAAATTAAGGATCTTGAGATGAAGAGATTGTCCTGGTTTATCCAGGTGGGCCTGATGTCATCATAAAGATCCTTGTAAGTGAAAGAGGGAGGCAGGTGAGCCAGGGAGAGGACGACAGAAGCAGAGCTCAGAATGGTGTGGCTTCGCACGTGGCAGACGGAGGAAGCCAGCAGCCCAGGAATGCAGGCGGCCTCTAGAAACTGGAAAAGGCAAGAGATGGATTTTCCCCCAGAGTCTCCAGAAGGAAGATAGCTCTGTGACGCCTTGATTTGAGCCCCATGAGACCTTCTGTACTTCTGACTTCCAGAACAGTAAAGTAAAAATTGTCTGTTGTTTTCACCACTAAGTTTGTGGCCATTTGTTACAGAAACAATAGGAAACCAATACAACGGCAAAGGTTCAATGAAGCTGGGGGAGGGGAACGCAGAAACAGTCAAAGGGGTCCAACGGGATCTGAGGGTGTCCCAACAGTATCTGCTAACCCTGAACCAACACTCGACAAATCAGTTGACTATCAAACAAGAGAAGTATGTCATGGTGACTAAGCCCTGGGATCTGCTGTTGGCTGCCCAGTGGTTAAATCTTGGCTTTTGCCGCTTGTAGCTCTCTGACCTTGGCAAGTTGCGTTAAAATTTCTGAACCTCAGTGCTTCATCTGTAAAATGGGGACAATAACAAAGCCCAAGACATAGTCTAAAGATGAAATGAGTATGTATGTAAGGTGTCGACACAGTAAAACCCCAGTTAAGATACTCCCGGTAGCACAGTGGGATCCTGTTGATACTCAACTGTGTTACATTCTAAAGACGGCAGGGGTGAAAGTCAAGCTTGGTGAATGTTAGGGATTGAAATTACCAAACTTGCCCAGAGGGTATAGGACACAGGGTTTTGCGTTCACAATCCTGTAAATAATACGTGCATATGAGAGTTTACTTGTCACAATGGAAATTATGTAATGATGAATCCAAGTGCAAAACATATGGTGCAGTCTTTTACATTACTTAGCAGAGGGGGTCCTTGAACATTGTATAACAGGCTCTTCTGTATGTCTAGCAAAGGATGGCTTTCACCTTCACTTGAACTTGCTGTTGTCCTGAGAGTTTTGTTAAGTCTAGCAAATTTCACCCATTATATTTGTGCCTGTCTCCTCTTCCCAAGGTTATCTGGGTGTATTTTCCCAGCCTTTTGATATGCTAAGCAGCCATAATTGGAGAAAGTTTAATAAACAACCATTAAGTTGCTGTTGGAAGTGTCACTAGTAATTTTATAATAATTAACAAAGTTCAACGGTAACTTCAAGTCACTTAGGGTCTCAGCTCAGCTTCAGCCTGATCTAGAAATGGACCCTGCGGACCCTCTCTGTAATGACAATGCCTGCTTTCCAAGTGGCCAATAACCTGGGGTCTTTTATTAATCTTTGTTGGAGAACAGCACCTAAAACTCAAATCAGCTAGTGTGGAGACCCATTTTAAACAGCTCTTCGAGGAGGTCGGAGCCATTGATTCTATGGGGGGCAGGAGCCATCACGAGGCAGCGTACCTGCTCTGTCTTCCCTCTCCCAGCTCAGATTCAGGGCTGTCGGACAGCCTAGCAGGGCCTTCTTCTACATTCCAGGGACGTCGCTGCTTTGAGCTGAATATCTTAAATGTGGTGATGTTCCCGGCTGGGGGACATGGTGGTAGAGAGGGGGCGGAAGCCAAGCGGTCCGGGAGGATTTGGCGGAGCTGTGGCCCAGGGGCCGGCCTGGTGCGCGGTGAGGAAGCGAGTGGGTGTGGGAGAGCTGGCTTCTCTCTGAGGCTGAGCCAGCTCCTGGAAACACTGAAAGCCCTCCCTGAGGAGGACCAGTTAAAACAACAACAAAAGACATCCATCAAACCTTATGGGGTGATTTTAAGGTGAAATGGAAAGTATTTTCCACTTTCTCGCTGGAAAAAGAGGGGGGCTACAGGGGAAACTTGACCCACTGCCTCGTCTCCCAGAGCAGCCCTGCCAGGCCCTCCAACCGCCCTCTCCCCGCCTCCATCCGGCTGCCCCCGGGGCCTCCCCCCCTCACCCTGTTCGCCAGCTGAACTGCCCTGCCTCTGCCTGGCCTTAGGCGGAGCCTCTCAGGGATAGAGTTGTGTTTGTCTCCACTGTGTGTTGAACTTGGCAGGTGCAGATGCATCTCATTCCAAGTCAAACTACCACCTTTCAGAAGAGAAGGCTAGGCCTGGAATCCACCGCTTGGGCTGGGCCCTGTGTACCACCGCCAATGGTTGGGAGCAGCCTGCTCCATCACCTTGCCGCTGGTAATGGCTGGGAAGGGGAGAATCAGGCATTGGGGGCCGGAGGGAACAGCAGGAGGCTGGAGGCTGTGGGCAGCAGGAATAAAGGGTGGCTTCACAGCCAGAGAGTCAGCTGTGGCTTTGGACAAACAAGCAGTTACTGACCACCTGGATACCACCTGGGTGCTCACCTGAGTGTGCAGAGCCAGCTCCAGGATGAGGTCTTATTTCTGAAGAAACCAGCCCTCCTGCCAGAAAGCTCCAGAAAGACAGTGAGCACATTGAGGGAGTGTTCCTCTCTTTCCCCACTGCTCCCCCCAGCCAGTGTGGTATCTGTCACTCCTCCAGAGACTGGCTGCTTTCCAAGGACCAGAAGGGTAGCCCTCGGATAGATGACAGGGGCAGAGAGACCTGCAGCCTCAGTTTCTCATTTGAACATTATTGCCAGAGAGTGAAGTCCCTTGTCCACTTCCCCAGCGTTAATGGCTTTCTGGTCATTCCGCGTAGACGTCTAGACGCCAGCTCCACCGCACACTAGCTACGTGACTTGGGCAAGTGACTTAGTCCCTTGGTACCAGTTTTCTCCTCTATGAAGTGGGATATCATCTGTCTCATGGTGTTCTGAAGATCAGAGGAGAGAACACGTGGGGAAGTATTTACTTGGCTGTTAGTTTAATCAGCCCTGGGCAGATGTCACTGTGTTTTCACATGTAGCTTCATAACAGCTCCATGAGGTAGGAAGGGGAGCGGAGGGGCAAGAGCAATGCCATTTTCTTTTAAAGTTGAAAGAGCTTTGCCAGTGGAAGGAACGGTGTTGGCAGCCCCACGCCTGGCACAGACAAAACGACCCCAGCAGTTGTTGTGCCCCTGTTGTGTGTGTTTTCTCTTTGTCTGGTGAACTTGTTATGAAACAAAGAACTTCCAAGGAGGTAGACAGCATGAACCATTTCCCATGATCCTCTAGGGCCACCGAAGATGGGTAATCAGGTGTAAGAAAACCTCTCGTCTCCACCAGCGCTGCCTGGTAGAGATTTCATGTGACTCACTCACGGAATTTTCAGTGTGCGGGGAGCCAAACTGAAAAAGTTTTTAAAAGGTGAAATTAATTTTAGTAATACATATTTTAACTGCCACATATTAAAAATATTGCCATTTCAACACATAATCTAAAATTATTCATGAGATACTTTATATTCTTTTTTTTTCATACCAAGTCTTTGAACTCCAGTGTGTATTTTGCATTTACAGCATACTTGAGTCCATTGCTAAAAATTATTGGAAATTCTTGATCTGTATTTGGAATTCATAAACTTTACAGTTGCCAGAATAGATTCACAGACTCAAGTCCTTCCAAATATACTTAGAAGAAGGTTTCCAGGAATGGATATGAGTATCAGCTTTAAATACAAATCAAAATCAAATCAAATCGAACTTAAATTTCAGTTCCTGAGTCACACTAAAACACATTTCAAGGGCTCGCTGGCCAAGACACATGGCTTGTGGCTGTTCAGTATGACAGGGCAGGACAAGAGTGTCTACTCTAGGGACATCCGACCTATGGCTTGCGGGCTGCATGTTTTAATTTACTTAAAACATTACTTAGTTTTATTAGTAACTTTTGTACTAAGTTTTATTACTTAGATATGCACATTTTCTATATGAGTGATCACAAGCTTGGGACCTGCTTGACAATTTTAAAAGATTATTGAAAGAGCCGCTGCATAATTAAGGTTATTATGTGAGGACTTTTTTGCTTTTTTGTGGTGGTGGATCCCATGAAAACTATGCACAGAACTTTTTTTTTTGCTCATCAGTTTTCGCTAGTGTCTGTATATTTAATGTGTGGCCCAAGACCACTCTTCTTCCAACGTGGCCCAGGGATGCCAAAAGGTCGGACACCCCTGAACTGGGCCATTTCTTTATTCCCTTGTATCGCCATAGTTAGAATTATCTTTAGTAAGTTTCTTTGCAGGGATGGTTTTAAATCACTTGCCAAGTTTGCAAGTATTTAAAATGAGATGATACCCTCTCTTTACCCACTTTGCCGGCCCCACGGCAGACAGTGGGGGCTCCCCCGGCAGCCATTTCTGTAGAAGTGATCAAGTCCAAGTCCAAATGGTATGCGGTTCTGACATGGTGAGTGAGGGAGAGCTCCCGTGTCAGTCTATGTTAAACAATTTAAAATCTTAACTTATGCCTTTTTGGGGGGAGGGGGACAAAAATGAATGCAAATGGAAGAGAGAACATTTCCCTCCTACACCCCCACGGACCGCCTCTGCACGCCACGCTAGGAAGGCCAGGCTTGGACACCCTGCCGGGGTCTCAGCCGTTCCCTGATCTCAGGCCAGTTTTGGTGCTTGACTTTCGGGGAATGGAGGATGATTATTCTAGGCCTTTCCCCTTCTGAGCTCCCCTCCCCCTGCCAGCGTGCCTGGGTCTTTTGTTAAAAAAAGCATTTCATAATACATTTATCTTAGGACTTTCATGAAATGTTAAATACTTTGTGAGCCAAAACAAAACCAGAATGTCTCCAACAGAAGTCACAAAGGGATGACCAAGGCTTCACTTTAGAATCTGACCTGATTTTGCTCTTTTGGGGTAAATGATACAGTAGCTTCCCCCTCACTCAAATTTGTCTGAATTTCTTGGCGCATTATAACGAGGCAACATCATGGGAAACGTGTACTTATATTGCCAGGATTTTCAGTGTTTTGATTTTTCTCCAATCTCACTCTTTTCAGAGACAGAATGTCCTTTCCATTTACATGTGCATTATATTTTGTTTTATTTGTTGATTTCAGAGTTTTGGCTGTGTCTTTGCTTTGCAGCTTCTTCCCGGCTGGGTTCTGGGTGGTCCATTTCTTCTCCGATTTCTCCAAGTACCCTCCTCTGTCCATCCATCTTCATTTTTCTTTCTTCAGCTATTTTGCTACTTAAATCATCTGAGGCGGAATTTTTGGAGTCCTTGGCTTTCTGTGGACGTGAGTTTGACTCTTACGACCCACGAGGGAAGAGTTGCATATTTGGTGCTCCCCTCCCCACTTTCCTCTTGCAGAGGATCCAGATAAAATCCTCTCGGGAGTGAGAGGATTCTTGGCAAATAGGGGCTTTCTTCCTCCCTTTTGTCTTGAATTATATAAACAAAATTCCTAGGGACCTGAAATACGGTTTTCCACCAATGCCTCGTGAAGAATACATTTTACCAGAGGAAATCTAGAATGTTCCTATCCAAGTGCATCCTGACTTCCAGCATTCGGGGTATTTGGGTCTGGCTGCCCTGGGCTCTGCTCAGAGGTCAAGGCCCCTCTTGCTAGTTGTCATGGCCTAGGTCACGTGTCTAGTTTCCTTGACCATTTTTTTCCTGAGAAATTCTAATGTCGTTTTGTAAATCACGAGGTAACTTGTTATTGTTCCTGCTTCTTTTCTCATGTTAGTCTCTCACGGCTCATTTTAATTCCTCCATCTCCAATGCAGGTATTTTCTTAGCATCGGCTCCGGTTTCGTCTTCTCAGGGAAGAAGTCTCTGCTGTGAGTGGTTCCCCCCCATCCCCCGCCCCGGCTTGTTCAGAAAGTTGCCCCTATAAACATGGGCCCAGGACTGAGATTTGCACACAGCACTATGCCGAAAGACCCCTCTGGCTCGGCAGGCGACTGAGTTTCCCATGATGTTTTCCAGCACACGTCACCCTGCAGGAGTCCCGTTGTCAAGGGACAGGACATGGGCAGGGCAGGAGGGTGGCAGTGAGGCCTGGACAGGGACTGGAGCTCCTGTATTTCCACCAGCCATGCATCACCCTCCCCATCTGCTCTGACGATGGTTTTGATTTACTGTATTAGCATATTAAAAATAACCACCTGTTAATTTATAAATCAAAGCTACGACTGCTGTTTGTGGTTTTTAGTTCGCTAATTGCTGCATCAATATTAATTTGTTGCACATCGGCTAGCTTTATTTTGTTCTTTTCCTAGCTTGAGAATGCTTAGTTCACTTATTTTTCAATTTTTTTTAGTCTTGCATGAATCCCATTTAAGAAATTTTTTTGCTTACCCAAGGTCATAAACGTCGTATCAAAAAGATAAACTGTTATGTTTCCTCTAGAAGCTTCATAGTTTTGGCTTTTATATTTAGGTCTATAGACCATCACAAAACACTTTTCAGCATAATGCGGTTCTACCTCTGGTCACTGAGCCCATGCCCCGGTGGGCCATCCCCTGAGGTCTGCCAAGCCATTTCCACTGCGCTTATTGCTGGGCATCAGGGCCTTCCCGGCCACCATCAGCCCATCTGAAAGCAATTCCCACTGGGTCTGTGGGAATAGTCCCTCTTCTAGATGAGGGTCCTCAAGAGGGGGTTGGAGTTGTTGATCCTACCGTGTAGCACTGAGGGTGATTTGAGGTCCTACTGTCCTTCTAGGGAGTTCTCTGTGGACACCTGAGCCCATGTAAGAACTGCAGAAGGGGCTCCTGCTAGGGTGTGTAACCCTTCCCTGGTATAAAGCACTTTCCTTGTTCATGTCATTCTTCAGGGCCACTCTAGTAGGCGAGTATTGATCTGTCTTCATGAAATATCTGAGATCTGGGACTTGGGTTAAGTTACTTGCCAAGGCCAGGCATTGGTGGTATATCCTGAATAACTAAAAGTCAATACTATTACTATTTCCATGACATTTCTGCAGAGAAAGTCCTATCCCACTTCCGTGACGTGGGACACTCTAGCTCTGGCAGGCCTGTGGGCCACGCCACCCTCCCCTACAGCTGTCTAAGGCGAGCCTAGTAAGGGACCAAGGGAATGACCGCCTCGACCAGGTCCTGGGCTCAGGTGATTACTGGATTTTCTAATCTTGACAGAACCTTGGACTACATTATAGTGTGTTTGGTATTTTGCACTTCATTTTCAAGTGAGTTTGATGAAAAATACAGATTTTAAAGTAGAGTACCTTTTCGGGTAAAAATGAAGAAACCTGCAATTGCATATACAGTGCTTCGGGGGTGGAACTGTAGGACTTTTAGAAGCCAAGCTGGGGCAAAGGACCTGTCAAAGGAATGGCCCCGAGGCTGGCCTTAATACAGTCACAAAGGCGGCAGCTAATTTCTAAGACATGTAAGGTGGTAATATTTTTAGACACAATCAGGGTCAAGTTGACTTTAAGGTGGAGGAGGGAAGGATAATGTGATGGAGAATGAGCATAACAGTGAGTCATGCCAGCCACACGGCTCGATGAGGGTCTAGAAGGGGGCAACAAGAAGGCTGCCCCCGTTTTGAGTATGTTCACCCTGACATACGTGCCTACTAGTGTATAAATAGAGGCAGAGAGAGAAGCAGGGGAGAGGGAGAGGTTAATTTTATTTTTTTGAAAAACATCAATAATTAGGGATTGATACTTTGTACAATGGACCTGCTGGTTCCTGGTTTCCGATCTGCAGCAAGCGGGGGCTGCTTTACCAAGGCTGCTTCTCTGGAGCCATCCAGGAAGCTGCCTCACACCAGGCCAGCTTGGCTGGGCCACCTGAAATGCCCTAGGCTGGGCTGCATTTGCTAACTCATCACTCATAAAGGGGCTGGCCACACAGAACATAGACAAACTTAAACACGCATCATGTTACCTTGGACAACTGGGCCTGTCCTGAATTCGGAGTCAGTGCACCTGCCCTTTGTTAGTGCTTTGAGGACAGCCTCTTTGCTCTAGTTTCTACCTATGGGCACCTGATGCCTTAACATAGAAATGCAGAAAGTCAGGCCCCGAAGAACCTGTTCTACAGTCTCTCCTGTTGTGTCAGCTGTTCACAGAAGCTTGAGGGGCTTGATGCTTAGCCCCAGCGTCTCCTGCAGCCTCCAACACCCCATCTCTAAGGGTTGGTACCAGCTTCTCCTTAATCTCTGCCAGGGGTGGGGAGCTCACTCCTGCAAAACCAACTCCTTTCCCCTCTTCCTCCTCCTCCCCCCTCTCCTCCTTTTTCTTCTTCTTTTAAATACGTGAGCCTCTCTCAAGGAAACTTTGTTTATTTTATCATTTAAAACGCCTGTCAACTTTAAAATTAAAAAATGACACCTGCCTTTGTTTTATTTTCTATTTCGTTGGTATGAGGTCTTGAGTGTCTTTTTTATATGCTTTCAATGGTCACTGATATTCGTTCTTTTGTGATTTAATTCTACGGTTCTTTTGCTTATTTTTCCCCTATGGCATGATAACGTTTTAAACATAAACTTGTAAGAGTTTTTCATATCTTAGAATGATAACCTTTTAATTTTTTATATTTCTTTCCTAATTCATTTTTTCAATGTTAGTTTTAAAATGTATTTCTCAATTACAGTTGGCACACAATATATATTAGTTGCAGGTATATAGTGATATAAACAGGTATAATCAACATAGTGATTAGACACCCCACCCGTGTGTAACACGACAGAAACAATTGTTACGGACCCCGCCCTTGCGGCCCGGTGAAGGGGGCGGAGCCACACACGCACGCGTGCGCACTGCTGTCCCAGGAATGGTGTCAGACCGGGTATCCTTACAGCCCTCCATGAATAGCTCTGAAATGGACTTCTTTATGTGCGCGGGTCCCACCTGGGAACCAAAAGCTGGACAAGGTGGGGCCTGGGACTTAGAAAAGCCAGGGCTGGTGGAGTTACAAGAATTAAGAATGGAGCAGCCATGGTTCCCTCGCATCCCTCTGGACTGGGGCCTGTGCCCGGGCACCAGGATCCCAGAGAAGAGCTGGGTTATCAGTTTGCTTAATTTTCCCAACTTACGACTGGATGACTTTGTTAGATGAGCAAACTCTAATGGCCGAGCCTGCGTGAATATGGTCAGTGCGAGGATGCACTTAAATGAATGACCACCAAGTTGCTCAGCCCAACCCTGCCTGCGGGGAGGGGCCAGAACTGAATCGGGCGCGTGTGTTGACCGCTGTGGACGCGGCTGTTCCATGGAAACATATATGAGCGTGTCACGTAATTTTGAGTTTTCTAGTAGCCATGTTAAAAATAACCAGGTGAAGAAATTTCTTTTTGCAATTTTCATGATACAAAATATGTGATAATATCAAATGAAGTTGTTTTCAGTGGAAAATATTTTTTATCTTCAGATTTTCCATTTCCACTTTAATTAAAGTTAAATAGTATTAAAAATACAGTTTTTCTGCTGTACCAGCCACATCTCAAGGGCTCACTGGCCATGAGGGGCTTGTAGCTGTGATTCTGTGTAATGCAGTCTATGGCTGTGCTTGGCACCCAGGGCCCTCACCCCAACTGCCCTGGAGGTGACCCGGGTGTGCTGCATTCTCATCACCCTCAGGGACCTCTCAATAGCTCCTTCCTTCTCCCTTTGACCCTTCCAGCTTCCCCGCTCTACCCAGCCTTCCTGTACCCCATGCTTGCCTTGAGGTCCTCCGCACAGCTCTATTAGAAGGTTGGAGGTGGATTCAAGGCATTAGCAGGGAGGCGTGGATGAGGCTTCAGACACATATCTCCTATTTCAAATGACTCTCTAATGGCTGGAAGAAGGTGGGGGCCCCTTGTAGTGAATTCCGCTGCAGAGCTTTTACTTAATCCTGGAGAAAAGTGTTCAAGGACTCTGCCTGGTGAGCGCAGAATTCCCCTGTCCTCCCCTCCACCCCTCACCCGCAGGAGCCAAGGTCTCACCTTCAGTCCATGAAGCTCCTGTTAACAAATCATGAAGCAGCTCTCATGCATACAGAATGGATGATGCCTGACCTCATACCAAAATGACCCTGCCAGGCAGCCCTTACCATGCCCTTCACACGGGCTCTGAGGTCTGGCCAGGGTGGGGATGTCTGTCCGTCTGACCCAGAGCCACGGGCTGCCGGGGCACCATCCCCGCCTGCAGGGACAATATCTGAACAGCAAAGTTGGGTGAGACAGACTGCTTCTGAGGGATGTTCACGGGGAGCTACAGGACCACAGCCAAATGCACACCACTGAGAATGAAGACCTTGCCTCCTACCCACAGGGACTGCCACCCCAGCCAGGGCCGAGTCCGGGTTACCTCTGGCTGGAGGAAATGATCCCTCAAACTTTCTGCTTCTGTCCCCTGCTGTGGTTTATTTTGTTGTTAATGATGTTCTTTGACTGGTTTTTTTTTTTTTTTAGGTATAATTAAAAAATGGAAACCCTGATGCATTTTGACAGTTGTAAACACCCGATGTGACTACCACACCAGTCAAGCTATGGAATATTTCATTACCCCAGAAAGCTGCCTGCCTGCCTCCTCCCAGGACTGCCTCCTGCAGGGGCGGCAAGTGTTCTAACCTCATCACAAGGGGCTAGTTTTGCCTGTTTCTGAACTTCATAAAAATGGAAACATACAAAATATGTTCTTTTACATCTGGCTTTGGCTCCACGTTATGCCTGTGAGGTTCTTCCATGACATCACGTGGATTGGTATTTTATTCATTTTTATGGCCGCGTGGTCTTTCATCAGAAGAAATGCCTCAGTTTTTTTTCTTCTCTGTTTTCATTTTCTTGTTAGTGGACATTTGGGTAGTTTCCAGGGATGGCTTACTATGATCAGAGCAGCTCTGTCTTTGGGGGGACATGCCTAGGGGTGGCATCGCTGGTCCCTACGGTCGGTGTGGGTTCACTGTATTAGAAACCGTCAGTCTCCGTGGGGGCTGTGCTGTACCTGCCACATCGTCTGACAAGTGTGCCGGTTCTGGGCCAGGCAGGGGGCCAGTCCACCTGGCAACCAGATCATAGTAGCCTGAAGGGGCTGTTGAGCCCCCTCAATCTGGGCGTGGGTCACCAGAACCCGAGCTTGAACTAGCGTAACTCCAAAGAGGGCACTCACTGGCTATGGAGTCCAGTGTGGGCGGGGCAGGTATCTGGAGCCAGGGACTCTCCCTCCCTTTCCTGTCTCTCAAGTCCGCTTCTCTCTGCCTGCAGTTGACCATCTCCCAGACTGGCCTTCTCCGCGGGGTTAAGGTATGGCTGGCAGCCAGGGCCCCTTCCTTATAGCTTTGCAAGCATTTGGTACCTTCCAACCCAGAGATAAAAAATGCGGAAAATTACCCGCCCCTCTCAAGATGCTGGTTTTAAAGTTTTCACATTGGTGACTGTATGAAAGTTTGATGGCAGTCTCTGATGGTCGGGCCATGGGTGCAGAGACAGTTTCATATACTGCAAGTGAGAGTCAAATCATGGTGTTTTATGTTTGTCTCTTTTTTTTTATGCTGGAAATATGTAGTCCTACCAGGAATTATGTAATTACTTGTTCTCTTTTTGTCCCTCTCTGTCGATCCATCTATCTATGTATTCATCCATCCATCGACGTAGATATCCTTCTTTATGAAGAGCTTATCAATATTGTGTCAGCTTTGGAGCCTCACGGGTGCAGGTACTCCAGGGCCATACCCCGCAGGCTGGACCAGGGGTGGCGACAGAGGACACTCAGCCAGCACATTAGAGCACCCAGGACAAGCCCTGACCTCACGCAGGGTTGAGAGGTCTGCGCCCTGGATTTGGGTTTCTGGTGCTGTCCCTGTCTGCATACATGGCTCTGGGACAGTCACCGAATGTTCCCTAGCTTCTGTCTCCACCTCTATAACATGGATGTGGGAGTCCCCTTTCTTCCCTTCGACCCAGTGTGGCAGGATCCGGTGAGAGAGGGGACGTGAGGGCCTTTTGTGTAGATAGGAAAGTGCCTGGTGAGTGAGGGCAGCAGCCCCCAGGGGCCTGGGGGAAAGTTGCAAGGGGCGTTGAGCATGGGTTTTTGTAAGGGAACCACTTTCCAGCTCCTTGATCTCCATACACACGTTTTTCTGGTGTGGTTTGCGTGCGACTACACCTGAATTTACAAAATTGGTTCTCCTACTTTATTATTAAAAAAAAACCAACAAACCTATACCCCTCACTCACCACCCCCTCATCTGACTATGAAAACCTCAGGGAGAACGGAGACAAATAAGGGGAAAAGTCCTTTATTGCTTAATCAGGATTCTGTTACCCTATGGACTCTCCTATTTCCGCATCTCATGCATGTGGAGGGGAAAGACGGTCTAAGAAACAGCACTTTGACGTGTTGGATGTTCTGAATATGGACATATGGTCATCTGAGTGGTAGGAGCCAGGATGGTTTTCCTTCGTGAAGGAGAGTCCAGTGACAGCAAAGCAAAGAGAGCATTAGCGGGAAGCACTGAGTGCTACAGAGAAAAGATCTCAGCCTTAAAGAATGTACTTAAATGTAAGCAATGCTTTCCAGCCGCATTCAGGACTAATCCCAGGTCAGGTCTTCAGCTGAAGGGGAGAAGAGCGTAGCACAGCCTGAGAATGCAGCTCAGTGACACTGGTTCATTTGAATACAGCTGAAGGGCTGGCCAAGACGTTCACCACTCTCAGGACTCATCCAGTAAAACCCACCGATGAAAATTTTAGGTGACTTGTTTTAGATGCTATTCAGTAAGATAATTTAAAATCCTCTTTTGTGAAATCATATCGCAAAATAATCCAATGAGAGCTAATGCTCATTTTATTTTACCACATAAAATATTTAATCTTTTCTGCCTCCTATTAAGAAGGATAATATTATTGTAGCTTCTAGACTGATTAGTTTCCAGCAGAATATACCTTTCTATTTCATTAAATGCGTATGAAAAGTTAGACCACATTTCATCTCATTAGGAGATGCATTTCCAATTATATTTAACTTTTTATGTTTAAAAAGTCATCAAAATTGGTAATTTTTTTGCAGTTTTGCTCAATTTTGTGATAATTCAATTCAGAAGCAAATTTTTTTAAACACAGAGTGCCTTAAGGTCACAAGAATAAAATACATCTTTTAATGAACTAAAATATATATTTAATGTTTCTTTAATGTATAATGGGTGACATACATTAATAAAAGGTTTTCAAATTTTAAATGTTAATTTATGTTAAAGGTTTGTGAAGGAAGTAGAAAAGAAATAGAAATTCAAGGAGAAAAACGAGAGCAGTAAAATGTCTCAACAGTGAGGAAGAGCTTATTCACATACTTTAAATTGGGTGGCGAGCATGGGAGTATTAGGAGTTCCAGATTCCCTTTAGTGTTTTAAAAGGCTGATAGTTTCATGTTGAAATGTCAACATTTGCAGAAAATTATATCCCTTGCAATCACTAAACTTATGAAAACTTTTACACATGACCTTAAAAATAGGCGATAGGATGTTTTGATCTTCAGAATTCTGTCGGTGATGTGCATGTGAGCAAAGATGGGAAGACCACGGAACTATGCAAGGCCACGGCTGCAAAGCCAGGGGGTGCTGTCTTCCTCTTGGTCCACCATCTCTCTGATCCTGATCACCAACCTGGCCCCGGGGCAGGGTGGGCAGGGGTGCTCTGTCTGCCTGAGCAGCCTGCCCACAGAATTGCTCTTTCCTCTGCAGCCAACTGCCTGCTTAAAAGAATAATAATAGTTTAAAAAACAAAACAAAAACCATCAGTTCGTTATTGCCACAAGTAGATTGCATCGAAAAACAACCAGGAAAACCTCAGTGGCGTACAGCAATAAACATCTATGCCAGGTCACGAGTCTGTGGATGGGCTGGCGGTTCTGCTTGTCTTGCCCATGTTCTGTTGATATTAGCCAGGTTCACTTGTGCTTTTACAGTCCCTGGGTGGGCTTGTCTTTCCTCCGCACGATCGCCCATCCTCTAGCAGGCTGGCTGGGGCTTATTTTTCTGGTAGCCAGGCAGAGTGCTAAGATGGAGAAAAGGCACGCAAGGCCACCCGAAGGCCTCATGTAACTGGAACTCCATCCCTTTCTCCCCATCTTATTGACCAAAGCAAATCACAAGCTGGCCCAGACTCAAGGGGTGGGGAAGTAGTTTCTACCTCTTGATGGTAGAAGCAGCAAAGTCACATTGCAAAGAAGCAAAGGTATGAGCAGAGGCAGAGAATTGGGCCATGTTTGAAATACATGTATAACAAATAGTTATGACTTAAGTCCTTGTAATGAACCAGATGCTTTGATTAGATGCTTCAAATGGGTGAATGCATTTGTTTCTTGAAAAGGTGGAGAATCTATCCTTATGTGTCCTATTATTTTTTTCCTGCCTCTCCTTTTCTCTCACAGGTACCCTGAAAGCTACTCTTTTTTCCCCTAGTGAGGCAGAGTCCAAGACTTACGGAAGCTGTTGGCCACAGTGACCAACAGGATGTGCTGCAGACTGAGGCTTCCGCTCCCCCGCACCAGGTACGACTGGGGCTGGTGTGCTGCGGGGGGAAGGCCCACTGGGGAGGAAGGTGCAGAGGGACTGTGAACACTCAGAACACAGGGCAGAAGAAGGTCCTTCTGTCTTTAGGATGAGGAACAGAGTGGAATTGGAAGGGAGCCGTACCCACTTCTCCCTAAGTGTAGATGCCTACTCATTTGAAGCTGGAAAATAGTCCACCAGGACCCTCTGGCACTCCTCTGGATAGAAGGTGGGAAATTTGAACTGTTTTCATGGGATGGGGGATAAAGGTGCCCCTACACCTCGACTAAGAGGAACAGAATGGAATCACATGGTGACTTCCTTATGAGTCAGGATAGCTGCGCGCACACTGTCACTGTGTGACTGGCTGTTATTTGAACACTTTTAATGGGCCAGGCACTGTGCTGAGTGCTGATGTTGCCTCATTCAAGCTCACAACCCAGGACAAGAATAATTTAGACTGTAGGATGGTTACTGATCTCAATCAGCTCTCCAGGAGAATTCCTTTTTGTTTGGAGAGAGGAAACAGGAAGGGAGAAAGGTAGGAGGAGGAGGAGGAGAGGGAAGAGAAAGGCGAGAGGCCACTTTTTCCTTTCCAAAAAGCAAATATCTTTCCTTAATTCTGATTGGTTCAACCTAGGTCATGTGCCCATGCCTTATCCAATAACTGTGTACCAAGAGAATGCCAAGTGCTGATTAGCTGAGGCCTGGGCTGCTGAATGAATCACTGGCAGGGGAAATGAAGTTACTAAAACTGGCTGAGGCTAATCAGGGTCTACCTCTGGAGCTGGGGTCAATTTTTCAAACTGCATTTCCACTACTCAGTCGGGCCGGGGTGAAATGGAATTGGTGGGGGCGAACATTCACTCAGTCCACCACTTATGTTAGACTCTTATTAGCCTCACACTGCAGAAGAAAAAGCTGAGACTTAGGGAAGAGAAAGGGAGAGAGCTGTGCGGTGGTTTCAGGAACTTTCTATAGCCTACAGATGACGGGGTTCAAGATCCAGCCCTTTGAATGGCTCGTGGGGAGCCTGGTGAGCTCACTTCACAGTTCTGGGCTTTGGTCCATCCCCTGCCTCTGGGTGGCTTATCTCCACGGTTCTCTCTGGTGTTGATGTTCTGTGACCAAGACCTTAGGACCTGTTCAAGCTCACCAGGCCAGTAAGCAGAAGTGCTCTGAACCAGGATTTGGTCAAATGGTCACACCTAGCTCTAGGAGGGCTGGGAAACGTAGTCTCTAGTTGTGAAGCTAAAATTTGGGATGATTTTGTGAAGACTGGATGTTGAGAGAGAGCACTCTGACGAAGGGCTGATCCGTTGGCTTTACTTTGCATGGCGTATGCTGCTGTGGCAGATCTGAACAGTTAAAATATTAACACATTTTATTTACTTATTCATGTATTGCCCACAAATACAGTTAATAATTTTTTTTATTCCCAGGTACAACATGTAGAGGAATAATATTTTGAAATTTTAATTGAAGTACCTTCATTCTTACTAATTCATTTTAATCTGCAGTCCTTTCTCTGCTAACATTAACCCATGAGGTGGAAGCTTATCTCCTCGGAAGCAGACTGAGACGTGGAGATAGGAACGAGCCAATGCTCCGCTTTGGGTTTGGAAACAGACTTTTGAAGCTCATGGCAGAGGCCGTAACTTTGAGAGAGAAGACTTTCAAAATTCTAGACTGCTCGCACACCAGCAGCCCGAAGTTTATACGCTAAACAATAGTTTCTGAAGGAGTGTGGGATGTTGAAAGAATGCTTTCCTGCCCCAAAGGAAGTAAGATCTACAGGAGGGGCGAGGAGGGGAGAGCCAGAGAGCTGGGGAGGGAGCCACAGAGAAAAGTGCTGGGGCGGGCTCTGAGCAGGGGTCTCCACCCCCGGCCCCACCCCAGGGCAGACCCGGTCTGCGGAGGACCCCCGGGAGGGTTATGGGACAGGGCAGCGGAGCCAGAGCACCAAGTGTGCGTCCCAATGTCCCCGTTACTGCCAGGGGCGTCCCTCTGCGTGTGCATTTCCTTTTCGGTAAGGTAGAGGTAGTAATAGCAACGTCTCCTTCGTGCTGTTATTCAAGGGTTCCGTGAATAAGAACACATGACCCTTGGAACAGAACTGGGTACATAGTCAGCACCCAGTACATCCCTTGGTATTAATATCTGAGAGGGTAGGGATCTGTGTAGAGTTTCATTTTGCATCTAAAAAAATCTCATATGAACACTTACACATTTTTTCAGTTATGTGGGATACAGACATTTTACACCCGGGAGTTTAAAAGAGTTTATTAAGTAAATATTGCTCAAAGTGTATACAACTCTTGAATTACGTAAATAGGTACTGAGGATGCAGAACTTCTTACAAATTCCGAGGACACTACATAAGATTCAAAAACTGTAATTCATGTCTGATGATACGTCTTGTACAAATTCTGGACTTAATTGCAAAAGGATGAAGTACATTAACATTCAAAAGCACACCCAATTCCCATAGGCAGTCACAGCATACCTGTCACCTGCCGTTAATACTTCCAAGTTGACAGTCACAGTGTCCCGTCCCTCGGTGGACACCTGCAGGTCCACTGGCTTAAGAGATTAGGAAGAAACTGTGCTCCCATAAAGTTTGGGGGAGACCCACTTTGAGGGGGATTGTTCCACAGTGCAGATCTCACCTGGACCAGCATGTCCATGCTGTCTTGAAACTTCCACGGTGTCCGGGGTCCACTCACCTGGGAACAAGGGACGTGGCTTATGGGGTAGTCCCAGGGTCATACGTGGAACAGCTAGACCTCTCTTCGTAGCAATGTCATCCTTTGCCTCTGCTACACACCTGTGTGTGCACACAAACACACATCCCACACTTCAGCAGGAAACACAGCTTTCTGCCGCAGCACCTGCTCAGGTTGCCATAGCAACCCTTGTAGCCAAGGTCCTGTCTGAGCGAGTTTTACAAGACAGCAGACTCTTCTCCTGCACTGCTCTCCCTGGAAGAGCAGAGCCTGCACTGGGCCAAGATGGCTCAGAGAGTGGCCCGCAGTGCAGGCAGTGGGGAAAGGCTCTGAGAAGGTGCCAGACCGACTCCAGGCATAGCTGCGGTGGAGGGAGACCGCCCACGGGCTTGGAGTGATTCACCAAGGGAGAGGCCGATTGTGTGTGGAGCCTCTTTCTGGGCGCTCTGCTGGACACAGGTTCCAGGAGGCCTGGCTGGCTCTGTGCAGACCCTCCGCTGCTGGGACACATTCTGCTCGTTCTACTTTATGGCCGGCAGGGCTTGAGTGGACAGGAATTTTCCGTCTTCTCCTCTTCAAAAGATCAAAACAAAATCTATGATGGAATTCATGGCAAAAACTAGACTAATGTTTCTTATTGTCCTTTCTTGTCAGGGCCTGTTTGCTGCCGGTTGCCTGCTGCTGGTTTAAATCAACAGTCAGCCCCCCGGTTCCCACCAGGCTCATTCTGTGAGCAGGCGCCCTGAGCATGGAGACTGGGCTTGGGGTCTCGGACAAGGTCAAGGTAAAGGAGTTCACCTGGGAAGGCATGCCTGTGACAGCCTCCTGATGCCAGACCGAGGGCCAGAAATCTTTGAAGGCCTGTTTAGGGACAGGTAGCCAGTGTCATCTGAGAAGCCACTAGGTCACATGGAAAGGAATGCTCTGCAGGCTTAACAAAGTCCTTTCCCTCAACAGCCCATTGAGGAAACAAGTTTGCAAATGCAGGGGAGATCTTCTTGTATCTGTCTGAGGGAGGAGCTAAACACACTTGGGGATGCAGCCTAAGTGATATCTGAGGAAAATGGATAGCTTCTATTAGAAAACTAAAAAAGAAAATAAATGAACTAAGCTTTATACTCAAGAGGCTAGGGAAGAAAAATCAAGGTAAGCCCAATGATCTTAAGAAATGCATTCAAATCTTGGCTTAAAGTCCTGGGAGACTTTGTGACAAGTTTCTGCACCTCAGTCTCTTCAACTGAAGAATGGATGTCAATCACATCAGATGCCGTATGTAAAGTGCTTTGTTAATGGTATACAATGTTATTGTGAATAATAATATTATCATGTTATTATTCAATAACATGAATAATAATGACAGGGAAATGTACAACATGCACACCCAATGCCATTTTTTTTTTTTGTAAAAAAAGCATAGCCTGCTAGGAACTTTGTGCAGATAGCTACTGATATGTTAACATTGGTATCCATGACAATATTTCTCAACTTTTAAAAAATTACTACCCCTTCATCCCCGAAGCCTTTTTAACTGTTTCCCCCACCCATAATTTTGTTTCCCAGTAAAATTTTAATACTACAGATATACTGTATATTTACCTGTTCATGTATTGGATGGACAAATAGCTATGCTTCATATACATGCAGAGTAAGTTTTTCTTCTAATAAGGACCAAGTTTTGTGCCCTTAGGGGCTACATTGTCCCTGTTCCATGTTGATGAAACAAAGTCCAAACTCGTAGAAAGTTTTATAAGAATTTATCTGAGCCAAGATTCGAGGATCTGCCTGGAGAATAGCTGTTTTGTAGCTTATTTTATACATTTAGAATTGAAGCAGAAAAATATAAGGAAAGTGATGTGAAATCTATTAGTGGTAAGATTGAGGTGGTGAGGGAAAGTAAAGTGGAGACATCCCTAGGATCGGATAAAAAGCAAAATGGAGAGACGCGTGCTCCCTTTACGTTGGCGGGTGCTGGTGGGTGCAGGGGAGTTAACGACATGGTACGTAAGGATGGTGGGCAGGCCACAGGCTGACCAGGAGGAGTTTCAAGGTCTTGCATCTGGTGCCAGTGGTTGTGCCTTCCAGGGGCCTGGGAAAGAAAATTACTCTGACATTTCAAAAGCATGTTATTCTAGATGCATTAGAACAATGGACAGGGCTCACTTAAGGTCAAGGTTGACCTTTGCTGAGGAAGCGATAGGCCTGAGATGTGACTACTTGCCATGGCCTGTCCGCCTAGGGATTTATGATCAGATCATCCTGCGTGGTTACTTTTGGTCATTGAGTTTGAAGGGACAGCCGCTGGGCCCGCCAGAGATGGTCAGGTTTATTATGTAGTCTCTTCTGCAGTCACACGAGAACGGATGGCCCATGGATGGTGGAAACAGAGCAGGTCCTCCTTGGTGCTTCTTCTGTGTTTTCCTTTACTTCTCTCCCGTATTTCTTACCTTCTCTTCCTCCTCCTGCTTCCTTTTCTTCTTCCAATCAACATGAATACCTTGTGTAATTTAAGGTATAGTAGTGATTAAAAAAAAAAGATGGGTGATAAATGTACTGGACACGTCCAGACCCCTTTTTATGAGTTAAAAGTGAATCCAGGCTAAAGGGTCGGAGCAAACAGAGTCAAACGGCCTCACGTTTGTGGGACTCGAAGCATGCTGCTTCCCCTCTCCACGCTCCAGCTCACCCATTCCCAGAACAGGGACACCTACCCCGTCCCCCTCCAAGCGGCTGATGTTAAATCTCCTCAGGCCACGTTGGGGAATGCTAGCCTGTTTCCAAGGCAGGAAGTGCATGGAGCTGGGCCTCCCAGATAAAACGTCTTCTCCTGCAGACGCTGCTCTTGGGGAGAGAGTCTTAGACACCGTAGCACACAAGCAGACTTGCCCCTTCTGCATCCCACCGTGTGGGCCTTTGTTTGCCTACCGCTCTCCCACCCTCCCTCAGCCTTAATTAAGAACCTACTAATTTTTCTGTTACTGTAACAATGCGTGAAGCAACAACTGATTTGTTTCCCCAAGTTAATTCTCCTGGGAAGCTGGGAGAACATTTTTTATCAGAGCAGCCGGCAGAGTATTAAAAATGGAAACATCTCTCCAAGATGTCTTCCAGATCCAGAAAACGATGGGCCTAGTATTTCAGCATTTGAAGGCCTCTCCAAGGTCTGTTCCCTGCGGTGTTCCCAGGGCTCGGGATGACGCTGGCTCATAGGGGACCCTCTGTCCGTTACTCAATGGGTGAGTGGAGTTAGTATCACCAAGATCTCACTCTTGACACGTTTTAGCTGTTGCTTACCCAAAGTAGTTATGAGCAAGAGCAAGAATTTAATTGGTTTTGACATCCCATTCGATCTTGAACACATTTTCTGCTGTTGGCAATTCAGAAAGAACAGGTTCCCTTGTTATGCACAGTCAGGACGAACACCCGCCTCTCACATTGCTCTGATCGCCGGCAATAAAACGCGTCCCGGGACTGAAACACGGGTGTTTCCGATGTTGGCTCCAAAATCTCCCCTTTTTTTTTTTTAAAGGAAATATGACCATGTCCTGGAATATGACAGTACCTTGGGGATAACTATGTGTGAAAGGGTGAACTCACGAAATTTTTTACATTTTAAGGTAAATATTTTGACTGTTTAGAGGACTCCTCTGTACATTCTTTTTTCTAATTTATCTTTTTAAGAATCAAGAAAATTTACCCAACTTCAAAGTGGTACCCAGAAGGGAGAGGATTAGATTTATCTTTTTCAGGATACTTTTAGCATCTTTCAATTACATCTTTATTTCTCATGTTGCACATCTTAAGGTTTATTCTGAAGAATTATTGAATGGAAATGAAATGCAATTACATAGCATCGATAAAGAACATTTTGCAACGCGGGAGTCAGCACCTTCTCAGTTCCTGTTCTCAGCCAAATCCTCCAGAGGAGGAAAGGGGGAGAGGCGTGGAGGCGAGGGGAGGTTGCCAAGCCTTCCTTCCTGTGTCAGCGCTGATGGGTGAGCATCATTCTTCTATTTTCGCGACCAGAATTTTCTGACCTGAAAATTGCTGCCCCCAGCTGTGTTTGGTCCTTTGCTCCAGGCACTCTTAGGGTGTGACTTTTGGAACTATTTCTAACCCTAAGGGGATCATTTAGGACCCTGTCCCCCATGTGGGTCTGCCACTCTGTGCGGAAGAATGACAAACTTCCAGAACTGGGAGGGAAATAAAAAACCAACAAAAAACTCTGAAGGGCTCCTCTGGTCCACTGGAATGAAGCCTTTTTTGAGCATCAGAACCTGATCCAATGAAAGTTTCTCTGAAAGCTGTGGCAGATAACATTGGTGCCCTGCGCTCATCCCCCCGAGCCCCTTCCCACGCTGAGGGGCACTTTCATTCCCAATGATGGGCACGGCCTCTGGGCTAATGGAGCCCGCTTTGCCCACACTGGTGGGAAACCAGAAGGTCTGGAACTCTATATCCTTCCAGAGTGGCCCTTCCCAATAATTTGTCAGGACGGGAAGTGAGAGCCCAGGCCAGCTCTGAGGTGGGAGGTACACCCTTGAGCTCCCTGTGGGATCAGGCCGGGGCCACCGCTGCTGCTGATCAGGTTTTCCTTGGCTTTCTCTCCTGCTGCTTCAAATCACGAGTCTCCTTTGGGGGCATGGCCTTGATAAATCACTAGCACACACCATTGTCCGTCTCAGGGTGTCTTCTGGGGAACCCAGTCAAAGGCAGAAGCCTGGCCTATTACAACAGAGGCGCTGTGGGGGAAGCGTTGGAGGGAATGTTCAGACCACTACTGTGTCTGACGTTCACACTTTCTCCTTTCTCGGTCTCCCACTTTCTCAGAGAGAAAATCAAGGCCAGGGTCGGGGAGGGGGAAACTGGGGATTATAAAGGCTCCAGGTAGAAAGTGCCTTTAAACGTCTGGAGAAAAACTTTACCAGCTCAGAAAGTCTGTTCCTGGCAGCAGACGCTGCTGGCTCTGAAGCCGTGTCCTGTGTAAGCCCCCGGAGGTTATCTGTCCATCCGTCGCTTCAGTTGACAGTTTCTGAATACCCTAATGCCTTCTTCCCTTGTGCCCCTGTACCTCTGGGCTGCAGGACTTCCTGGGCTGCAGGAGTAGCGACCAGGCCACAGCAGGTGGATATGGTGGACAGTTAACTCCCAAGGTCGGCTCTCGACCCAGGCAGTTGGGAGCCGGCAGATGAAGTTTTTGTGGGTAAGTTTTGAGGTTTGTGTTTTCTGCCATCTCTCAGAGCGTTCTCGCCCACAGCCATAACCTGCTCATTCGCCTGCACATTCTAGGCGTTTCTTTCCCTCTCACCTGCTTTCCTTACTTCCTCACCGTTTCCTCGGATGACCTCCCAAATGGCTACCTCACTCAGGTCTTCATCTCAGAGTCAGCTTTTGGCGGAAGTTGAAGCAAGACATCCAGCTGGGAGTGACCCAGGCAGAGTCTGAACTCGAGGTCCAGAGTTGAGGAAAGGACGTTGCCAAGAGCCAGGGCTGTGTGTGTGTGCCTGGGGAGTGGGTGGGGGAGGAGGAGCTGGGGGCACAGGGTCTTCACAGCCGAGCCCAGTCCTAGCCTGGTCGTGGGAGGTTCTCGGGAAACACAGGCAGACACCTGGCTGGGACGGGCGGTCCAGGTTTTGGTCGGGGAATATTGCTGTCTGCGCAGCAAGACGAAGCCCTGATGCCGCCAGCTGGTGGTCTGGGGCGTCTCACAATCCCCTGTGTTGGTCCCAGCTCACGGTGGAGCTGGTGCTGAGACCTGCTGGCCCTGTGCTGCGCAGACCTGGACATGGGGAGCACACAGGCACCCCTGGACGTTAGCTTCTCGAAGGGCTGTCGGCTGGGTAGATAGTTTCTCCAGGACGGGAAGCGGTATGAGCAGCGGGGTAGGGCTGTGGGTTTGAGAGGCAAGAACAGAAGCTCCGAGGAGTTGTAAAGAGACTGAGACACTTTTGCCTGTTGAACTTGACTTTGTGACCTTATTGAGGGCAACTCATTACTCTGTGGCTTCTGGAAACTTCTTTTTACACAGGTCAGTATTCAAGGAATCAGCAGTGAGACACGAACACCGGCCCATCAGCATGGCCCTGTGTGAGTGACCAGCGGGCCCTCCCGCTGCATCCTCCTCGAACGCCGGTCCTGTTCAAGGTCAAACGGGGTCAGCCTCCAAAGCAAGGTTGGCAGCGTTCACGGACAGTGGGAGAATCTAGGTGGGATGAAAGCTTCCAGGGTGCACAGGAAGCGGCCACCTCTCCCCTCTGCGAGTTACAGGCACGGCTGCAGGCACGCGGCCAGACTGCCTGGAGTTGTTGCCCTAGTTCTGAATCCCTTCACTCAGACCCGGGAGGCAAGCGGGGAGGGGAGGGTCTGGCTGGACTCTTCAGTGTGGCCAGGCACCAGCTGCAACATCCGGGTTCCTGGCATCTCCTTAGGCCTCGGTTTTGTCATCTGATGTGCCTGTGCGTGAGTGAGTGTGGTGTGTGTGTGGGTGTGTGCGTGAAGACAAGAGCAAGGCAGGCGGCGTGGCAAGGCACTCACTCTCGCATTTGTACAGACCTGTGGGTGCGTGACTCCTTGCATTTTGCATCCTAGACTCTTAGCTTGCCTCTCCATAGTTCTGGCCATGGTGTGTGCATATGTGTGACAGTGTGTACTTGTGGGTGTGTAGGAGAGAGAGGGGGTGAGGGGGGCGTGGGGGGGCCTTATACTCTAAGAACAACACTGCTGTTATTTGCGGAGCACTTGTATGGCTGAACACTGCCTGCATTATTGCTTTTCTTGCATTGTCTTCTTCCTCATATGGACCCTGTGTGGTGGATACTCTCTCCCCTTTACAGATATGAAAACTGAGGCTCGGCCAGAAGGAGATGGAACCGAGGTTTGAGCTGGGATCAGTTGATGTCGGGTTCTGAGCACGACCTCCGAAGCACGCTGGCCCCCCGCACGACGTGTTTCTGCGGTAACTGTGGATCCCCGTCCTCAGACAGGGTACGACCCAACTGCCTGTCTTCCAGGAGAAGCAGAGTGCCAAACTGCACACCAACAGAACAGAGCAATAAGGAGTGAATGATGACGTTTCACAAGGATTCTCCAGTTTATGAAGTAATTCCCCCAGCAGGGAGCTCTCCCTGGGTACTGAGTTAGTTCAGAATTTGATGTGCAGTTGCTTCATGGGATTTGATTCATAACCTCCCCTATCGCTCATTGAAAGCAACAAGGAGGATTTATATTTATGGATCGCTTTTGAGAAGCCTAGAATGCTTCACCATCTCTCCCCACGTCCTCAGGCCTTCCATGCGGAGGTTCAATTCCTGTTTCACAGATGGGAGAAGAGAGGCACAGAGAGATGAAAGGATCAGACCACTGGCCTTGAATGAGGGCAAAGCTGGGCCTGGAACACACAGACCCTGCACTTGTGGCCTCTCTGCGGGGCCTTCACTCACCTGAGCCTGGAGGAGGAAGACACCTCATTTGAAGAAGTTCCTGGCGAGTCCCCACAGCCAGTGTAGGGCAGCTGCCTGGTCCCATTAAACTCCCCTGATGGTGATTTCTGTAGTGGCCCCAGGGCATTTGTTTCTTACCCATTTTCACACAGCCCTTCCCCTACTTGCCTTTTCCTATAGAACCTTGATAAGAGACGTGGAGGAGGCGTGATATCTTCCATGGCAACTTGCAGGGGAAAGTGAGCCTTTAGGGTCCAGCTGTGACCCAGCCAGGGGTCTCAACCTGTCCGCACACACCTGGGACAATCCCAGGGCTCCAGCTGGTGTGGGAATTTTCATGAGGCTTTGAGAGCTGCTCCCCATCAATGCTTGTATGATCAGGGACCCCCTCCAGGGGCCAGTTTACAGCCTCACCGGCACCCTACCTTCTGGGCGGCCATTGCTGTGGGTGGCTTAAAACGATGTGAGATACTCTGCAAATTCATCCCCTAACAAGTGCGCACCTTGTTCACGAAGGCTGGGCCGCATCCTTCTTGAACAAGGAAGTAGACTGGGGTAGGGGCAGATGTGTGAGCCAAGGCGTCTCCCCTTTTGTTAACGAGTCTGCTCAAGTCCCAGACCAGGCCGTGGTGGGTGTCGCCATTATTCTTATGTAAGCTTCGTGATCGGCTGCAAACCGGGGGCTCCCCCTGTGGTGGGCCTTGACTTTCATCAAGGCTGAGTGTAATTGATGGCCATCTGCAGAGCGTCCTGTGTTCTGGGATTCTTCACAAAGTCACGCCCCGCAGGCTTTACCTATTCTTATTTTGTGTGTTTCTGTAGACTCAGCTTCATTCCACACGGAACTGAGTTGACATGAAACGGGAACACAAACAGTAAGATGGTAAAATATAGCTTAGAATAAAAATGCAGGTCTAGTAAAGTACAAACGATCACTTTCTTTGCTCCTCCTTTTTCTTTCCTATTTTGTGGGCCTCTAAAAGTGGGCTTACTTGTCCTTTATCTTACAATCAGGGTATAAATGAGAGAGACAAGCGAAAAGGTCAACGAGCCCCCCCCCCGCCCCCCGCCATGAGATAGAAACAGGAGGGAAAGGACTGCCATGCAGCCGTGAGTCTGTCCCTGTAGGAGCCGAAAGCCCCCTCAGGCCTTTCTCAGAACTTTGTAACAGCCCAGGCAGCAAGGGGGAAGGAGACAGTTATATATATTTTGTTCTTATCACCAGAGAGAACACGATTCATCTGTTTCTCAGGGGAAGGAAGGTTTTAGAACTTGACTCTAAGGGGTTTCCCAGGTACAAGGGTCCAGAGGAGCCGTGCCCTCCCTGGGCAGACAGCAGCTTCCCAGAGCAATTCTTCGGAGGCCAATGGGCGGCAGGAGGGTGGGGGCCAGACTGGCCTTCTCGTGTCCTGGCTTCACTCGAAGATATTGGAAGCCCTGAAGAAACTCTGGCTTCCTTCCGTGAGTGTCTCTTGTGCTGCAGGGCCCTGGGTTAGAGCCTGGCAGGCAAGGAGTGGAGACTCGGGAATGGAAGGAGGGACCCGAACAAGGCTGGTCGGCTGCGTCTCCATTTCCAAACCCGGAAACACCACAAGTGCCAAAGCGAGGTTGCTGGATCTCAGGGGTCCACATAGACACAGGGAGAAAACCTTGGGACAGCGAAGGGGTGGGTGGGTTCCTGGTGTGGGGTAACAGTGGCAGGGCTGGGGCCTTGAGTGGCGTTCCAGTTGCCTTTCTCTCCCTTATTGCCTGGGGTGGACGATTGCCCACTGCGTGGGTCTTCTGCAGGGCAGGAAGTAGGGGGGTTGGGGTCCCAGAGAGCCATCAGGGCAGTGAATGGCACTGCATGCAGTCTTCCTCCCCCAACCCAATCCTGAGGGGCAAGTTTACCTGGGGGGTGAGTCCAGAGAGCTACCTGGGGGCTCTGCCCTGAGAGGTGCCCCTGAAGGAGCACAGTGGGGCTCTCCGCCCCCAGCCAGGTGGGCAGCACTGGCTGTACTGGCTGACAGTCCCATGGCGGGCAGGGTGCGCACTCTTGGGGATAAATTGGAAGAATATGAGGAGCTCATGCACTATTAAAAAAACCAACAAATGGAGCAACTTGTGCAGGAGGAGCAGAACTAATGGAACAAATAGAGCGAGAATTTAGAACAGGCATAATAAATATCCTCGGGGAGATTAGGAAGTATGAATAAACATTTATGAAGACAACTAATTAGAGATAATAGGTATGAAGAATATAATTGTTAAATAGAGCGCTCCGTGGATGGGTGGAAGAACACTGGATTCGGCTGCAGAATGAATTCTTGAGAGGGGCATTTGGGCCATTTATCTTACGGAAATTATCAGGAAGGGATAAAGGGACGGAAGGAATGAGAGAAAACAACATGTAGGGTAGAATAAGAAGTGTCAACGTTTTTTTCTAAGACTCCCGCAAAGAGGGAAAGGCGTACATGGAGGGGAGAAAATAAATATTTGAAAAACTAATGACTCAGGATTTTTCTGATTTAGTGAAATGATCAATCCCTCTGATTAGTTGGGTGCGTGGAATAGCAAACGTGATAGATTCACATGCACACACACATCTAAGCATGTGATAGTAACATTTAAATATATCAAAGAGAAAAGTTTCCAGAGACAGAAAGCAGATCCCTACAAAAGTGCCCATTTCAAATAGACATCAAAGTTCTCCACGCCGCAGAGTCCACACTGCCCTTCCAGCAGGCTTGTCGAACACCCAGGTGCCCACGAAGTCCCACCCCCAGGCTGTGGTGATGGCCTGGCCGCCCGGGCGGGAGGCGGGGCAGCAGCGGAGTCTGCTGCAATACATCATTCCAACCCAAATGAAAAGATAAAGCGGCTTATTATTTTAACTCCATAACCCATTAGAAGAAAATGCATAGTCTTATCATCCTTGATTGAGACTAAGTACCTCATTAATGCTCATACACCTACCAAGGACTCAAAGGGAAGGCAGTGAGCCTGGTACCTGGGACCAGGGGCCTGAGGGCCCCACCCAGGGTGCCACCCTAGGGAGGCTGAGCGCTTTGGATCGCACTGCCTGGCACCCTGGGGGCACCGCTCATCTGGGCAAAGGTGGAGGCCCGCGGGGAAGGAATGGGCAGGGGCAACAAAGTGAATGTCGGTGCTTGCATGGAGCTCTGCTCAGTGCTGAACATCTCCCAGGCCGTGGTCAAGCATGATAACTTGGATCGAGTTGTCAGAAAATTGGGGTATTTTTGAGACAGATGGGGCCTTAGAACTCTTTCCAGCTGGGGGCCCAGAGAGGGTGAGAGGTTTGTTCGAGGCCGCGCAGCTGTGAGTGCAAGAGCAGCTGGCGCTGACTCGTTTTTGCGACAGTGGGTTGTAGTACATCTGGCTCGGGGAGTGTGATTTCACCCCAGGGACACTGTTCCTTAGGTGCCTCAGCACCCTGTTCCCACACAGCCTCGTGGCTCCTTACAACGAGAGCCCGTTTCTCTCAGCTGAGGGCTTTCTCTGGCTGCAGGGCCTTGCGGGGCTGGTACACAGGGCACCTGGGAGTTAACTGCCCCAGGAGCAGCCTTCAGCCAAGGAGAGATGGGAACTGGTAGGTAGATGCCCCAGCTCCTCACCTCTTGGTCTGACCCTCTGAAGCATGTTCTTTGTTTTTTGTTTTTTGTTTTAACTGATTTGAGAGAGAGTGAGGAGAAGGCGGCGGGGGGTGGGGGGGAGGCGGCGGTGAAGGGGAGATCGATTTTTTGTTGTTCCACTTGTCGATACATCCATTGATTGATTTTTGTATATACCCAGGCCAGGGATCGAACCCACAGCCTTGGTGTATTGGGATGACGCTCTAAACAACCAAGCTACGCAGCCAGAGCCCTTCGCTGTTACTTTGGAAGCATGGCCCCAGGACCAGCATAGGGGCATCACCTGGGAACGGGGCAGAAATGCAACTTCTCAGGCTCCACCCACTTCAGAGCAACTGAACCAGAAACTCTGAGGTGCTTCGGGAGACTCTGAAGCTCGGTCCAGTCTGAGAATCTGCTCTACAGTGTCTCCTAGAGCTTCCTTTCTCACAGCCTGGGGTGCTCCAGGGTAACCTGCTTGGCGGAGTGCTGCTGAGTCTGTGCTCACCTCTCCAAGTCCCTCACTCCTCTGCTGGTGCTCTCTAAGGTCCTCCCACCTGAGCTGCCCGCACTCAAACCTCCTCCCCCAGCTTCTGCAGGACCCCCGTTCAGACCGCTGGTACGAAGGGGCCCCAACGCCTCTGAGGTGTCCTTTCCTGATAGCCACAGTTGGTCCCAGGCACGAGGTGGAGGGGATGTGAACCCTTGAAAAGTCCCATCCCACACGCAACAACTGGCTGTTTCTACCCAGGTGCCAACCAAGCCAATGCACCACCACACCCCTCTGAAAAATGCACAATGTCACCAGACCGCAAACATCACTTCCTTTAAACAACAGCCACGAAGAGCTGTCCTCTCAACTCCCCAGTTCTAATCGAATGGAGGCGTGGGATCAGCCAGCACAAAGCACTCACGGTAAACTGCACACGGCCGGCCTGCAAGCGCCTTTCTTACCACTCAGGCTTGCTGGAACTCCCTGCTCCTTGTCCATCCCAGGCAAGAGTCAGCGGCAGCTCTCTGTTGTGCTGGTACCCCGGGGGGCCGCAGTGCGGTCTTCTGAAGGGCCAGGACCTGTCCAGCCAGCCCTGGGACCTGGGGGCAGAGCAGGGTCTCCTGGGGAGGAAGGTCTTTGCTCCCCAGCCCAGGGCCAGCAGGCTCAGTAGCCCCAGGTGGAAATAAAAATGCTAATTGCCTTGATTTATTGAGTGGCAGGAGGGGTGTGGGTGCTTTCATGTGATACTGCTAATTGTCCCAATAGCCTGAAGCCTTGCTAATCACTTACCCTCTGGTGGAAGGGAATACAGGAGTTTCCAGACCTCCAACCCTGCCGTTTGTGAGAGCTTGAAATGTGCCCCCACCCCCGCACCACAGTTACACATAGTATTACGCCTGGGGTCTCGCAGTGGGGAGAGCGGAGTGAAGCAGATACCAGCCGTGTTGCTAGTGGTTACTATTAGAGGAAAGAGGATCCTCCCTCCCCCCCCAAATCAATAATTACAAGGAACACATTTTATGGGAAATAAGCTAACACTAATGGTTTCCAAGTACAACTGGTAAAACAGACAAAGCTTTCTAAGAAAATGAGTACTTTCTAGTCTCAGGTTTTTGTTAAACAGCTTTGGGAGGTGCATTTTATCTACGTCATAAAATTCAAGTGTACAATTCAACACTTTACAGTGAACCTACAGAGTTGAGCAGCTGTCACCATAAATCAGTTTTACGACACTTTCGTCCCCGAGGAAGATCTCTTGTGCCAATTTATGGTTAATCTCCATCCCCACCCCCGCCTCAGGCAACTCCTCGCCTGCTTTCTTTCTCCGTGAATTTGAACCTTGGCTGTTTTAGAGCGCAGTATTTCTCAGCCTCGCGGTTCTCACTTGGCCAATTGGAGGGTAGGTAAGAGGCAGCCCAGTCCCGATCTGCTCTCCTGGGACACTCTGATGGGTGGGGCTGAGTGGGTGACGCCTTTCAGGGCTCAGTGTCTTCACTGAGAAAGCGAGCATCACAATGCCAGCGTGGCAAGGTTACTGAGAGATCAATGACCGGAAAACACACTGTGAACTCGGTAGGGGGCACCCACAGATCCATAGATGAGGAAACAGAAGCCCAGCAGGTCAGGTAATGTCCCCGGTGTCACTCAGCTAGGAAATGATGGAGCTGAAATGTACACACAGCCTTTCTGGTCCCAAATGAGTCCAGCGTTGGTTGAGCTGAGGCACTTAGTCCAGCCCCTGAGCTGTAGAGTTCTCCACTGAGCTTACGTATGATGTGAACCCAGAGCCAGCTGCCCCAGCCCTGCCAGCAGCTCTTACCTGCAGCCCCTTTGGCACTGTCCGTATCCAGTAGGACGTTGAGCCTCCCTGAGTTCCCAGGTGTGTAGCGGTGGCCCAGACATCTGTGGCACCTCTCAACCCCCAAGCTCCTGGGTCACTCAGCATTTCCATTTCAGACTGGTTCACAGCAACTCTTTTATTTAGTGATTGATTTTATTGACTTTAGAGAGAGGAAGAGAGAGAGGGTATGTGCCCTGACTGGGGATTGAACCCACAACCTTTGCATTATCATGACGATGCTCTAACCAACTGAGCTAGCCCGCCAGGACCACAGCAACTGTTCTTGATCAAGGAAGGTCACCATTCCTGTCTGTGACTCTCCAGCTCAGGAAGCCAGACACGCAAGACTCACCTTCCCACGAGCACAGGTCCCTTCCCCTAAGTAACAATTCTGATCTTGGTGAGCAGACTTCAAAGTCATTTTGCGATTAGTCATCTGCCTAAGAGCCAACCAGCAGGCTCTGTCGTAGAAAACGAAGGAGCTGCCGCTGCTCACGTGACACCTGGGACTTCGAAATCTCCAAAACCATGGCAGCTCAGTACATTTGCCAAAATTATTGCCTGAGAATAAAAAAAAGGAAAAAAAGAGCCTCTCTGAAATTCAGAGCTTGCCTTTAAGGAGGAAGGTAGGAGGTCCTTGTTGGAGAGCCGAGGTCAGCCAATGGTCCCACGACTGAGACGGTGCAAGGTCGCGTGTGGGTCACTTCCCTGCTCTGGGACAGAGTTGACTTCTTGGCAAATTAAGTTTGGTCAGGTCAGTTTATTATTTTTTTAAGTTATTTTCTATAATATTCTCCCTCCACCCTCCAACCCACACAGACCAAGCTCTGTTTTCATTCACTTTATATACTTGGGTTGTAGGTAAAATTTTATTCCGAAAACAATTCCACTGCTAAAGATAACGAAAAACCATCGGGGTTGCTGCCTTGAGTTCTGACAAGTAATTTAGGGCTTTGCAAAAGATTTCTTTCAAAACTGAGCTGCGTCTCTGTGATTGATGTCAAGTAGCTCTCAGTCGACAAGCATTCTACAGCTTTCTTTACAGACCCATTTTAGGAGTCCACCGACGGGTGAGTGTTTGGAAATTTTATTTGGAATAGCAGATCAAGTAACAAAAGCCATGAACATCCGTACATCGTGCTACACTTCTCCACCTTCACATTCGTTCATTTGTTTCGGTTCTAGCTGCATTGTCCATGCAGATTGTTGAGGGGTGGGGGCTGAAGAACCAGAGGGTCTCGGGACAGCCAGTGCAACGGGCGTAGCAGAAAGGAGCAGGGATGCTTTGCTAAAGCTGAGCTCACATTCCAGCCAGGGACTGTCTCTCCTTCAGCCCCAACGTCACACAGTTTCGGTCAACAGAGTATGCGGGGCTCCCTCACTCACCCTCCTGGGGACGTGAGCCTGGCCAAGAAGTGTGACGTGGTCAGCCCCCAAACATTTGATGACAATAGCTTGAAAGGGACTAGGCAGAGCTCAGACATTTATTAACAGAACACATGTAGGGATCACATTTAGATGCTGGTTTGAATTAACAAACTGTAAAATAAATTAATGAGGCAACCGGGGAAGTTTGAACACTGGCTTGATGTTGGATGATATTAAGGAATTATTGTTCCGTGTCCATGAGCTTTTTTTCTTTTTTGCTCAATTCCTTCTCCCCCAAGTGCGGTAATTGCGGGCGTGGGGTGGGGTGGGGCAGGGGGTTGGTGGAAGTGGAAGTGGGTATAAGGGGGATAAATGGTAATAGAAAAAAGTATAATAATAAAATCAACTATTAAAATATGAAAAAGAAAAGGGCAAAAAAAGAGAATGCATTCACACAGGAAAAAAAGGGATTATTGCATTTTTTTTAGTGTGTTAATGGGGCTCTGGGTATGGGTTATGGGTTCTGCATCTTCTTTACCATTTAGAGACATCTTCCGTGATTTTTATGGATGGAGCAACCCAACGTCAGAGCTTCCAAATAACATGGTGGTGCAGTGAGCGGGCAGGTCCATGATGCCTGCTTCTGGGTGGTGGATGCACAGGGGTTCCCTCTATTCTTCTGCCACTCTGGTGTGTGTTTAAAAGCTTTCATTAGATGAAGTTAAGAAATATTTGTTGAATGCCCAGCAGGAGTCAGGCATTGTTTGGGGACTGGGAGACGGGGTGAATAAGAGACATGAGAGAGACAGACATTCCAGGGCACGGCTCCTCCCCTCATCCTCTCCCTCAGACCTGTCCTCTGGAATGAAATCCAAGGGGTTGCTGGGAGGCTGCTGGACCCTGCAGGTCACCGGACTTACTGATCTGAGTCCTAAGAGAGAGAGGTACTGTTTTCCAACGGAGGCAGAAACTTCCGGAGATGAAGAAATGATTCCTAAAAGCATTCTCTGAGCATGTGGATATGCACACAGGGTGCGGTGGTGCCAAGGGATGTACTCCATCTTAAAGCACCCTTCTTTGTCTTTCTTTTTTCTTAAGGATTTTATTTATTTTTTAGAGAAGGGAAGGGAGAGAGAAAGAGAGGGAGAGAAACATCAATGTGTGGTTGCCTCTCGCACACCCTCTACTGGGGACCTGGCTCACTACCCAGACATGTGCCCTGACTGGGAATTGAACCAGCGACCCTTTGATTTGCAGGCTGGCACTCAACCACTGAGCTACACCAACCAGGCCCTTCTTCGCCTTTAAGGAAGGAAGGACCCTGGCTTTGACTGAGGTAGCGCCTGTGAAGCCCCTGGTAGTGAGCCCTTCACTTCTGGAGTCTCTGTAAAGAAGCGCTCCCTTCCCCTGCCTTCCCTCACCCTCCCCACCCCTCGTTCTCCCACGGGGAGTAGTTCTCGGTGAAGCAGCCAGAGCTGCTGGTTGCACTTCTGGGGAACTTGCGTTCTGTACTTTCTCTGTGCATCTGGACGGGATTAGGAAGCAGGTTTAGGGCGGAGGCTAAGAAGTCTGACTGAGAGGTGGGTGGAAACCAACAAAAAGCTGGTGGATCACCCTAAAAAGGAAACATCTTGCTAAATACGTACAGTACATGTAAATGTATTTTCCTTATGATGTTCTTAATAACATTTTCTCTTTTCTCCAGCTGATTTTATTGTAAGAATGCGTATATAATACCTATACAAAATACGTTCATTGACTGTGTGTTGCTGGTAAGGTTTCCAGTCCACAGCAGGCTGGTAGTAGGTAAGCTCTGGGGCAACCCCAAGTTATATACAGATTTTGGACTGCATGGGGGATTGGTGCCCCTTAACCCCCACATTATTCAAGGGTCAACTGTAACTGTAATTAAAATAGCAACTAGCCTTTCTGGAGCACTTCCTGCGTACCAGGGCTTGTGCCTGGGCTGTGGGCTTTACACACACTGTCTCGTTTAACCTTCCAATAAGCCAGTGAGGTGGGTACTATGGTCGCTTCCATTTTCCCGTGAGAAAGTGAGGTTCGGGGCGCTTCGTGAGTTCCCAAGCCCATCTGTGTCCATGCCTCAGTGCTGCAGGCCTTCGGACCCAGGGCTGTGCTGGTCTGGTCCCGGCTCCCAGAGATTCGGATTTGCTTGGTCTGGGGGCAGCTTGGATGAGGGATTATTCAAAGGTCCGCAGGTGACCCCCTTGTGCAGCTGGGGCTGAGGACCGCTGGCTGAGAGATTGGATGACTTCACAGGAACGTGAGTGGGTTCGAGAGGAGCGGGCCCCCTGTGCATCTGTCACCCGGGGTGCTGAGGGTGAACACTCCCAGGACTCCCACTCAAGGCCAGCCCCTCCTCCTCGCTCCCTGGCTGGAAGGAGCGGGAAGCTCTTCTTGCTACAAACAAAGGAGGGTTCTTTGGCACCATTTCCTGGGAAGGCGGGAGGTGGGGCAGGCATTTCCAGCTGGAGCGCTTCCATTGTGCTGCGGCCAGGTAGCCACGGTCCCTGGTGAGAGAGGAGGAGTTACTGGCCAGTTCATCGGAAGGCCGAGCTCCCTTAAGCGCCTTTCCTGAAGGATGGAAAAACAATGAAAGGGGCCAGACTTGGGTGGCTGCCCACCTTGCTCTGATGGGAAAAACAGGAGTTGGGGAGGGAGGAGCCTGAGGAGTGAGTGTTGATGGCCATCCTGGCTGCACCCCTGACAAAGGCGCAGCTTGTGAATGGCAGCGGGGAGCAGGGACAGCAGTTCCACCCTAGCCTGGCCTGCTCCCTGCATCCCTGCTGGGGCTGAGATTTCACCCACCGCCCAGGCAGGCCGGTCTTGGCAGTTTCCGCCCACGCAGCTATTTTGGGAACAGGAACTCGGTTGTTTGGGTGGAAGAGGGGCAGCCAAGGGCCTGGAGGCAGGCGGGCCAGAGGAGAGGGCCAGCAGCTCAGCCACCCTGGGCTAGCCCCATGCCCAGAGCAGAGGCAGCTAGCTCCCCTGGCCTCCACTGGACACAAAGACTCGGTCACGTGGCCCCTGGGGCTGCTGCCTGAAGGAGCTCCCATTGTCCAGGCCTCAGGTTTCAGGGAACCAGATGCTGGAAGGACTGTTTTTTTTTTTTTTTTTTCTTTTAAAGCAACAGGGGCTGGCCAAGGCCAACTGCATTTTCAACTCCGGAAGGGGGAGGGAGCGTCTACACACGCACACAAACCAAACAGACTTCTCCAAGTTTGTTTTTCTGACACGCTGGAAACCACACTGTTCAGAGGGAACTCATCTCCCATGCTGGGGCCTGCGTTCCGGGAATGCGTCCAGCGACGGCTGTGTCCACACTGCCGTGCTCAGCAAGCTGCCCTCCCGATGGGACACAGTGATTTTGCCAAGAGAAAAACATGACCCAGGTCCTCGGTGGGGTGTGGGGGGATTGGGCAGAATTCAAAGGGAGGGTGGGCTTCCCCGATTACACAGTTGTCACTGGCCCCTCCAAAGGCTCCCGCTGCGCCCCCTCTGGTTCCCAGACCGGTGGCATGTGTGAGCTCTGCTGCTGACTGTCCTGCTCTCGAAGCACCTGAGGGGAGCGCAGGCAGAAGGGAGGGAGGAGGCCAGGGGGTGAGGGTGGCTCTCGGCTTCTCTGATCAACTCTGCTGGAGGCAGCCTGGCTGAAGAGGGAAGAGCTTTGGCATCTTGGAGACTAGACTCGATGTCAGTTGCCTCATGTCCTCCTTGAAGAGGATGGTGGAGGTGCTTACTGCTGGGTGGGGACATTGTAGGGGTCCCCCTCACCAGTTTGTCCTGAGAGACCTTGTGGGTGTTTCTAACCATCTCTTCAGCTTCTGTTTTGAGGCCAAATCCTCTTACTTTGCTTCCAGGAGACAGAGGACAGCTGCCCCCTCCGTGGAGAATGTTTTGGACTTGGAATTTCACAGTGAAATCAGCCGTCCAGACACCAAACGCAGCCACAGATTCCTTTGCTTTCTCCCCATGGAGTAAGCCCCAGCTCAAGTCCAGTTCCTTGTCCTGATTCCAGTCATTTCCATCATTAATCAGGATCTCCAATTTGCAGTTTGCTCACAGAACAGCCCAAGATGACACTATGGGATTTCTTTCCCATCCTGCCGGTTCTGACTAAACTAGACCATTAGGAGCAGGCAGGGGTGGCCCTCGGTGACTGGCTGTGGTTGGGAGGAAGCGGCCGCCCTGTTCCCCCTGTTTTGAGAGCCTGTGCGGAGGGCAGGGGTTGACTTCTGCACACATGTGGGCAGGATTGGGGCAGCCCCGTTGCGGTGCCCTGAACATGGAATTTATACTCTGGCTGTGGCCAGGGGGTGGTCTGGTCTCCAAAAGACTCCCTCAGAACTACATTAGCTGTGCCGCCCCCGGTTCTCACCGTATAAACTGCACCCCTTTTGGGTGTGTTTCTCTTTGAGTTACCTCACTCGGCAACTCCAGGGAGCAGGCTGGCTCTTTCCCCTGGGGCATATCGGACCTTCCAGTCTCCTCTGCGCCACACCATGGCTGGGGGAAGTGCTGTCCCCTTCCCTCCTCTCCCCTGCGGCAGCCCTCCTACACCTGGCTGGCTCCTGCTAGGTACCGGGTGAGACCCATCTTTGGAAATGTCCAGAAAAGAAAAAAAACCCCATGTCCCTGTCTGTTCTCTCTCAGCTCTCCTCAAACCTCATGAAAAACCCTCTTCTCCTTCCTGCTCCTCCTCTGATGGTAATGATGATGATGGTGTTGGTGTGTGTGTGTGTGTGTGTGTGTGTGTGTGCAGTGGAACATGTGGGTTCCCATTCTTTTATTTTTTCATCCTCACCTGAGAATATGGTCATTGATTTTAGAGAGAGAGGAAGGGAGAGAGATTGAGAAATATCCATGTGAGAGAGAAACATCAGTCAGTTGCTTCCTGTACGCACCCTGACTGAGGATGGAACCTGCAACCTTTTAGTGTAAGGGAAGATGCTCCAACCAGTGAGCCTCCTGGCCAGGGTGTGGCTCCCCATTCTTCACCTTTAAACTCTGCTGTCCCTCAGGAGGACAGAAGGCAAGCCTCATTTTGTCCCCAGCACCTCTCTGCATCAGTCTTCTGTGCCAGCTCAGACTCAGAGCTGTGTTCTTGAGCCTCTTCAGGGTCAGGGGGTTCGCTCCCAGTGCTGAAGGCATCCCTACAGCAATGGATAGTCTGAATTTTAGTTGGCAGTTGGTGGGGAGTCCCAATGACCAGCCACGGGGCATCGAGAGAGGGTGTATTTGATCAATAGCTCACCCTGTCATCTGCCAGGGCCCCGTAATTTTTACATTAACTGGTTTCAGTTTCCCTGTCAAGTTGGCCACTAGGCACTGGCAGTCATCTCATAGTGTGACCTTGGGCACTTCGCTTCAGATCGCTGAGCCTCAATTTTCCAAGGCTGGATCATCTCGGAAGGCCCTTCTAGCTCTAAACTTCTAACATGAAAGTGTTTGGGATTCTGGACAGGGCTCTACGTGCGGAGCCCTGACGTCCATGAGAAATACCGCACGTCCTCATCAGAGCCCAATTTCTCTAGTAATGGAGGGGAGGTCTGGTAGAGATTCAATATAATCCACTGATAATCCCAAACCCCACGTCAGCCGTTGGTTTTGATCTCCTGTATTAGAACAGCGGAGAAGCTGCAAAATTGACCAATTTGAATTCCACCTGTCCCTTCCCCTTCTATCCTCTCAAAGACATGCTAATTTGATCTGTAATGTGGCCAAAGGGCAGACAGTAGAAAGGAGGAGAAGCCAGAGGCATGAAAAATCCCCAAACTGGATCATCCACCCCCTGGATAATGGGCGGTTGCCTGAACGGAATGCGCAACGAGCGCCCGTCCTTTTCCCTGCCAGCCCCTGTCCCCGCGCTGCCACGGCCGTAATCTCCATGGCGAAACGCATTAAACTGTGGAGCTCCTTAGACTAAGTTCCACCATTCCTCACCGCATCCACGGGCAGGCTAGAGACTTTGAAATTGCAAAACTGGTTAATTGTCGTTTGGAGGTGGCAGAATTTAAAACGCCTTACCCAAATCCTAGTCTGAGGGGCCCACGGACTGTGTTTTCTGCTTTCTAGACAAGGAGAAGCAAAAGGAACTTGCGTACCTTTTTCTTGTTTGCCTCCACAATTACAAATGTCCTTCGGTAAATACCTCTGACCCCATACACGTACCTGACTTGTAAATATTGCCTAAATCCCACGTGACCTCCACTGAGCTCTCTACACCATGATCTTTCTTCAGAGGACGGGCACTCATCCGTGCTAGCCATAATCTCTATCTCAGTTCATATTTTTGAGACTCTTGGTCAGCCTATGGGTAGGCTGCCTTCGGGTCAGATGAAGATGTATTCATTGCCTGCTCTACCCAATCTCTGTCTGAAAGAGGCTGTCCATGTACCTTAACATTCTGACCACAGATACTTGGACTGGAAGTGGACATCTGAGCTGGTCAGTGCTTGTGAAACTCTTGGGCTCTGTGATGAGACTGGACCAGTCACGCGGGAAGGTCCTTCCCTACCATGGACCCTGTGATCTGCCTGTGGATCGCGTGAGTCTCCGAGGTCCCTCAGACTCTAATAGTCTCTGTCTTTCCTAAGCCTAAAGATTCCTGTGGTCTCTCAGAGCAGATTCCCACAGAGATAAGGACCCCCTCAGAGAGATTGCCTGCCTTGGGGCAGGCTGGTCCCCAAGAGGCCCTGTGTCAGGACTGAGGAGGTGGTAGAGAAGGCTGGTTGTCAACAGGAATGCAGATAAGCTGGGGACTAGGACTGTGTTGACTGTGACCCTTGAAAGGGGGGGCTCTCAAAGACCAGGGCTAAACAAGGTATTACAGAGTATCCTGGCAGGAAGGTTGGACACGGGGATGCTTCTGCCATATGGAGTTGGGTGTCCCTGGTCTCTACCCCTTGATCTACCTTGGGGCTGAGGAACTTCCAGGGAAGAAGATGCAAAGCCTGCCCACAGTGAGCTAGGCTCTCTGGGCCCCCTTTACCTGCTGGAGCCCCCCAGCCCCCACCTGCTATGAATAGTGGCTGCTAACAGCTCAAGGATTGCCCTTGGCCGAACCTGAGGTTATATATCTCACCCTCCAGAGGCAGCCCACGATGAACTGATACAGGGCACAAAAGGTCAGCTCCTGGCTTTAAAGTGGTAGCAACTGGATGTTGCAATTAATCCTCCAGAACACCTCTGGGATCAGGCTGAGGGTCATCTCCAGTGGAGACCCCCCCATGGGACCTTCCTTCAATAAATCATGTGCCTTTGAATTCCTGCTCGGGCCCCGCTTCTAGGGATAACCACCCTTCCCACCCCCACGCCACAGGTGACATTTTGGTGAACACTTGGGAAAGGCCCGCATCTTTGAGACAGGGGTCTGAGGGCCAGGTTGATCGGAACACACTGAGGATGTCAAGAGTGTGTGATGAGGAATGAACCTCAGGTCTAGGCTGCACAGAGAAAGAGGCAGGTGTAGGAAAGAAGAGACTGGAAGACACGAAGGGGTCAATTCCAAAAAAGAACAGGTGTGATACCCAGTGAGTTCAAACACTCGGAGGACAGGCGCTGGGCTCAGAACGGGGTAGAGTCACATTTAAAATGCCTCAAGTCCTGAGCATGGATGGGGATGACGTCGTTAACTTGGATGTGGGTACGTGTTGCTGAAATTATGGTTTGGGAACTTTATCAGTCGGCTCTGCTACGTGTCCAACCACCTCAGGGCGTAGCGGCCCAGCACTTTGTACATTACATAAACGTCTGTGTGCTGTATGCCTGAAACTAATAGAAAATAGTTTGTCAACTGTAATTGAAAAGATAAAATTTTTTAAAAATCCAAAGAAAACATAGTGGTTTAAAACAACCATCGAAATGCAGTAGCGCCAGGGAGAATAGCATCCGACCTCTAGGAAAGGTTGCTGGGGGCAGGCGAGGCTTGAATGCTGAAGCCGCTGCTGAGCAAACAGTCCTAGCCAAGCGGAAGGCCTGCCTCCACTTTCCAAAGGAAGCACTCCGTTCTCAGACGGCTTCAGGCACTAGAAAGCCCATCCACGGGTTCAAACAAAACCTGCCTCCATCCCAGTCCAACCGCAGGGCCCAGTTCCATGCACTGGGCCAGAGGGGGTGGGGAATCTGCGTCCCCTCCCACGCAGTCACTCTAGAAGACCCTGGGATGCCAACGTGGAGCAGCCTTCCTGTCTTCCGGGCATCCTCCCGTCACGGCTTGGAGATCCTGACCCAGTCTCTGCTGCCTTCCCCTGTGACCAGCTGCACACAAACCCCAGTGCTCTAAGGTCCTGACTCAGATGATGAAGTTAATTTTCTCCTGGGAGGGAACAAGGAGTCACCAACCAGGAAGAGAGAATTGTTTCTGAATCCTCTGCAGGTTATGGTGGGGGTGGGGAGCAGGCAGTGCCGATGTAGAAGAGAGAGAATGTGGTAATCAGGTTATCCCAGCATCCCTAAACCCTAGAACAGCTCCTTGAGGCAAAGGTTGACTTCCTGAGCCTAAATTACACACTTAATTTTTTGTTTGTCTCTCCAGTACTTTATAAGCGCAGACTTAGTCAAAATAAACATAGTTTTGAAACTGAACTTACCAAGGGATTTTGACTACACTTTGTTGTTTAAAAACCTTTCAACAATCCTGCAAGACAGGTTGGATCATTTCCATTTTATAGGTGAGAAAACCGAGCCACAGAAAAAGCTTAAGTGGTCCATCTACTGTACCCAAGCTAGGCCAGCCTTATTCTGGGCAAGCTGGAACTCGGCACCCACCTGCCACTTACGGAGGGGGATTTGAGGAGACCTGAGTCCAGGCGCTAACGCGCATGGACATATGTATTTCTGGTGGGCGTGAGCTGGGGAGCAGCGGTGTCTCAGAGCCCTGGAGGTGGGTCCTTTGTGATCACCTGGTGCAGGAGAGGCTGTGGGACACCCTGCTTCTGTCTTTGTCACCAGATATCGGAGTTGGAGACAAGGAGAGAGGCCATGGTACAACTGAACTGGGCGGGAGAGAAGGCGGGGGGGCAGCCCTAAAACACTAGCATGGGATTAAACACCGCTTGCTCCTGAGAAGACACATTGCAGGAGAATTGTAATTATTGAAGACTGAGCAGGTTTTTGGCACCACTCCCTCCTCTCCATCTTTCACTCACTCTTTCTCTCTTTTCAAGCTGTAAATAGATGCTGGTTCACATCACTGCCTGGCTGAGAGCCAGGAAGAAACGGTCCCTCCTGCCTAACTCTTGCTCCCTAATTCTCTTTCTCTGGGAAAGGCACAGAAGGCCCTGGTTCCCACTGCCCAGAACCCTAATGCAGGGAGACCGTTCCACCTGTGATCGCTGAGAAGATGGTGGGAGGAGTGTAGGAGGGGTCTGACCTGGCTCTGGATCAGGCTCCGCTCAGGTTGGTCCATGAAGAATGGTGAAGGTCCCCAGGCTCAGACCCAGGAGCTTCTCCCAGGAACTCACAGGCCTGGACAGGTGGCTGTGACCACAGGTTTTCAAAGCTCTGCGCTCCAACTTCAGGGGGCCCGGGCTCTGTCGTCCTGGGTCTGCAGGTAACTCACTGGCACCTTGAGAGCTCATGATCAAAACCAAGTGCTTGGAGCTCACCATTTCCCAGTTTCCTTTCATCTGTGGACATCTGCAGAGACAAGGTTTGGGATTCATTCTAGAAATCTTTCCAGCTAGAAGAAAGGATGCTTATCCAGGAAGGTCTAACTGAAAACCCTTCGGTCTCACGCTCATTCCTTTATCCAACATTCTGCATGGACCATGCAGGGTAAATGATGGTAGTTCCTGATTCACAGTTGTAATTTGGGCCTTTGAAGATCTGTGATAGGCAAAACAGTGGCCCCCAAGCATATCCACTTCCTAATCCCTGAAATCTGTGAATACATCACCTCTTACAGCTAAGGAATTTTGCAGATGTGATGAAGTGAAGGATCTGGAGAAGGAAAATTATCCTGGATTAGCTTGTAAGTACCGTGTGCTAACCGACGGAACCACTACAGCCCTAGGTGGGAGTATCTGGATGGGTCAATGCAATCACAGGGGTCCTTATAAAAAGCAGGCAAGAGTTTGAGAGAGAGAGGGAGAGAGAGAGAGAGATTTGGATATGCTACGTCCCTGGCTTTACTGATAGAGAGAGGGGCTAGAAGCCAAGGAATGCGAGGCTCCAGAAGGAACACGGCTCTGCCAACACCGAGTTCAGCCCAGCGAGGCATCTGACCTACAGAAGGTCAGATAATAACTGTGTTGTTTTAAGTCAGTAAGTTTATGGTAAAGTTCTGGCAGCAACAGGAAACTGAAATGGTATACACCTCCGGTTCAAAGTCGCTTGGTGGCCCCAAGGCAGTTGTGTGCAGAGGCTACAGGTAGGCTCACATCTTTGACCAGGTTCCCCAGAGACAGAGCCTAAAATGGATCTGAATGCCAGCTGTTCTTTCGGGAATGTCGAGAAGTGGAGAAGAAAGACAGGGGGGCAAAGACAGTTGTTTTTCTCTGAGCAAGTTACTGCTGTGGGCAATTAGGGCGAGTCTGTCTTGGGACCTTTGAAACGCGGTATGGAATAGGCCTCAGAGACGGTTCACCTACGGAGCTGGGATCTGTTATGGTTGGTGTTTGCCTTGGGGCCCCCAGCACGCCTAGCCTGTTGCCACAGGGACTGATCGAAGTCCCCAGGGCAAGAGGTGCAGGTGCCCCAGAGAGCAGCCATTGGTGTGCAGGGAATGGCGAGTGCTGGGGCAACATGCAGTGCCCAACAGGGTCGCTGGGGCTGGTTTCCCGAGGGGCAGGATCTGCAAAAAGACAGGCTGCTTCCCAGGCTGCAGATCCACCTGGATCCTCTCCGAGTTAACCTGGGATGTGCCTTGGAGTCCGAAATCCCAGTGAGAGAGCTGGAGGCTTTGGAGACTCAGCACTTTCATTTCTCCTTTCACTCACTGGACCTAAGGAATAAGTGGGGTGTGAGCAGCAGGCTCCATCCCAGCACGGAGAAGGTAATTTTTCCTGGATGTGGCCTTTGATGGCAGGGGGAGGGTTCCTGGCTAGGGATCAAAGGCACTTCGTGAAGAAAAGGAGAAAGTGTTTCATGAGGGCTTGCTCCTTTGATAAAGAGGGAGCCAGATGATTCTTGACAGAGGGAGGGAGGAATAAAATCAAAGCAACCAAAAATTTTAACATGAAAAGGGAACAATAGTCTCATCAAGTACACTCAGGCCTGGTAGACGACTCATTGGAGCTAGGAGGAGGAGGGTGCCGTGTTCAAAAGGACAGCAAATGGATCCACACCATAGGTTAAGGATCTAGGGACTCAAGGAGCCAGGCGGGAAAGCAAGGCAGAGAATATTTCTGTGAGGCCAGAAGGTGGGAAGTCAAATCTGTTTTGTGTCAGGGGTCAGAGATGGCGCTGGGCTGGAGGGGCAGCCCCCCGAAGTCCTGCCGCATGCCCCCTCCATCCCCCACCCCTTGCTGAAGATAGCATGGTCCCGACATGCTCTGCGGACAGGCAGGGAGAGCTGTGAGCGAAGGAAAAGTATTCAGGAATGACTGACCGACAGCCGAGGACTAGCTGGCAAATGCAAGAGGTAAAAGCTCTGTATGAACCATGGAACCCTGGGATTCATCAGCGCAACATTGGTGATGGGGAGAAAGTGGATTCTAGACCTTGGAAGGCATTCTAAAATGCCCACAGGAGGGGGGCAATCCTGTGGCTACACGGTCCAAATGGTGAGAGGACTTACTGTAAAATGGAGACTTTCACCAGGAAATGATGGCAATCCGAGCAGAAGGCATCTCCAGAGAGAAACACCCCTGTAATCAAGCTCTCAGATACAGACTCCTCGGGAGGATGTCAGGGAAAGGTAGACAAGGAGAAGAGGGAGCACAGCCAAGGACTATGATAAAAGGAAGGGAAGGGCCAGCAGTAGGGGGGGGGGATGGGAATAAATCCCAGGGAAACCCTTGGGTGCTTCTAATACTGGAAAAAACAAAACCGAACTTTTCATGGCTTCTCTATGATTCCAATCCGTGAAAAGCATGTTACTCTATTTGATCCTTGTATCAATTCAATGGGGGAGGGAGAAGAAACTGAGACTCCAAGTGCCTGGGTGACTTGTTCAAGTTCACACAGCCAGTTAGTGGGTTAAGCACCTTTGTTTACAAGTGAGGTGGACTTGCAGCTGGTTCAACCATTGCTCAGAGAACCCCAATTCGTGCTTCTGTGTTGACGTGGAGAAAGGTTTCTCGTGGATTGCCAATATACTGTGCCTTTGGCATGGGTTTGGGTAACATTTTTCTGAGTTCATAAAACCAGGAGGCCTATAGAAGGAATTCTGATATTCAATTCTTATGAGAAGTTGGACTTCCTTGACAAACCAGTGTCCATGCACAGGTTGAGGGGCCCTCTGGGGTGCTTTGTGGTGGGGGCCAGATAATCCAAAACTTCACCAGAGCTGGCAGGGTGTTGTGGTGACATCTGGTGAAGGCCTGGTGGTCTAATTGTCTGCTCTGAGCAACTGCATGCACATTTCTGAGTGGTCACGTGGGCCTGGCTGGCGGTGAGGATTGCCGGAGGTATACCAGGTGGCCGCTCCATGGCAATACCCTCACTAGTCATGCCATTGGTTGCCCGGGGCCCCCTCCAACTCCTGGGTCCCACCACCCTGGTCGTCGCTGGCTCCCTTTCCACGGCCACCCCATCACGCATGTCCCCATGCCTGTCTTCCTGTTCCACGTGATCCTCTCTGTTTTTGGCTGTTCACGAGTTTCTCATAGCTTTTTGTCCACCAGATGCTCCTCTTTTTATTGTTGAGTGTGTTTACATGGATATGCAACACATTCTCTTTACAGCTCCTATCATGTCTAGGATTTGGCTTGTTCGGGGCTGATTTTGGTGTTTGCCACCAGCCACAGTGAAACCAGAAGTCAGGGCCCAAAGGCTCTGCTTAAAGCTGCTCATGAAGTCTCTGCTTTAGTGCCTCGGGAGACAGAAAAATGAAGTTATTTTCTTTGTGAGCCCAATTCCAAAGGCACAAAGAGCTGTTCATGCTCCCAGCCCACGTGACGGCCACTTTCCTGTTTTTCACATGCCCACGTGATTCTTTCCTTGGTCAAAGACAGAAAAGGCAGCTGCAATAATATTTCATCCAACACTTTTTAGGTGTGTGGCAAATTTTTCTTTTTGAAATCCTGCAGCAAGCCTTGGAGTATCTCCCAGAACAATAATTGCTTATAAGGTATCCAGTGAAATTATAATAGCTGGAGGCTGTGAAGAATAATAATTTATTTGGTGATTATATAATGTTTCCTCTTTTTTTTTTCTGCCATGGATGACTAGAGACACAATTTTTCAATTTTTCCCAGCACACTCAATTTGGGCTATCAAAACTCCGTAGATGCACCTTCTTATTCTTTCTTTTTGTCTTTGCAAGAAAAATACGAGCAAAGAAGACTTAAATTGTGTTCTTATTTCATCTAATTGTCGAGAATCTATTCCACAAATTGAACAAGAACTAATATCCAATGTGGCTCAAAATGAGTAAGACTAGCAGGAGCCTGAGAGTCCAATTTGATCCTTTAATATAAATCTTAGGAGATGTTTTTAAAAAAAGCCAAAGCAAATTTGGAGAGACAACTTCATCAGAGGCAGCCATGAACAATACCCTCACTAGTCATGCCATTGGTTGCCCGGGGCCCCCTCCAACTCCTGGGTCCCACCACCCTGGTCGTCGCTGGCTCCCTTTCCACGGCCACCCCATCACGCATGTCCCCACGGTGTGTCAGAAGGTCTGGGCAATGCCGAGGAGGGTCGGGACTCATCGCCTGTGCGAGAGTTCGAGGAAGCCACAGAGAGTGGGCGGCCCCAGGCTGTCCTCATTGGGTTTAGGTTCTTGATGAGCCAGCCCATCCTTTTCTCTTCAGATGTATTTCCCACTCTTTTCTCTTGCTCTCACTTCTTTTCACATCCTTCCCTTCTTGCTGTCTCTGTCAGAGACTCAGACACATACAAATGTATACAGAGCACAGTCCTGCACATTAGGACCGTATCAGCAGGACATGGACTCATATTCTGAGCCTGTCACGAACTTTGTTTATTTCAGGGATCGGCTGAAACTTACCAAGATGCCCAAGATCTTTTCATAGTTGATGGTGAAGCCTAGAGTTGCCAGTTAAAATGTTAACTTTGCCCAGTGACATTTGAATTCTAGATAAGTGATAAATACTGGCACCTGCTTAAACTATTTTTTTTCTGGTTATTTAGCTGGCACTTATTTTCAGCTGGGCATCCTGTTTCTTTGTGCTGTTAACCCTGGCAACCCTAACGGAGGCGGTGCACCAGTCAGGGTGTGGTCAGGAAAGAGGCGGAATATTTAAACGGGGTGATTTGAGCAGAGTTTCAAAAAGACGTGATTGACAAAGGTGTGGACATTTCCAGGAGATTATAAAAGAGGACAGGGGTGGGGGTCACCTGGAGTTGTAACAGCAGGGACACGTACTACCCCTGAAGGAACACGGGGGGAGAGAGGTTTCGGAACCGACCCAGAGACAGGCAGCCTGTGGGAGAGCGTTGCTGGGCCGGAGCAATGACCTTGTCTGGGAGGTGGAACCCATTGGGAGGTGCGAGGACCTGCCGATGTGGCTCGCGAAGATCAGCTTCCTGGGGCTGGTGTAGGTAGGAGGAGACTGGATCTGAAGAATCATGGAAAATATCCAATGTAGGACGTTCAGGGGTGTGGGTCTGGTGTAAAATAGGTTGCAGCAGTGGCGTGGAAACACTTCCTGTCACATGCCTGCTTGGGAAGGCTCCCCGTGCCTGGGGAACAGACTCCCCGTGGGAGCGCAGGCAGATCAGGCCCTGGGCGAGACGCACTGCCACTTGCGGGTCTGTTGTTTCTTGGGTTTACTTTTCCTTTCTTCTTCCCAGCTTCTGTGAGCCCGAGAGCAAGTTCAAGGAGCCCCCCGCCCCGCTTTACTGTGTGTTAGTCAGGGTCCTCCAGAGGAACAGAACCGAGAGGATGTGTGTTTGTCTATCTATTCGTCTGTCTCTACCATCTATCTATCTATCTAGAGAGTTTCAATTTAAGGAATGATCTCATGCAACAATTATAGAGGCTGGCAAATCCTAAACCCGCAGGATGGGCCGACAGGCTGGAGATATGGAGAAAAGCTGATGCTGAGGTTCAAGTCCAAAGGCTGTCAGGCTAGAGATGAGGGAGCAGCCTGTGTTTCATTTCACGCCTGAGGCTGTCTCCTAGCAGAATTCCTTCTTACTAAAGGGAAGCCAGTCTTTTGTTCCATTCAGGCCATCAACAGTTTGGATGAGGCCCACCCACACTAGGGAGGGGAATCTGCTTCACTCTGTCTACAAATAAAAATGTTAACCTCATCCAGAAACACCCTCACAGAAACACTCGGGATAACATTTGACCAAACATGGGGGCACCATGGCCCAGTCAGATTACCCCCTAAAGCCACCACAGACCATGTTTAGTGCAGCCCTTGGCCAGAGACACCGAGGGTCACCCTCTCGTGGTCTAGCACAGCCCCCAAGGCTGGGCTGTGCCTACTCAGGTCTGAGGCCGAAGTGAGAGAAAGCTTGCGTGTTCTTTGCTCTGGCCTCTTTCTGCTCTCCTCCTAGGACCCTGCCAAAGGTGCAGACAGGCGGTCCAGAACTGGGGGATTTAGAATCTTGGTCCTCCAAGCCTTAAAGAGCTTGGAGGCATTTTGAAAAAGAACCTACTGCAATCAAGATGCCATTTACCTGAAAATGGCTTTTAGGACTTCTTGATCGTGGAAAATAGCAGAAGCCAGTGTCATAATGTGCCAACCTACGGCATCTTCCTGGTAAATGGGGGCAGCCTTGGGATTCACCGCTGGCCACCCAGCCTCGGACTTTTCCAGGCTTTCGGGTGGATGGTTCCTGGAAGAGCTGCTTGTGTGAAAGCCAAGCTTGTAGAATGGGTGTCTTTTGGAGAAACAGTGCTGTTCCTCAGGCAGCTATAGGCTGGTCCTGTGATTCAAGGGTGATTCAAATCCCTCTGTACTAGAAATAATATTCAGTTTACATTACGAACCAATTTCTGATGCCACACAATTAACTGTGCAAAAGAAGTACCCTGAGAATGTCCCTGCAGTCTGGGCCCTGCAGTGGAATTCTGATTTCCATGCCAGATATTCCTCCTCTGGGTACATGGCTCCGTCAAAGGGGTTCAGCATCGCATAGGTGAGAGTAAAGGAAAATTGTGGCTGCACGCTTGGACAAAAACTTTTCCATCATGGTCCTCAGGAGTGAAAATGAGAGCCACACTGTCATTCTCATGCATTGTGGCAAGAACTTCTGCTGGTCTTTCCGTGGCTAATTTTTGGGTCAACCTCGTGATTCAGTAGGATCAGTTAATACCATTCCCAAAAGATAGTACCATCCAAATCCTAGATGGCAGGGTGTCCACAAAGTTTTGGAAAAATCTCAAGGTTGACAGAATTCCAAATGAAGAACTCTGAATGTAGTTTCTTGAGTTTTTCTTGTGTGTTTGCTACAATATCATTAGTAATCAGCTATTGATAAGCTCGGCAAAATCACATTTTATCACGATTTAAATTCCCCAACAAGATCAACAGGAGATGTGTTGACTTTGAATAAAGTTAATTCTTAAGTGTCTCAGTTAAATTGCACTTTTAGTCTCCATGGAGCCTTACCTCACCCAGAGGTCTGAGTGTTGGAATAACGCACGTGTCCCTAGTTCGGACACATCTTGTTTGATTACATGTTCAATCAATCTCTTATTCAGAGCAAGAACTCCATTTACAGATTTCAAGGGGATTGGTAAAATCATTATTGGAAGCTAACCAGAGGATTGACGGGTTATATTTGTGTTTTAGAAAGGCCCTTCTGATGGGGGTGCAGAAAAAGTTTTGGGGGGATAAAGATCAGCAGGAGGGAGACCCACTGGGGTCTACTGCTGTCTGCCAAAGAATGGAAGGGGCTGCACTGGGCTAGGGATGGCAGAGTTGGTGGGAGCCCTGAGTCTGGCCCCACATGGTGGTGGCCCTGAGTCTAGCCCCCAGATCTCCAATTACGGGGAACACGGTTGGGCAAGGGCCCTGCTGCGGGGCACTTGGTTGTGTACAAATTGGTCTAGCCCCCTGGGCTGGGAGCTGTTGGAAGGCAGAGAATATGCCACATTTTTCCTTGTAACCCTGGGGTGACCAGCGCAGTGCTTGGCAGGAGTGCAAAATATTTGCAATAAATTAAATTAAGTAAACATGACTTCTAGAGCAGGTTGGTGGCCACACTGGGCTTTATGACAATGACAGATATATTAATCGAATCCTCGTGCATACCAGTCCCTGTGCTTCGGTACTTTTAAACATTATCTCATATAACTCTCCCACCAGCCCTAAAGATAGGCATTATTATTCCCATTTTGCAGAGGAGGAGAGAAGCTCTCAGAAGATAGGAACCCAGCTCAGCGGGCCTCCACGCGCCGTGCTGTTTGCGCTGCTGGAGCCTTCCATACCCAGCACCCCTCTCACTCCTGCGGGCTGATCCGCATTGCATTCTACCTCTACCTCCAGGGGCCCCCAAACCACCCTGTTCCTTGTCCCCTGTCTGCCAGTTGCATCCCTCCCCACTCTCTGCAACTATGGTAGTCACCGCAGGCTGCCTTCCCCAGTGACATTCCATCCCTAGACCTCTCCCTCCCCACCAGTGTGACCTGCTGCCCCTGATCTTGCCAATTGATGCATTAGTGCATCTCAAGGTGTTAGATACTCAAAAGGTTGTTTCTCCAGGACAAGGTTCCTGCCCAGGCGATTCATTCGCAAGCCTAGCCTGTGCAGTCCAGTGTAGTGCAGGCCGGAGGGGAGATGCACAGGGACCGGAAGGGCCTTTTGGTCCCTGTGACCCACAAGCAAATCTTAGACACTAAGTACATAAGTGGGAGCATCACTTCTTCTTCTTCGAGAGAGAGCTGAAGGTGAACCTGTTTGTGCTAAGCTGACTCCTGGGGGGAAGTCTGCTAATAGAATCATAAATCTTCGAAGGCCTCAGAGCTTGTCATTTCATTGACCAGGCCACTGAAGCACAGCGAGGCTGGTCACAATGACATACCCGAAGTGGCAGAGCACCGGCCAGCAGGAAAGGCCAGGGAGGGAAGGCACATCACTCTCCCTGCACTCCCCACCCCCTTGCTCACTCCCCCTGGGCACGGGCACACACTTGCTGGCAGCTTGTGTTAAGCAGGAGGGCTAGATCACAGCCACCATGCACGCGGGGTCAGTTCCAGGGCAGGCAGGTGCTGAGGTTCCACAGCCACATGGTGAGTCACTCTGGAAGGTCACCTCCAGCACATGCTCCCGTGGTCAGCTCCACGGGGTGTGGCATTTGTCAACAGCTGTGGAGAAGCCTGCACAATCCTGTCTGCAGGATCAAACCCCTCTGAAGAGTTTGAACTGTGTTACCTAATCCAAGGGGTCCCCTCCAGGCTGCCACCCCGACAGCTCTGTGGCCTCCCCCAGGAGATGGGACCAAATGAATGTCCTTTACCACCTTAACCCCCGCGCGCCAGGGAAGGGGCTCCTAGGAGAAAGTGAATCTCCAGGAGAGCGGCCATTTCTTAGGAAATTGTAAATGACCAAAATTGACTCAAAAAGTAGAAAACGTGTACAGACCAATAATTATGAAAAACTAAGAAGCTACCCAAGAATCACCTGAAACAAAAACTACCACTTCCTGGTAGGAACATGAGTGAATAATTTTTTTTGGAACTTTTAAGAAATACATAATTCTTTTGCTAAATAAATTATCCCAGAACTTAAAAACGTGAAAAGGTCCTCTGATTGATTTTACAAGGCAAGGGTTACCCTGATATGAAATTATGATAATCACCATTCAAACAAAGAAAACCATAGACCAGTCTCATGTAGGCATTATTGATGTAAAAATTCTAAACAAAAAGGTTACAGAAACTCAAATGTAGATGGACAAGAATATGCACCAAAGGTTCTAGGAATGCAAGAATACCGTGAAATCAGGTGACAAATAAAATTTATCATAGCATGGAGCACAGAGCATGAATGGAGTTTGAATCTATTTCTGATGTGTAAATAAGAGTAGAGAGATATTTACGTGGAGGTGTTGGTTAGTCCCAGTTTTTGCTCCCAGATGTTTGTCCCCTCCTTTGTCTGCGCTGCTCCGGGTCCTGCCATGGCTGATCTTTACAGATGGCATCTCCGGGGCCTATGCCTTCAGCCTGTGTTCAGCCAGAGGGTGTGGGCAGAAGCCTGGAAGGAGGGGAGAGAAAGGGAGGGGCTGGAGGCATTGCTCCAGAATCCCTCTCCACCCCTGGTAGTCCTGGCCTTGGCTGTGTTCCTCCATGGGCTGCAGTGAGATTTTCCCCTGCCTTCCTGTCTGCGGGCCCTCGGCAGCGAGCTCTAGGGTCCCTCGCCACCTCGTGTGGGTTCCCTCAGCCCAGGTCACATCGCTGTATTGAGTTTCCTCACTCAATTTTCTTTCGTTAAATTCTTTTCAGTGAACCATCTGCTTCCTGCCAGGGTCTCGACTAATACATTTAGCGTGATGAATAATATTTTCTTATAAATCAATAAGCAACATATTTATTAGTGTAATTAAACTATTTACTAATGTAGTAACAGGGGAACAACTCCTGAAGTTGATACTGCAAACTCTAGAAATTAGCAATAATAAAATAGAGCATTTTAAAATTAATGGAAGGCGGCCCAAACTGGCTTCCCAGGGAAATAAAGCCATAAACACATATCTTAAAAACTATTTAAAAAATAAAAAGCATTCAGGAACGTAGGAAAAAACACCACGGGTAATAAATGGAAAGCAGAAGTCGACAAATTACAAAGAAGAATAAAAAGAATGAGTAAGTTAAAAATCTGACTGCTGGTTCTTTCTTTTTTCAGTCCTCACCTGAAGACATGCTTAGTGATTTGAGACAGAGGGGAAGGAAGGGAGAGAAACATCGATTTGAGAGAGAAACATCATTTGGTTGCCTCCCAAATGCACCCTGACCGGGACCGAACCCTGCCTGAGAATCGAACTGGGGAACTTTAACTTCGTGGGACGATGCCCAATCAACTGAGCCACACCGGTCAGGGCTGACTACTGTTTCTTCAACAAAACTGCTTATGTTAGAAACAAGTAAAATTCCAAATTAGAAAGGAGCATTAGCGAGAGATACAGAATATATGAAAAGAAGGCTCAGAAAATGACTGGCATGCCTACATGATGGAAACATGGATGAAATGATTAATTGTTTAGAAAATATAGTGTTTAACAAAAGTTACTCTAGAAGAGACCAGCAGTCTAAACAGACCAACCACCAGAGAAGGAATTGAGAATGCAGCATCCCCTAAGCACCGGGCCCATGTGGGTTCTCAGGCAGGTAACTTCAAACGTTCAAGGAACAGAGAAATCCACCACTTGCACCGTCTCCAGGCACAGCCAATTAAGACAAGCCTCCACAGGAAGCTCAGAGCACCACCAGCATCCAGGTCAAAAGGAGCACAAGGAAGCCCTCCGAGCTCGTACTGATGTGATATGACGGCAACACCATGAACCAGGCCCGGGAGCTGTGTTTCCAGGAAAGCTGGGCATGGTTCAATATTGTGAAATCATCGGTATAATTTACCCCACTGACAGATCAAAAGAGAAAAACTTTATGTTCATCTCAAGGATTCAGAAAAGTCCATTGAAAAAAATTCAATATCCATTCTTGGTAATATCTCTAGATAAAATAGAAATATATAGATACTCCTTGACATGAGGTCGTCTCCACCCAAAAGTCAGTAAATGGTGAAATAATAGCAATATTGCCTTTGAAGTCAGTGACAGGACGTGCCTTCTGAATTGACTGTGGTGGGTTTTCTGGAAGTTTTGGCCTTTACAAATAAAGTGGCTTGTAAGTAAGGGATTTTATCACTTCTCGATCTTTTGGCCAAGATCAAATGCAGTATGATATATTTTGACTTAATTTTGAGTATACTGTGAAGTACAAATTCAATTTCTTTTTTTTTTTTTTTGCATGTAGATTCCAGGTGACCCAGCACAGTTTGTTGAAAAGACTATTTTTTCCCCACTGAATTCTCTTGGCACACTTGTTTATTGTTGAGGTTTATTTATAGACACTCAATTCTATTCCATTGGTTTGCACATATGTCTATTCTCATGCCTGTACCAATTTGTTTTTTTTTTAAGTATTTTATTTATTTATTTTTAGGGAGAGGGAAAGGAAGGGAGAAAGGGAGGGAGAGAAACGTGGATTGGTTGCCTCTCCTACGTACCCGGACTGGGGACTGAACCCGCAACCCAGGCATGTGCCCTGACCAGGAATTGAACTGGTGGCCTTTTGCTTTGTGTACCAATTTGTTTTAATTGCTATAGCTTTACAGTAAGTTGTGAAATCAGAATGTGTGAGCTCTCCAAATTTGTTCTTCCTATTCAAGATGGTTTTAGCTGTTATGAATCCATTGCATTTTCATATAAATTTTAGGATCTGCTTATTAATTTCTGCAAAAATGTCATCTGGTATTTTGATAAAGATTACACTAAACTTGTATATCAGCTCAAGGAGCATAACTATATGGACAATAGAAAGTCTTCTGGCCCACAAACATGGAAGCACTTCCCTTTATTTAGATCTTTAATTTCTTTCCACAATATTTTACGGCTTGGTGGAGAAAGAGATGTGAAAACGCAGTGACTTAATCTCCCCAGGCTGGGGTGTGACAGACAAGTACTCCTAGATCACTCAGAAGGGTCTTCATCTCCAAACAATACAATAAAGTTTACTTGAAAGCAGCACCCACTGAGCTCACCTGGGCATACCACACAAACAAGCACGCATGATCACGGTGTCGTTCCCCGGTTGCTCTGTGAAACCGAGTGACGCTTCATTTCTTGGTTCAGAAGGTGCCGTGGAAAAGTCCTGTGGGTGAGCCGAAGGGGCATTTTTATCACAGAGGTACTGGCCCCTGGTAGTGCGCTGTGGTTTCTGTCGGGTCTTGATCAACAATCATACAGTGAATGAGTGATGTATGCTATCACACACACAAAACAGTGACGACAGCTTACAGGAACCAGTTTTCCAGCTCTTCAGAAATGTTCATCCATTTTGGAACACAGGCTTGTTTCGCAGAGCTGGAGGTTAGTTGCTCGAAGCTGAAACCCTGCTGTCGTATTCCACATCAAACACAAACGCTCCCGTTGAGACCAAGAGCATGTTCAGCTCGATGCCATCGCATTGGGTCGATCCGGGAATCAATGTATTGTGCATTAGATAAGCACGGCACTGCAAGTCAAAGTAGCTTTTGCATTTGACTGCATTCAGCTTACCACTACATAAAATATAAAAAAAATGCCCTAAAGGTTGCAGGCAGTTCAGAGGGATATTGTCGAGAAAGGAAACACAAACAATAAAAATATCCTAGTGTATCATGTGACAAAAAGAAAATGTCATTGTTATCTGTTAATTAAAAATAGGGCAAATCTGTTTAATTAGTCTTACTGTATTATGTTCTCCTTTTTAAAAGGCTTGCATTTGTGTATACTAAGAATAACACAGCCTACGAAATTTAAATATCAATTTAAAAGGCTTTTTAAAAAAAGGGTTAAGAGAATTGCCCTATCAGAGCACAGAAAAGAAAACTATAAAATATTACTGTCTTGTTCTCAACGTATTTATTTCATTAGTTCTACTACCGATTGCTACTAATTGCCACCATTAGCTAGTCCAACTGTTGTTTTGTTTAGTGTATGTGACAAAAAATATTTAATACAAAGTAATATATACTTTCAAAGAAACATCTATTTTTCCTATTTTATAGTAGGTAGAAAACATGTATATTATGTATTATATTTTATTATTATTATTATATTTGATCTCATATGTCTCATCCTGAATTGGTTCTCCACAAAATTGTTAAACTCCACAAAAGCCCAGTACCGACAGGAAACAAGCCCAGGTGATGCTTCTGGGAACTCTCAGAAGTGAGAGTGGGTGGGAGGCTTTTAGAGGGGAAACTAAGGTCTTTCATGAACACGTACAGTCAAGCACCAATGAATTGGGATTATTAATGTTAGTTGGCTTGGGTTGGCATAGCAATACCGCAGGCTGCGGGGCTTAAACAATAGAAATCAATTTTCTTACAGTTCTGGAGGCTGGAAGTCCAAGACCAAGGTGCTGGCAGGATTGCTTTCTGCTGAGGTCTCTCCTTGGCTTGCAGATGGCCACCTTCTCGCTAGGTGCTCCCTGAGCCTTTCCTCGGTGAGCACACGGAGAGAGAAGTCTCTGGCGGCTCTTCCTCTTCCTGTCTGAGTGCTGGTCCTATTGGCTTAGAGCTACACCCTTATGGCATTAATTAACCTTAATTACGTCCTTAAAGGCTCCATCTCCAAATGCAGCTACATTGGGGGTTAGAACTACAACAGGTGAATTTTAGGGGCACCCAATTGAATCCATTACAGTGACCCTCATAGGAACCCACAGGATGGCAAATCCTACAGAGCAGAAAACAGAAATGAGGTCAAACAAGAAATGAGACCGCGTTAAGATGTGTCGCTAGTTACACTCTCACTTAATGATACAAACTTTCACATGGACTCCGCAAATGAAACCGAGGTATATGCTATCTATAAGAAATGTGAGTAAAAAAAAAAAAATGCAAGAAAAAGGTTAAAAGAATGGGCACACGCCATCCAAGTGTAAATGAAGAGAACCCAGGGTTCACAACACGGACTCAGAAAAACATACAATTTTAGAGAAAGAAAACACCTGAAAAGAACCAATAGGATAATAAATTTAATTGTGTAACATACGGTCAAAATAATGTATCTATCTACCTTCTCTGCAGTGGAAAACTTTAAAAAGTGTCTCCGAATCTTTGAAAGACTAGGCAAACCATTAATTATGTTAGAGAGGATTTGAATAATAAAATCAGTAAGGCTTATTTAATACCTCTCCAAGGAACTGTGTGTTCTCCAAACAGAGAATACATACTATGTTTTATTGTCTGTGGAAGACACACACACACACACACACACACATTCACACACACAGTTTTCCACACTCTTTGTTCACAATATTATAAAAGTTGAAAGCAATAACAAAAACCTCTAATCACTTGGGAATTTAAAAAAATGCTATCCTAAATAACTCGGGTTAAAGAGAAAATCAAAACTATAATTATGTTACATAGCAACTTATGTGGACTGGATCCCGAAGTTTACCAAGTGGGCAATCAGTAGCCTTAAATGCGCTTGTTAATAAACAGAATGGAAATAAATGAGCTTCTGATTCCATTCAATAACTTCTACAAAGCACATCAAATGGAGAAAACACATGAATGATGACAAAATGCAGAAATTAATTAGTAAGCAGAAAAGCGGTAGGACTGATAAATACCTCTAACCACTGCTTCTCTGAGAAAAGAACAAAAAAGAACAACCACAACACAGAAAGTATTCTGACCGCTAAGACAGAAGCGAGGAAGCGCACATTCACGACATTGCGGAGGAATGAAGGATGCAGGCAAGACAACAGCTGCCCAAAGCTTCTCAGACTGCTGTGGGAGGCTCGCAGCTCTACATCCACGTGGCGATTAGTTCATTCGTTTAAACTGCAAAACCCTTTTTTTTTCTTTCCCCAGCAGGGAAATATATCACAGTATGTTCATCTGTTCTTCTCTTCTTGGTGGATATTTAGAGTCTCTCTCTCTCCCTCTCTCCCACCAACAATACTACAGTGAACCTGTTGTACGGATACCTTGTGCACGGGTATAAGGGTACTTTCCAGGGTGGTCTCGGGAACAGCAGCATCAGCAGCTCCTGGGGACTAGCTCACAGAGCAGGTTCTCAGGCCAGGCCCACTAAGTCAGAAACTGCAAGGTTGGGTCCCAGCAATCCGTGCTTTGCAAGCCCCCCCGGGAGGCGGCTGAGGGATGCTCTCATTTGGGAAACACTGTGCTAGGGTATTTACTGTACTGAGAAGTGGAATTGTCCGACTGCCGGGTACATGCATATTTATTTTTATAGGCCATTGCCAATGAGCTCTCCTAAGGGTTGTGCCAATGTATTTTTCCATTAGTAGCGTAAAAGAAATTTTGGTACTGAATAATCTTGCAAATACTGGGTATTATAGCCTTTAAAATGTCAAACTGAGTCCTGGCTGGTGTGGCTCAGTGGATTGAGTGCCGGCCTGCAAACCAAAGGGTCGCTGGTTTGATTCCCGGTCAGGGCACATACCTGGCTTGCAGGCCAGGTCGGGCCCCTAGTAGGGGACGCGTGAGAGGCAACCACACACAGATGTTTCTCTCCCTGTCTTTCTCCTTCCCTTCCCTCTCTAACAATAAATAAATAAAATCTTTTAAAAAATGTCAAACTGATAGGTACGAAATAATACTTCACTTAGTTTGCATTTCTCTAGATAGTAAAGTTAGAGTACTGCAAACCATTGCTTCTCCTTGCTTCAGCCTCATCTTTCCACCTCCAGGCAGAGACTAAAAATCCCTGATACCAACGGCAGGTGGAGTGTCGACGGCTCAGATGATGGTGGTGATGAAGCTCATAATGGAAATGATGCCATCAGTTCAGAGAAACACCATTGGCTACATGGAGAACAGAACGTAAACCTAACGGAAGCCCACACGGAGAACTGTAGTTTTCGTGTGGCACATTACTTGGGCCACAGATAACCAGTCAGGGAGAGTGAAGCATGAAAGGCCACCGAAAACTAGAGAATGCACTGGCTGGCGTGGATAGTAACTTGCCCTTCAGATGGAGATTTGAGAAAACCTTTGCAAGCAACAGAGGGGGCTCACTCACCCCCACCTGGATGGATCTACCCTGTTTGAGGGTAAAAAAGAAAAATACCAATATGTGGGCTTTGGAAAAAAAGTACTGAAGAACAAGACAATGGAATTGCTTCTAGAAGGTTCAGAGGAAGAGCACGCTTCTCAAAATGATCTACTTAATAGGACCCAGAATTAAAAGAGAAAGGGAGAGAGCGAAAGGGCGGGGGCGGGGGGAGAGAGAGAGAGAGAGATTACGTGGTATATACTCAATGGAGCTCCAAGCGCCAGTGTCCAGGAGTAGTCAGTAGCATAAAGTCATAAAGAAGACAACAGGCTAAGGTGATAAGGCAATGGTGGGAGAACAAAAAGAAAAAGAAATGAAAAAGAAATGGACAAGAAAAAAGCTTGCTGGGAAACCAAGATCTAAGGAGCAAACTAGACTCTCCCTGGACTCAGGAGTTACGTCACGCATAAAGAAACTATCATTGCGGTCCCAGGGTCTCAGAGCGGACACCAAAGGAGCCTTCGGAGTCCGGCCACTGCTGGGGCGGGGGAGGGGCGGAGCGCCTCGTCTCCTGTCTGCGTGTACTCATGAATGCACACAGGAGTGGAGACGCTGCCTGGGCAAACGCAACGGAGGCCTAACCTTTTCTCTCTTTTTTTTTTTTATATTTTATTTATTTATTTTTAGACAGAGGGGACCGGAGGGAGAAAGAGAGGGAGAGAAACAGCAATGTATGGTTGCCTCTCACATGGCCCTCACTGAGGACCTGGCCTGCAACCCAGGCATGTGCCCTGACTAGGAATCGAACCGGGACCTTTTGGTTCCCAGCCCGGGCTCAATCCACTGAGCTACACCAACCAGGGAGCTTTTTTTTTTTTTTTTTTTTTTTGCCTGAAAAGAGGTCACTCTGATTGGGGGCCGCCTGCTAGGAACGGGAGCATCGCCCTGTGGGGAACATGGTTAAGGCACCCCTTCCCAGCCTCTGAGACCGTCAGCAGTTCCGGCTCACAGCTGCCCCCTTCTCCAGGGGCTCGCCCTTGGCTGACCTGAACCTGCCTTGCATGGAAGGGGATGCAGCCCGTACCTCCCCTGGGGCAGCCCAGAGCCAATAACCATTGGGCATAAGGTATAAAAGACTGGATCCCTTTACCCCAAGGTGGCAACACTGTGGCACAATTCCTGCTCCAGAGCTCCCCATGGGATCAGGCTGAACCTGACTCAGTGGACACCACATCCTTGTTTCACTCCTTCCCTCCCTTCTCCCGAGAGTCCTCCTCAATAAATTAATTGGTCAAGAATCCCCATTTTCAGGTTCGGTTTCTAGGTATCCTGGCCTCTGCGAGAACCAGAGAGGAAGATTTCATCCAGAAAGCAGGTGACAATTTAACCAGAATTTGGGACTTATGTTGACTTCCAGGTCAGCCCTCCTGGTCTCAACACAGTCATCCTGGTTGGGTCACACTCTCGGTAAGTGGCCATGCGAGTGAACCCAAGATCTGAAAGTTGAAAGACCAGGCCACTTCCATCCTGGGGTACCCTCAGCTGAAACACTGAGGAGGGAGTATCCTTCCTACCCCCTGAGGCCCCTGAAACCTGGGCAGAGACTCAGGAACGGGGACCCAGCAGGCTGGGGATTCTGTAGTTTCCCTGGCTGCAGGAGGCAGTGAGAACGAGTCTCAGGGTTTGCAGAGACTGGTGGAAGGCTGGGTCCAGAGACACTCAGAACTGGCGGCCAGACTGGAATCTTGTCTCCGGCCACTGCTGGGCTGTGAGCGAGCCATGGGTGGGCTGCTAGCACCGTCGAGAGTGCGGAGGCAACAGTGAGGAGAAGCTGCCATAGTGCGGATGGTGACCCACAAATGGCTGACTTCTGACTTCATGGGGAGCCCCGTGGAGTTTCTGCTCCCTTGCTCCAGAGTGAGAGGCACCAAAAATGAAGGAGGAACCCCTAGGGAGTTTGGCATGTTATCAAGCCAACCATGGGTCAAGCACTGTTCCAAATTAGCTTAGGCCGTGTGCCCTGGAAACGGGCCGCGTGGCAGCCGTTACCCTGCAGGAGGTCTACAAGGGAGTGTTCTCAGAACTAACATCGGTGGGAGGGGGGAGTTAAGGGAGCAGGACTGGGTGGGGGAGGTGGACGCGAGGCAGTCACTTCATAGGTCTCGGCCATTTCCACAGGGAGCTCTGGAATTGGAATGGCCTTTTGGAGTTGTCCCAAGTTGGGGCAAGGGAGCCAGGGCTTTGTACCCCCAAACCTGTAAGTCATTGACGTGGGCTACCTCTGTGGAGCACATGCGACCTCGGAAGAGGCACTCCTCTGGGAGGAGAGCTGCTCCTGGAGAAGGGCTAGCCGGTGAGCCAGCGCTGCACGCAGACTGGGTAGTCGGCACCTCGGGCCTGAGCGTGCGGTCTGGCGCCCGTTACAGAGATCCCAAAAGCGATCAAAAGACACAAAGCCCCCACTTCTTGGAGATTATAGTCTAGTAAAGGGAGACAGATCAACATAAACAGGATGAACATGAAAATGCTATCACAGTGATCTGCTCTGGGTGGTAAGTTCACGGGTGACTTTAATCTTTCTTATGCTGGCTTATGGGCACTTCCTAAGCATCCAGTAATGAATATGTATTACTTGGATAATGAAAAGTCAAAAATCATTTTAAAAAATCTGTTGAAAGAAGGTAAGCATAGTGAAGATTAATTTGAATTGTGTAGACTCATCGGACGGACTTTTCCTATCAGCTGCTGAAATGATAAAACACAAGACCGGACAGGAAGAGCCGATGAAAAATTTCTGGGAGGGACCATGCCCGATGGAGCATTTGGTCTGTGATGCAGGTGGCACCATAGCAGCGGGTTTAAGAAAATGAATTAATTAGGGGCCACGAAGGCTGGGTTGCTAGCCAGGTCCCTCCTAAGCCTTTCTGGAGCTCAGTTCCCAGGTCTGCACAGCGCCGTGAGATTTAAAAGCAGATAGCATCTGCTAATGTGTGTGCAAGGACTTAGCACAGTGCTGAGCAGGTCACAAGTACTGACAAATGGGGGTGCGGGTGGTTATTAATAAAATCACCAATATTCACTCTCAGTGCATTAAAGATTTTATGTAGAAAAGAGAAATACATTCTAGATGAATTATAGAGTTACATGTAAAAATGATCACTACCTTCCAATTGAGTTTGATCATTTTGGAAAAAACCCATGTGATATGCAAACGTCCCCAAATCAAAAATGCTAAAATTGCAGCTTTCATTGCAAGTTAACAACAATAAGTTAAGACATGGCACGGGGGCATCATCGGAAGGCCGCCCGTGAAAGCTTTTCCTCTGCCGAACGAATTTACCTCCCTCTGTCCTGCTAGAAGCAGGGACCACGTCTCTTGCTTGGAAATTCCTCCTAAATATCTGCTTGGCATTCCGCAGCGGCAGCCTGCCAGCTCCCTTCACCTGCCTCCTCGTCTACATCACCCAAAGGTTCCCTACCAGGGGCCGTGTTCGGAGCCATTATCTGACCTTCCCCACCTGAAATCTAATAACTCAGAGAGTTTTCAGATGTGCGAAGGGCTGGACACACCATTATCCAAGGAAATATTCTACCCAGCAATTTACCAGGTTTCACAAAACTGCCTTCCCACACGCTGACAGGGTTGTGTGAAGGATGAGTAAGGTAAGTATAGAAAATTGCGGGGAGGAGCCCAACATCCAGCGGCTTCGCAGACTTCACGGGTTTATGAAATCTTGTTTATCTGGCTAAAGATAAATTAGTTGGAAATGGGCAAAATGGTTTTGATAAGATAACTGTATTTGGCATAAGCTTGCTTTGACCTTCAAAAGCACTCCGAGTACCTCGCGTTTTAGTTTTCTGGTTGTCGCTCCCTCCTCATGACCAAACTAACATGACAGAATAATTTCGTACATTGCTCTTGCTTTATTAATTTATTGTGCATCACTTTTCAATGATGATAGTTGTATATTGTAAATTATGAAAATAGAGAAAAGTAAAAAGAGAGAAAAAGTTGATTGTAATCTCATGGAACACGCGTAACCATTATTAACATTTTAGGGTATTTCTTTCATCTGGTTTTCCATGACTATACCCAGCAAAAATGGGATAATACCACAGAAAAGAGGCAATCCTTTTTATTAAAATTTTAAATTATATAATAGCCCTGGCTGGTGTAGCTCAGTGGATTGAGCGCAGGCTGGGAACCAAAGGGTCCCGGTTCGATTCCCAGTCAGGGCACATGCCTGGGTTGCGGGCCAGGTCCCCAGTAAGGGCCATGTGAGAGGCAACCATACATTGCTGTTTCTCTCCCTCTCTGTCTCCCTCCCTTCCCCTCTCTCTAAAAATAAATAAATAAAATCTTAAAAAAATTTTTTAAATTATATAATGAACTTATTTTTTAATTACAATCAAGAACCAGCTTTTTAGAGATTATTAGGTATACTCTTATACTGAATTATTGTAATTTATCCAAGTGACTCCTTATTTTTGGACATGGAGGTTGTTTTCAATTTTTCACTACAAGTAACTTCCTTTTATGTAAGCCCCTTTATCGTTAGATTTCTTATTTTTCCAAAGTAAATTCCTAGAAATGGAATTACTGCTCAGAAGTCCTGAACAGATTTAAGGTTTTTCATGTTCATTTAATCTTTCTGCACTTCAGTTCCCATAGTGTAAAGTGGGATAACAGTAACACCAATCTCACCCGACTGTTGAGAGGATTGAGTGAGATAATTGACTGCAAGGTTTTTAGCAAACTATCAAGTAGTGTACGGAGTTTGTTCCATCCCATTCTAGCTGGTTCCCAGGCAGGCCACTGAGCCACATCCTATGGCAAGAGCACAAAGGCAGAACATTCTGAAATTCCTGGGTAGCCAGCGGCTGCTGGGACTGAAAGAGAGCATTGGATTCCCTGAGGAAGTTGTGGATGCTTTTGCTGCTGTGCTTTCCTGCCTGTGGTTCGATGCTACAATGATTTGTATGGGCTGCAAAAGGGCGGTTTTGGGGGCGGGGGGAGTATGAAAAAAATTGCCTATTTTCTGCCATGCTAAACCCAAAGATTCAATCCAGCTCTAAGAAGTCTGATCCCGAGGCTTCACTGCTCCCTGGAATCAGGGAAAATGACTCATGAATACGGTGTTTTCACTTTTAGTGGAAGATTTAACTTCCTGAGTCTATGTCAAGAATACATATTCATAGGCACACACATGCATGCACACACATGCATGCACCACATGCATCATTACCAAGATCAACATCAATTTTCAGGAGATGGTCTCACGGCCAAGGTCAGGGCAGCAAGGTTCACCACTGGAGGCAGCCAAGTCTAGGGGGGAGATGCGACAAGGAAGCCAACGGCCGCCAGCAGCACCTCTCCGAAGGCCGCTGTCAGGATCAGAGCTCTCCGACATAAACTGTCGAAGGGATAATGGGCTTCAGGTCACCAATGAAGCAAAATGGAAGAGAAATACAGGCCGGTTAAATAAAGTGGAAGCGACTGGTGTGCTAAGAGATGGCAGTGGCTCCCAAGGACAATCTCATTTCATCTTTCATTTGCATACGGTGAAGATTGATTTTCTACGGCTAATCCAAATTTATGACACATCAGGTGATATTTAAAGGACTCAATGGAGCATTTAATAGCCAAACATTTTTCCTGATTAGTACCCACTTGACCTGGTGACCCGGAGATGAATGCTGATGTCCCTGCACCCGCCCCCCACATGGCTATAAGTGAACCACTGCCAAGCAGCAGCACAAACAGAGCCAGACTGTAGTCGGCGTGTCCAGCCATTTAGAAGTCTGATGTTCTAGAGGGGTGGGCATGAGGGTGGGGGGAGTGAAGAACTGTTGGGTTTATTTGTCTCTTTTTCAAAATGACACACATCAGGAATTTTGTAGCTTTCACACCCTAGCCTTGTTTATGCAGGATCCATTATACGCCATTGTCTTTCTTATACTTAATACTAATAATCTTGATAGATAGGGATTCTTCATCTCAAATGACAGATGAGAAAACAGTCTCAGGGAGGTTCAGTAACTCACTCAGTCAGCTAGCAAGTAAGTGGTGGGGGCGGTGCTGAGACTCAGTTGGGGTGACTCCAAAGCTTAAACTCTTTCCAGTTCAGCTCTGCTCACCCAAGACTTGTGGATTACAGCCTTGGGCAGCGTCTGGACAGAGCAGAAATGCTCAGGAGTCCAGCCCAGCGGATGTGATCACTAGCAGAAATCTCAGAGAGGCGTTTCGCTTTTCCGTAGGGTTTGGAATAGACTTTGAGCCAATCCCTGGACAGAATGACTCCAGTTGGCATTTTTTTAAGGTTTTTTTTTTTTTTTAAGATTTTATTTATTTATTTTTAGAGAGAGGGGAAGGCAGGGAGAAAGAATAATGTGTGGTTGCCTCTCACATGGCCCTCACTGGGGACCTGGCCCGCAACCCAGGCATGTGCCCTGACTGGGAATCGAACCGGGACCTTTTGGTTCCCAGCCCGTGCTCAATCCACTGAGCTAAACCAGCCGGGCCAGTTGGCATTTTTTAAGAGTTGAACATCTATTTTCTCAGTAGTTGGCAAAGTTGGTAGAGTATTAAATATAAATTACCCTCATTACTTAGCCTAAAATCGGAAATGTGTGTCATGGGGACAAAAAAAAAATCCTTTGGTAAAATATATTTTGAGGACAGAGGTTCAGGCGGAGGCCAGCCTTGAAGGGGGTCATTTTACAGCAACAGTGCCACAGTGCCACACCCGCCTAGGAGTGTCCGCCTCTCACACGCAGCTCCCGCCTCTGCTGAACTAGACGTGTTTTCAGCTCCTCTCCCCACCTGCGTGTGTGGCCCCAGCTTGCCTCACGGAACCATCTTCACACTCAGCCACTTTTAGACACTCACACGGGCCTTGCTGAGAGTTGGGAGAGGCGGAAGGACTTGACAGGTGTCAACGCCAGCAACCTGAATGTGAAGACTGTATCAAGATGGTTCCCAAACTGTACACCAAGGCACCCTGGGGTGCCACAGTGAATCACAGCTTCACTTTCAGGGGAAACGAAGCGATGGATAGTCAGTGTCTGCTGGGCTCTGCAGAAGTTACCAGCTCAGAGTAGTTCACTGTTTCAACAGCAGATTGCGCTGCATTCCTTTCAATGCTGCATTATCTTTGTGACTCTTGGATGCTCAGAGTTGCTGAGATAAAAGCAAGTACCCAGTGAACTTGAATGTGGATGGGACAAGAGGGCGGCAGTGTCTCATCAGACTCCAAGGTTTGAGAAGTGCACACACCAAGGTGCACTCATCTGATTGGTTATTTAACAATAAAATAATTTGTATCATTATTTCAAACTGCTGGGAAGTTGTTAGAACATACTAGGCTGTTGGGGCTGGCTACTTAATAACAGAATGCTTTGGTATTTCTTTTGGCCTAGGGGACGCCATGAAAAAAACCAGAGACCAAGGAAGTCCAGGGGCTGCTGCTGTCGATCACACTGCTGACCGCAGTGGCTGGGCCATTTCTGCCCTCTGAGGTGCCAGCTCTGGCCAGGGCTGAGCAGTTTATTTTCCCGCGGATGCTGTGTCTTATTTCTCAGCTGCTGATTATTTTCTGTGCAGAAGCCCTGGGTCACCTCTTTTGTTTCTTTGTCTCCTCCCAGCCACGCCCTCAGGAGTGTCCTTCCCGTCCCATCCTCCGGCAACTCCTCAGGTGTTTCCTACACAAAGACAATGTCCTCTGTAAAAATAATTCAGCCCATTAAAATATATATGTATATATTTTTTTACTTTTCTAGTATAAATTGTGAGAGATGGGGGAATGGACCTTGTGTCACGAGAGCACTGGGCACGGAGGAAGAGGCAGACAGAACAGCCAACGGAGAAGCAGGATTGGTGATTCAAAGCAGAGAGAGGGGCTGGGAAGAGCCTGCCTGCTTCTCAACTTCACTCTGGCCTCAGAGCCCCCACCTCCACCACCGCCCAGCCGCCGATCAGGGTCCAGGCACAGTGCACGGGGAACAGGCCATCTCTTCCCTACTCTACAAACTTTAAAGGCTGCCTAACCTGAACAGGCAGGGTTTTAGATCACCGTGATGCTTTATTTCCTCCCGCAGTTAAATATACTTGTATGAGCTGTAGGAGCAAACCCTGCTAATTTCATCCTGCAGATCTCTATGTTTTCTTAAATGATTTCTCCAAAATTAATGATGTTTTTCTTTTTCAACTTATTCATTGATTTTTGTGAGAGATCACTTTGTTGTTCCATTTATTTATGCATTCATTGGCTGATTCTTGTATGTGCCCTGACTGGGGATCGAACCTACAGCCTTGGCACATCAGGATGACACTCTAACCAACTGAGTGCCCGGCCAGGGCCAATGACATTTTCCTTAGATCTCATCTTTGGGCTCTGTGCATACATGCCAGCCACACCTTTCCTTGCTTTATCCTTCATTCCATTCTTATTTAAGAAGAATGCTATACAACTTTCCCGACCTTGGGAGAGGGGAGGAGAGAAAATCTGATTCTCTTACAAGAAAGGACCTGACCCGGCATTTTTGAAGGCCCTGCCTGCACCGTTTGCTCTGAAGTCCAATGAATGGAAATACTGTGCTCTCCGCAGCTGCGGCTTGCTACAGCAACATCCTCTTCCATATCCATCACTGCCTGGTGGCTGACAGAATGATAGACACACAAAATCATTCCGCATTGTGGTAGAATTCTCTCACCCAAATGGGTTTTTCTATAGTTACTCTGGCACATCTCTAGCCATAAGTCTCCTTTCAGATGGTTCCACGTTCCGCTCTGCCTTGCAAGAACCGCCTGTGCCCACGTGCCTGTGCGATGCTTTGCATTCACCCCATGGCAAAGAGGACCTCAGAACTGCTGACCGTCCTCTGTGAGGGCCGTTTACTCAGGCCCCTGGCATCGCCGTGATGAGTGAGGAGGAACGCGAATTCTTGGGGTTTCAGTCGGGGGCCTGCTTGGAATTATTTCTTGTTCCTTCATCTGTAGGATCCAAGATCACCTGAAATTTCAGGCATCGAGTCTGTGTTTCATGCTCCGATGTATGCGGACATCTCAACGGGATCTCTACCGAGCACTGTGAAAATCGACTCCTGCTGTCCCAGGCACTGGACTAAGGGCTCGGCATGGCTGGTCTCCAGATAGGGCCCCGTGAGTTCCTTCCCATCCTAGAGGCACAAGCTGTTCTGTACTTGAAGAGATGGGGCTTATTTCCCCTTCCTTTGACCCTGGCACCCTTTGGGTTGCTTTGACCACGACGATGTGATGGAAATACGGTGCCTGTTCTAGGTTTAAGCTCTAGGAGGTACGGCAGCTTCTGCTTCTTCTTGCTCTTGGGAGCCGGATGCCAAATAAGAAGTTCAAGTACACAGAGACAATCAAGCTGTCAAAACAAAAACAACAACGAAAACCCAGGTTACCAAATGGAAAGGCCGTGGGGGGGGAGGAGAGGCTGGGATGGCCCCGGCGGTCCCAGCCACCCAAAGTGAGGGATGAGGCGTGAGCGAAGACGCCATCGTTCCCTGTCAGCCCAGCAGACAGCACGTGGGGCAGAAGAGCCACCAGCTGAGCCCAGGCTAGATCGCGGAACTGTGGGAAACAGTAAACTGTCATCTCAAGGCACTGACTTTGGGGAGGGCGTGTTGTGTAGTAGCAGATAACTAGAACGGAGCTTAATGAGTATTGTGTCATTTAATACCTATAACGGCCAACCCAGCGCGGTGCAAGCTGCTCCCCCATTTCACAATGAGGAACAGATTGAGGTTTGAGAAGTACATGATCTGCCCAGTGTCACCCCATTAGCAAATAAACGGCTGAGCTAGCACACGGTCCCAGTCCAGCCTGCTCCCCAAGTCTCATCACTCAGCCTGAACACGCTCCTGCTTCTCCACGGAGAAGGGGAACTCCCATGCCTGTGGTATATGATAGGGCCATCCTCTGTTCAAAGGAAATCTGTTAAAATGCTTGGATTAACAGATGCTCAGAGCTCCCGACGCCCCCTTGCCTTCACGTTTCCCTAAAAGAAACCCCCCAATGGCAGGCTTTTTTATGAAGATGGATAGTGGCCATGTGAACCACGTCTGGGAATGACAGCTGCTGACAGGGACGCCAGGACAAGAGGACAGCTGGGGAAGGAAGTGGTAGCATTTGTTGGATAACTACCATGTGCTGCTTGCTGTCCATGACCGACTGATCTGATCCTCGGGAAACCTAATAAGGCTGGCATAATTACCTCCGCTTTACAGATGGGAAAGCTGAGACGCAGAGAGGTTGAGGAACTCGCCCAAAGTAACGTGGAAATAAATATCAAACAAGGATCTGACTGCAAGTCCGTCCAGCTCCAAAGCCTGCAGTCTTTCTGGTCTAATGAAAACCAAAGACTCGGGCTTGTCTCATATGTACAACGCTGAGGTTTTCAATGTGGGACATAAGAGAGTTTCCAGATTGTACGGTTCATTTTTCAATGTCCTAGTTTTGCCGAAGCCGAAGCCAAAGCCAATGCCAAGTGGGGGTAAAAACTGCAGAAAAGCAACAGCATGTTTCAGAGAAAGACAAATGAGAACTCGTTGAAATATAATCCTATTCCAGAAAGCAAAACAAAAAGAAAGAAGCTCCTGGTGCAGCCCCCGGCGATAACCAGGTGTTGGAAGGGTCGCCGCAGAGGGCTGACTTCAGACAGACGGCAGGACTCACTGGCGCTCACACACCGTCCATTGCTCCCTGTGCAACACCTTCAGCAGACTGCCAGCTGCTGTAGTGGTTTCTAAGGACCTGGAAAATGTTTTGAAAAGTCAAAATCAAAGCCACCTCTAGAAGATGCCCTGCACACATTATGGCCCCGCCAAGGTGCACCAGCAAAGATGGCCGAGTCCCCAGGGCACCCACAGGGCACCCACGGCTATGCCATGTCCTGCAGTTTCTCTCCACTTACAGGAAGGTCGGCCCTGCATACTGGAGCTTAGTCTGTTTGCCTTTGTGAAGGTGCACACACACACACATGCACACATGCGCGCACACACATGTATATACACAGAAACCCACATGCACAGACACACATGTGCATGTGTGCATGCATGCACGTACACACACACCTGACTGGCCTCACAGCGTGCTGCCTCTCTCAGCAAGCCTTGTACTGTCTTAGTTTCCTTTGGGTTTCCTAGTCACTCAGGAGTCAGACTGGATTGTGTGCGCCGTGCTCCCTGCCTCTGTCTCTGCCTCTTTCTCAGAACAGAGGCTCTGGGGATGAGCTGAGTGCTGTCTGTGTTCCATGCAGGCTGCCCTGTCTGTTCCTGCATTCCGTTTCCTCCTGCCTGTGTCCCCAGCACACAAGGGACCCAGGCATCTTTGGAATGCTCCCCCCAACTCAGACTCGCAGCAGGTGCCACGGCTCTGCACTGCCGCAGTGGGTTTGCCTTGGGAGGGGAAGCAGGACCAGCCACCCGCAGGCTGTGTCTGCCCCTCTCCCTGGTCTCTGGTTTCCTCCTGCTCCAGCCAGGAGGCTGCAGCAAAGTTCTTAAGGGGCTCTCCCTCCTCCGATACGCTAAGACAAGAGAGTCTTATCCCATCTCCATGTTGGGGAGGGCCATCCTTTCCCTCCTGCTCTAATTAAAGGCTCAGCCCTGCCAGGCTCATGGGGGGAGCTGTCCTTCGGGTCCTCCTGGGAGAAGCAATGCACGGACGTGTCTATGAGCTTATGTGGACTTTGCTCCCAGACACAGGACTCTCTGGCTACTTACACATTAGGAGGTAAGCAGGCAGGCATGTGGAGCTGGCTTAGTCATTAGATACCTGCTGGTCTCCTCTTTTTGGCCAAATAATTGCAGCATCTGGTTTACTTGAAGGAAGACTCTCCTGTGAAAAGGTAAAGGAGAGGAAAAGAAGACCATATTAACCTACTGGACGTGCTGCAAGAGAAGCGGGCAAACAGTCTCGTTGGGTAATTTTATTTAAAGCAAGGCAGCAATAAGCACCACTGTTGGCACCCTCATCCCCACCTCGTAACTGCTTCTGGAAGCTTCGGACAACTGGGGCTTATGAGACGCTGGCTGGAAATATTTTTGGAGCTATGAAGTCATCTGCCATACCACCAAGAGGTCTGGATCTCGGGCTCCTGGCTGCATGACCATATACAACACTGTCTCCTGCCTACTCCTCTGTGCACTGAGCTGTAAGCTTCCGCTTAGTGTCCTCTCCACACCTGCCTGAAAATGATCTGAGACACTGACTGAACAGGTCCTTCGGTCGTCTCTCTAAAGCAAGGCCCGGCCTACGGCTTAGCTGGCAGGCGTGCATTCTCATAAAAGAGATAATGCATGGAAGAGGAAGGACATGGGATCAGGGATTGGGGGAGTGACTTGGTCAAGTCATGCAATCCTCCCGAGCCTCGGTTTTCTCATCTGAAAAATGGCGATAGGAATATATATATGTGCCTGGGTTGTCTCACAGAGTTATTATAGGGCTCGAATAGGGTAGATAAAAAAGCTTGTGGGATTTGAATCCCTATAGAAATAGGAGATGCTATTATGTGGCCCCATCATATGACAAGGAGAAGTCCCGGGATAAACAGGGAGGCGAGCCTGGCTTGATTGGGTCAGCTACCATTACTCTTTTGGGTCTTCATAATCTCCCTCCATCATGGTTGTTTTTGTTTTCTTCTTCTGTAAAGAGAGGGAATTCCCAGAGAATTCCCAGCCTGGGTCTGGGTGGAGCAGGGGCATGGATGTCTGGGAGCTCTGGCTGCTCTAGGGTTTCATTTCCATGAGGAGGAAGACACTCATGTGTCTGCTTCTTATCTCATTGTCAAAGTCACTCTGCCTCAATGCCAATATACAGGGTCTGGTACAAGTACACCCCCTTTTTATTACAAAATCTTTTATTACAGAATCATAAGCATGGAATTCTATAACATAACACTATCACACTCAAGCACACCATATGGCATTCTAGGTGAAATGCTCAAATTAAAACTATAAATTATTACACCCGTATTATTACCCTCCCAACCACACTCAAGCAGGCATTACTTCTTCTGGACCCTGTATAATAGGCATCTGTTGAATTGATTTTATGAGACTCTAAACAAAGTAACACAAAATAAAATGCCATTGGTGGTTAAGTGATCAAGATTTAGAGAGAGGCCAAGTACAGTGGGTTTTCCACTAAACCCAGGACTGTAACTTCACCAAAAAGTGGCCAACATGTCAATCCCATAATTTGCAGTTCTTGATCCAGAACATCAAGCTATGGCTGTTTTGTTGAGGCTTAGTCACAGCCTCTTATATAACCAGAGTCCAGGGAAAACTGTTGAGACATCTGAGCCACTGGAAATATATCTGGGAAGTGACCCCAAAAGGCCCCAAAAGATGCAACCCGTAGCCAGGACAGGAGGTAGAAAGAGAATCCAGGTAGAGGGTAAATGAATAGCAAGCTGTCTCTGCAGGAGGCTGAATGGGAGAAACGTGGGAGGACAAGGGGTGTTGGAAAGGTGGCACTGGGACAGGTAAGTTCCTGCAGGGACTAAGGCAGGTGGGGGGAAAGGTCAAAGCTAAACTGCTAGAAGTGGAGTGTAAAACATCATCTGGTTTTACCTCACCCCCCAGACCCTCCCCCCAAAAGATACAAAGTGTTCTCTCCCATATGAGAAATAGAGTACAAGATCAGCACAAGTCTTATGTGGGTAGAACAGACACTTGACCTAGAACCCCATTATCTTAGGATCCATAAAGATTGGTCTCAGAGGTTGGAGGTGGTAGTAGGGAGCTCCAATCATGGAGACTAGAAGATTGCAGGGCATGGGAAGGCAGACGAGTCCCATTTATCTATCAACTGTACCCAGAATCTCTTTCATCCAGAGGGAAAGGAAAGGAGACAAAAGGCAGATGAGTTGATGCATAAAAGTTTCCAAAACATTTGTTTCCAAAACACATTCTTTTTTCTAAAAATTGAGAAATAGTGGCAAAAAGATCTAAGGGCTGGGGCCGGATCTAAGGGCTGGGGCTGGATTTCATGGGAGAGGCGTTGCTCAGTGAGCCCTCCCATGGGCAGTATGGAAGGGCAGGCGGTGTTTTCTAGGCCGGGCCCCGATGGCATCGGGAGGAAAACCAAAGCCACTGAGTGTCCTCCCACTTCCTGACTTCAGCACATTCTTGGCAATGCATGGTGTAGTTCAGTGTCTCATTCTCATACATATTTGAGCCTTGACTTTGACTTTATTCACGGCTGGACTTGGGCCTAGGATGACCATCGCTTAAGTGATTTCATGCATTGGGGAGCCTCCTTTGGGCCTTTCATGTTCAAAGGATGGGGCCCATTGAAGACTTGGAATAATGGGTTTGCCTCTGATCTTCACAGTCTTCAGTTCTCACAGCCAAAGCAAGGCTGATTTTGAAAAGGTGACTGTGTTATCTTTCTCTCTCCCCCACCCAATACCATCCACTGTGCAAAGGCAGAGGAAGATAATGCAATATAGGAGTGGAGGAGCGGTGTCTGCATTGGTAAACTTGAATTCTTGAGCTTTCTGAGCTTTTCTTGCCAATAGGCAAACACCTCCCAAGACATCCTTTCGTCATGAAAGGCAAACCACGTCCGCTGAACTTTTCAGCTGCACTTTGAGCATTGACCTTGAGATTAAAGAAAAAAAGATTTTGAAATCTGTACTCACACAGCCTAGTCTGAAATTCCAAATCTGCACAAGTTCAGAGGAGGGTGTAAATTATTTCCTTTCATTGTGAGAACAATCGGGGTGTTATTAACCGTTGTCCCAGCTCAAGACATCAAAACGGGCTGGTCTAGATCAGCCCAAGGATAGGTTTTAGCCTTTGGAAGAGTCAAATTGGGCAGGGGTGCACCTGCACCACTGATGAATGGCAGGGTAGGGAGAAGTCTGACCCAAAAGTGATGGTTAAGTGATCAATTCAATTGGTGCTTCTTGTTAGTTTGTGATAACACCATGCACGGTGGGTGAGTGCTGAGGGGCAGCCCAGGACATCCTGGGGAGGCATAACTAATACAGATTCTTGAAGTTCACTCCCAGTGTACCATAGGAAAAAATGTGACAGATACAAGAAGACTAAGACTAATTGAGCATCCACTGTATGCTAAATATTGTATGAGGCACGTAGCATATACAGTTTTTTCACTTAGACATCCCAGCTGTGAACGAAGTCATCTTGTCCCCTAGTTTTCAGAAATGGAAACTAGTAGCTCAGAGAGTTAAAAGACCTGTTAGAGCTGTGTTTCCTCCCAGCCCCAAAGGCATGGAGCTCGGGGCTGGAGTTGCTAACAGGAAGTGTTTACAGGGCCCTGCCTCGCTCCTGCAAACATTACACACCTGCCAGGCTCTCTCTGCCCAGACAGAGAATGCAGCTTTAACTTGGACAGAGGGCGTGCGGCTTCCTGTCAGCACCAAGCACCATCCCCTGTGGGAACAACAGGCTCCACCGGCCTCTCTGGACAGGACTGTGAGATGCCTGCTTCTAGGCTCTGGAGGCGAACTCACCTTGCTACTTCTCTCTCCGTGGCTGGCTCGGCTCTGCAAAGGGGAAACCCTTGGGACTCAGCTGTGTTCTGCCTCCAGTCTAGCAGGAACCTGTGCTCATACCCCAACGCCCGCGCCTTTCCATGACCTCAACAGTAGCCTAGGATATTTGCCTAACGCGCTGCATCTTCCTCTTTCTATATTGTCCTGTATTTCAGTGCGACCCCTCCATCCCCCCACAAGAAATGGAAACTCTCACCTGTGGGCAGCAATACATGCGAGGCCTTATTAGCCTGGCTCCTGCTCACAGGATACCCTGGAATGCTGCCGGGTACCAGCTGGGCTGATGGCACCAAGACACCGATGAGCATGATCAGGAACCACTGAAGCTGAGGAGGGAAGGGGGTTGAAAGGTGGTGGAAATGGAGGGGTGAGGGCAGGCTGGGCTGTGCCACAGACAGTGTGAATGGCCAGATGGGGGATTTAGATATTCCGCTGGAGGATTCCTTTTTAGCAAAGATGTGATGGTATCAGTGTCTCCTGATCAGGCTGGAAGCTACCCTGGGGCCAGATGGCAGGGGGAGAGATGGGAGGTGTGAGAATGATGGAGAAACTGGCTTGGCAATCCAAGAATGAGACCGTGAAGATCTAAGGTTTTTCTGTAAGGAATGGGAGGAACAGATGCAAGCAAAAAATCTCAGGAATAACTCGTAGCGCTTGGCTTTTGAGTGTGTAATAAGTAACATACATCTTATTGAAACCTTTCAAATCTTCAAAGAGGGGCCACGCAGTGGAAAGCCACCTCCACCTTCAGGCGAGTCATCCCAGACAGACCGTTTTATTCTGAACATTCTCCCGACTCCCCGGAGAGAGTTCCAGGGCTCACAGCCACGGATAGTGGATGTTCTTCTCCCCGAATGACGGAAACATCTTCACTTTCTCTTGGCTACAGTGCAGCTGCACAGGGGCTGCAGAGCTCTTCAGTAGGGTTCTTCAGGTCCCTGTGGGTCCCTACCAGCACCATCCTTGGGCAGCTTGTAGCCACTGGCTGAGTGACACTGTTACAAAATCCGGCCCCCTTGACTATAGGTGGGACCGATTCTGTGGTTCAGTTCATGCTTCAGATCAGCGATGAGGGGATCCGGCTAAAGTGGACTCCAGCGGAGGCCATATTCTGACTAGTGTTCCCCCGTCTCATCCTGCTCCCTTCATTCCTCTTTTCCTGAGAGCTTTCCCCCGGTAAGTCACTAGCACAAGAATCCCCAGTGCTAGGAACCTGAATTAAGACACTTGGGGTGCAGAAAGGGTTAAATTTATAAGAATGGAATGCACATAATAGGTTGAATGCAGCACATACGGTTTACTGAACAGAAAATATAACCATGCCCACGGATGTGCCGAGTAGTTCAACCACAGGCGTGTTAAAGGGGGACCTCATTACCGGGGCTTTGGAGGAACTGAAAATGGAGCAGAGATGCAAATGAAAGGTCAGAGATCCATAATCCCCTTTAGGGCAAGGTGGACAAAGGGCAGAGATGGAGTCTTCAGAGCTAGCAGCCAGGGCAGCCCCGGGGGAACTGAGCCTGCCCAGTGGAAGCTGGAGCCACAGGGAGAGGCAGGCAGTTACTCCTGCCCGCAGCTTCCCGTTGGTTCTTCCCATTGGCCCAACCTAACAAGAAGCCAGTGGACAAGGGAGCCTGGGGAATGTGATTTTCAGGGGGCAGATGCCACACAGAGCAGAGCAGGAGAAGGGCAGAGACCAGACCCAAGTCCAATTGGTCAGATGGCCAGCACCACATAGGAGAAAGACTACAAGAAACACACATGATGCTATGGTAAGTGGCATGTTGGCCCCTCATTCCTCCTTCATGAGCCTTAGGGAAGCCATCGCCAGTGACAGCCTGGGAAAATCTCCGGGCGATTCCTCTTCTTCTTCCTTCTTGCACCTGTATCAGCTTTGGGTTTGGGGTCGTTTTCCGATGGCCTGTGCCATTGTTCTGGAGCTGGTTGCTTCCTGTAGCCTGACCGGTGATATACCAACCGCAGAGAATGCTATAGTCACTACGGCAATGCAAACCTAGCTAGTAAGGCAACATCTCCAAGCTTTGGTGGGTTTCCACCTGTAAATGGGAACAACAGTCCCTCCTTCTTGCAGGCCCTGACTTCTTAAAGTCCCCGGGCATCAAAGGAAATAACATACGTAATAACATAGTCAGCATAGTGCTAGATTATCTAGTGAGTGCTCCGTAAATGGTGGCTTCATCCTCATCCTCATCAGTATGGATACAACTACAGGATGTATCCATTGGATCCTTTTCGATGACTATGGTAGACACACTCTGCAGTGGGTTCTAGATTCATCTACGGCCGTGGTCTTAAGAAGCCAGAGCTCACATGGTATCTAAATCAACTGGGCTGAGATCGAAGTTGCTCTCTGAGCAGACAACATTTTAATTTGAATTTCCGTTAATATATCAAGTGAAGACTGAATTGCAGGCGCTAAAATCCATTACCAAAGCACTCGGTCTGAGCCCTGTGGGCCGAGGGAGTTCACTGCCACAGTCTCTGCGCAGCATTAAAGAGCTGGTGTGTCTAAGAACGCCAGGTGCGAAGAGTAATTTAATGAGAGCCATAGTCGGCTTCCCAATGAAAATTCAGGGTTTGAGAATTAGATCATCCTAAATGGAACTCAGAAACCTGGGCCTAAAAATAAACTAATTCCATGTGGGGTTAGAAATGAAGTGTTTGGACCCCTGTGAGGCAGAAAGTTAGACCTGAGACCCTTGTATAAAGTCAGAATCCTCAAATGTTCCACATTCACTGAAACGATTTGATGGTTAATTTTATGCCAGCTTGACTGGGCGATAGTAACCCGATACGTGGTCACATATTATTCTGGGTGTTTCTGTGAAGGTGTTTTTTTGGATGAGATTAACATTTAAATTGGCAGACGTTGAGTAAAGCAGATTTTCCTCCATAACCTGGATGGGCCTCATCCAATCAGTCGAAGGCCTTAACTTTAGAATGCAGACTGACCTCCCCAAATGAGAAGGAATTCTTCCAGCAGACCACCTTTGGGCTCAAACTGCACCTGTCCCCTGAGTCTACAGCCTATTGGCCTACCCTGCAGATTGTAGACTTGCCAAGCCTCCTTAAATATCCATCTATCTATCTATCTATCTATCTATCTATCTATCTATCTATCTATCCTATTGGTTCTGTTCCTCTGGAGAACCCTAATACGAACACTGAACTGGAGAAAGTCTATTCGCTTTTTAGAATAGAAAGCCTATTCTAGAGAAAGCTAGAGAAAGTCAAAGGAAAATGACCAACAAGCTCAAATCTCTCTCAAGTCTCCTTTGAACAGAAAAGATTCTCTTTGGGGAATTTGTGCAGTGGGGTCGCCTCATATGGGTTCCAGGTCCAAATGCTTCCCAGGAGACTCCAAACCTAGACATTGATAAAAAGTGACCCTTGGTAGGCAATGGCAACGCTGGGGCATCTGGAAAGAAGCAAAACCAAAACCTTTAGGAGAGAGTCCTCCCGCCCCAACCTGCCCCACGCAGGACACCCACAGCTGAACCCCAGCCAATGTAAGCTCATGACCTCAAATTATAGCACGGATACCGAAGCAAACTCCGCGAGCCAGAGTCGGGAGAGTCACCCACCAGAAGGTTTAGATTCCTAGGAACTTCAGATAATAAAAGTACCAAATTCAGAATCGAAATGTTTAAGAGGATTCAATAGAGACAGTGCAATATAGAGATTAACTCACTATAAAACTTCGGGCAAGGTACTTAATCTATGCCTTTGTTTTCTTATCTGTTAATGGATCCCTGGAATCTTCATTCGCACCAGATCCCTGAGGGTCTTCTGTTGGCTACTCTGTCTTGAGATCCAGTGCTCTGGTCTTGCTGGATCAGGAGCATCCTCGGACCTCAGACACCCTCCTGCCTTCAGGTGGGGGGGCCAGCCTTTCCCTCGCCGCCCCACCCTCGTCACACCCTCCACACGGGGAGGAAGACTTCCCCCGAGCAGAAGAAGCGATAGAGACTTGGTGTGGTGCTTTCACTACACGCTTACTGCCACCAGGAAAGTTGCCAATAGTTTTATTGGGAACCTTGATTAACAACCATCTCTGCATGAGGATAAACACGGGAGGTGGATCTGCTGGGTCACAGGCACAGGTGGCCTTAGAGCCAAGTTAGAGGAAGAGCACCAGCTAGCCACCCCCGCTGCTCAGCTCAGCAGTGACCTGACTGCATTGTGTTGCCGCAATGAGGGGCCAGGAGCTGCAAGAAGAGGACCAATTGTGTCCAGCGCTGAGGACGGCATGGCAGGAACAAAATGGTCCACACTGAGAGCCTGGCCCTTCAGCAAAACGTGAGGAAGAAGTGGAGAAAGCAGTTCAGATTAGAAACAGTCTGGTTACTTCTCCTAAGAAAGATGATAGGAAAACTGTCCCCCATATGCAAAGTTTGAGGGTAGTGGGCTCATTTGGTGGGGGAGGGCATGGGGAGCATCTTCTTAGAATGTGGGTCTGATGATGGGGCCCCCCCGGGACTGAAGCAAGAAAATCGAGTGTGAGTTGGAGGAAGATGCAGACAGCCACCAGCGAGGGGTGGGTTGAGCAGCCAGGGAGCCAGACACTTTCCCATAGCTTCAGTTAACACCTGTGTGATGATGTGTAAGCCTCACAGCACACACAGGGATGGCCCAGAGGTGAACGAGAGACTGAATAATGAGGAAACCAGGCCCTGGGAGACAAAGCACAAAGGAGGTGAGCAATGCACCTAGGGGCCAGGAGAATGCACACACCCAAGGAAGGCAGAGAGCCATCCCACGGTTGTGGGCGGTGCATCGACCTAAAGAAAGGAAGTCTGTCTTAGAGACACAGATTGCTGGCAGGAGACGGTGTAACAGGAACTGATCGCTCAACCTGGTTTTACATGTTGACAACTGTTTCTCTTTCTCTGTCCCGTTCATTCGTTCGTGAGACACAGGCCAGTCTGGGACTGGAGGGCACTTCCCGCCCACCAGATGGAATGCGCATGTTTTGTCACTGGCTGGCAGAGTCGGAGGAGCAGGCTCTCCCCACCCACAGGGCAAGGGGGCCCACTTTTGGGTTGCTAAATGTTTGAGCTCTGGGCTCCAATGAGCCAAAGCTAATTGTGAAGGAAGATAGGGCTTTTCTGTGGAAAAATCAAGAGTGGAGGTCAGAACCCAAAGGAAGACTGTGGGAATCAGAGCACGCAAGGGGTCCTTGGCGGGGCCCGGAAGCCCCACACATGCCCTCTGGACACCTAGAGGGGAAGTGGAAGGAGGCCCAAAGCTCCCAGTTTGTGAGAGTGGTTAGTGATGCTCTCTTTACTTTGGAGATATTACAGAATTAGTCTAAGCCCCCCTCCCCTCCGAAAAAGACACCTCATTAGCCATTTCCGGGGCGGGAGTGCATGGTCAGGGTACCAGGGGAGACAATCTGTCCTTTCATCGCAGGTTGCTGGCGGCACCTGCTCCACACCTAGGCTTGTCTGGAGGAGCGCATCCAAGCAAACAACAGGCTGTAAACCCACGTGTGGCTTTACCTCTTTAAAGGAACCAGCACAGCGAAGTAACACCCAATCCCATGAAGCAATAGCAACCCAAGAAGAGCCCTGAATACACAAACCACCTCAGGCCCTTTGCACTTGCTCTTCCCTCTTTGTAGGACGGGTGGCTCCCTCTCTCATTTCATCCCACCGTCTGCTGAGACCGCACCCCCTCGGCGAAGCCCTGCAGGTAGGGCCGCCCCAGCCGCCCTACCGCTGCTGCCCTCCAGTCCCCGTAACTCCACTTGACTTTTCGTAGAGCATACATCATTTCTGACGTCATCCTATATATTTATTTGCTTTCTGCTTCTCCTACTAGGATGTCAGCTTCATGAGGGCATTTGTTTATTTTGTCCACTGCTCTTTTCCCATTATCCAGACCAAGACCTGGCACATGGTTGGTGCAGCCGGTATTAGGTGAATGAATGGATCATGAAGATAGAAAACGTAGCTCCTCCATAACCACTGCAGTTAAGACATAGCTATATTCCAAAGAGGTTTTATCTCAAGCCAGGGAGGCATCATCCAGCCCAATATGCCCCTCTGCAAGCTAAAGAAAACCAGATTTTCCTACTAAGCCAGTCTTCTACTGGAAAAGCGCAAGTGGTCTGAGAGCCCGAATTACCTGCGAGACTACCCCCCATTGCTGGCTGATGCCTGCCACTGTCCCACAGCAAAGAGGTAGGGTCTGTCCTGTCACTTCTGCTCTCTGCTTGGTTCTTTTCTTTCTCTAACTTAAATGTAATCTTATTCCCTTCTTTTAACTTCAAGAAATATGAGAATAATGTAAAATAACTCTGCCCAAAGGGTATATAATGATAAGTATATTTCCTCTCACCATCAGAGACCGTGGTCTCCCTCAGCAGAGACATCACTGACATCTCATGGTAGCTGCAGTTCACCTCGCCTTCATTCCAATGACAGGCATCAGTTTTTCATTCATTTTTGACCATTTGGACATCCCCTTCTCTAAACGGCCGGTTCAAGTCCCTTGCCTATTTTTTTCATTGGGTTGTATGCCTTCTTGTTGTTGACGGGATAGGGCTTGGTGTTCCAGACACCAGTCCTCTCTCAGTTATATGTGCTCCAAATACAGGGTGGGACGAGTAGGCTTACGGCTGTGAGTATGTAAAACACAGAATTTATTCTTGTATTACTATTAGTTATTAATTATTGCATTATCTTCCACACGAATGACTGTAAACCTACTTCTTCTCCACCCTGTATTCACTTCCATTCACTGGCTTGCATTTGCATGCTCTTAAATACAATCACATGCTCTTAAATGTGATTTTTACGAACAGAAGTTCTTAATGTTGAGTTCAGTTTAGGAATCTTTTCTGTTATGGCCAGTGTTTTTGGATGTGGTTTTTTTTTAAATGCCTTGTTTAACCCAAGAAATGTGCGAAGTTCATGAGGGAGGGGCGGGTTGTGGATCCAAGGGGGCAAGGGCTTTCCCACACGTGGTTTTGAGTTTTAAAACTTGAGTTCGAAGGTACATATACGCTCATAAAATTGTCCCTGCAAACAATGCTATCAACTCAATCATCACCTCTAAAGGTTTCCTCCTCCTTTTTGGGGGGGCGGTGTGTGTGATAAGAACATTTAACATACCTAAGTGGTACGGTAGATCAAATTCCTATTTCATTCATTACTATGTGTTTCTCTATTGTTTCTTTCCTCCCAGATAACAAGGAAGATACTTTTTCTATATTATCTTCTAAAAAATTCTTATTTTGCCTTTCCAATTTAGGTTTAAATCCACCTGGAACTGAGTTTTGGGTAGAGTATGAAGTACAGATCCTGTTAAATTTCTCACGCGCCTGTCTCATTGTCCTCCCACCGTTTCTGAAAGTCCTTTTTCTACACCTCTGCAGCGACACCCCTGTCATAAGGCAAGTATCTACACACACACAGGTTTGTTCCGGGCTCCCTATTTGGTGTTATTGGTATGTCTGTCTAGATTTTTACCTTGGTTATCTGTAGCTGAATAATTAGAGCTTTATAATAGTTCTTGTCACTTAGGAGAGAAAATCATTCTGCTATATATGTCTTCTTCAAGAGTATCTTGGTTACTCTTTGCTCTTTGCACTTCCATAGAAATTCTAGAAAGAACTTAACCAATTTTATAAAAAAACCCTATTCATATTTTTGGGGGGATATCAATTCAACAAGAATTGACAGCTTTTATGGCATTGAGTCTTCTAATCTATGAACATGGTATGCCTCCCCTGTACAAATGTGTATATATATCTAGGTACATATACATTATGCATGTACCCTACACATCGCAAAATGAAGGAAGAGCTCAAGAAGCAGGTTTCAAAGAGGACAGGCTTAGGGCATTTCCAGTTGCCTGGGAGCAGGAAGTGATACAGTTTTCTCACTGTAGTTTTACAGTGTAGTTTTTACATGGTTCTGTTTCGCAGTCCAAGTCCAAGGGACAAGCATCCGATTTACGTTCAGTGCCAACCTCTGAGTCAGGAACGGGTAGTGCCAACTGGCTCCTTAAAAGCAGATTCAGAGGCTTTCATAAGATTTGGAACTGGACTCCTGGTGGGCAAAAATAACACTTGTCTGCTATACACCGGAAAGAAACACAACAGGAGACACGCAGGAGCGTGAAAGCGGAAGAGAAAGAGAAGAGGAAAGCAACGAAACAGGTGGGGTGGGGCGGCTTGGGCAGCGCTGGCCATCCGAAATGGGAGACCAACCGTACCAGCCATCGAGACACAGAACGGGCGCCCCTCCTCTGCCCGGGACGCAGTCCGACTCCCGTGAACCTTCACGGACCCCTTCCCCCATTAAAATATTAAAAATTATGTTTTATTATGGTGCTGATATAAAGACAAGTATAATTCAGGCTGGATTTATTATTATATACGTATTTTTATTATGTTCATTCTTTCTTCTGAGTTAAAAAAAAAAAATTAAAATATTTTCCTGGGAACCCAGAAGTATCATGAGTCCCAGAGACGGAGCCCAGTGGATTGGTGAGCCTGCCTCTGCCCTTGTCTCCTCTCCTCGCTCACCTTCCTCCCCTGAGACCTGCCCTAAATTAGCATCGATCATTGCCAAGCACGCTGGCCCACCTTCCCACCGGTAGCACCTGCTGCGTTTTGCCTGAGGCCTCTCTGGCTGCTGGAGCCAGCTCCCTGCACAAGGGGAGTTGGAATTGCTGGGGATTTGACATCCTTATCCAGCAGCTTTTAACCAGAAAAATAATGGGAGCTGGTATGTGAATACCCCAGTTCCTCACTCCTCAGGCGGGAAACTCGGAGGCATCTGTCCTTCAATGACTCCCAAGCAGGACCCGCCTCCAGCCTCCCAGAGTGGTAACTTGTCTGCTAACGGACATTGGATTGGTTGTTTTCCCTTCCTTATTTTGACTCTCCACATACTCCTACTAGTGTTTCTCGGAATCCCCTCCCACTTAACCCATTCACGCTCAAGGGTGTGCTGCCCGGAGAACCCAAACTGAGACACCGAACTTCAGGTTCTCTCTGGCATGCCAGCCCTGCAGCCAAGTGGACAGACCCAGGCGTCTTTACTCTGCAGAGAGGGCCACCTCCGATTAATCTCTTACAGAGGTGCTCCTAGCTGCTGCAGGGATGGGGTGGGGCGGGGCGGGGCGGGGCGGGTAGTCTGGAATATTTTCTTGGCTGATGATAGTGAAAATATTATTCCAGGGCTTTTTCTGGTCATGAGACTTTCTTAACCTGAGCCGTTTCTCTTGCTTCAGTTTCATAGGAAATCTTCGGCCTTGGCCAAAGAATAAATGGACTGTTTAATTTAATCAAAGCCGGGTGAAATCTTTCTTCCTGGTGTTTTGGCTGGCTGAGTCACTTAGCTTATTCAAACCAACAACAGCAGGGCAGAAGCCCTTTGACAACATAAAGGCTTATGGAAAGACTAATTCACATTCATCATCTGGGCCATGTTTTCGTGTGCTTTAATGTGGTGGATTTGGCCAGGGGGCGGTAGACCTCGTGACTGCCCCTCGGAACTGAATTTTAAAAGAATATGTATTTTTGGAAAAATCACTTCCCTGTAACACGCCCATCGTTCTTTAAAAGATGCTGTGGCTTGCAAAACTTCAAGCAAAGAGTCATTATTTACAGTACGAGCCAAGGCAGAGTGTTTGGGAAATTCTGGAGAGTTAAAGGAATCACACACATTTTTACAGCCTATCCACTTGTGGAGGTTTGGAACAAATGTGCCTTATTCTTTCTTTAAAATGGTTTCACTGCATTGATACATCTGCAATTTTCCTCTCCAGTGACCCCAAATGATCAGATCCCACAGAGTAGAATGGATTAACAACATGAACTTCAAACTCAGGAAGATCTGGGTTTGAATCCTAGGTCTACCACTTACGTGTGACCTTGGACTAGTTACTTTAACCCCTTTACACCCTGATTTCCTGATTTGTAGAATGGGGATAAATACACTCACCCCATAGACCTATGTATGAGCTTATTGTTAGGATAAAAAAATAATGTATGAAGGTGCTTAGCGTGTGCTAAATGCATTGCATACTAAGTATGATTATCCTTCATTTCTTGTTCTCAGCCAGTGTCCCCTCAGCTTGAGATCCTCCGCCCTTTGGGTAGCTTTCCTAGATCATTCACAACATCTTCAGCAAGCACAGCGCCATTTCTGCTCAAGGCTGGGGTGGTCCTCTCTGCAGATAGTCATGTGATGTAAGACCTGAAGGTGTGAGATATGGCTCCCACACTCCTTCTCCCAGAAGCCCACACTTCCATCACCTTGCTCACCCTATAGGAGTGCCCATGCTAGACACTCTTTGGGGCTGCATGACAAGGATGGGACTTGGCCAGGTCAGGAAAGGCCACTGAAAAGATGATCACTGGTCACCTACATGGGATTTGAGGGGTTGCCTCAAATTTCTTACCTTTGGGAAGGCAGGTAATTAGGTGAGAGAATAGGCAGAAGCCTAAAGAACTGAGAAGCAGGAAAAGAAAACTTCAGCTGGAGAAGGGAGGGTACCATTGACCCCCAAGACACCCAAAGCCAGATGCCCAGAACATATAAGTTGAAGATAAGTGTAGACCGTGTTCAGGGTTGTCCAGACAAAGTCCAGCAGTAGAATGACTATTACAGGTGACTGTGAACTTCAGCATTCTAATCGGTCGACCCAGATAACCCAAGAACTAAAAGCAATAACCACAGAAAGAGTGACACATTCCATTGGCCCTTTGTTTTACAGCTCACTGAGCAGTCTCGCACCCACTGCCTCCACACCTGATGCAGCAGTAACCGGATGCTGCTCCGTGCCATGGCCACCAACACCTGTGGCTGTTTCCTGGGCAGAGAAATCAAGGCTGGACAGGCAGTCGGAGTGAGAAGACCCGGGGTGGGGGCGGGTGGCCTCCACCCTGGCCATCCTATTTGTGAGCTGAGTAACAAGGGCAAGTCACAAAGTCAGTGAATCTCAATAGATGACCCCATAAACAAGGACGTAATAAAGTTTACCACCAGGCTATTGGGAGGACCAAATGAGACAAGTTAGGCGAGGTGTTTCATAAACTTTGCAGGGCTGTGCACATAATACGTGATTCAATTATGGTGCTAACCCAGGGCCTTGCACCTGTGACAAGGTATTAATACTGAAGTTTCTGCAGAGACAATAGTATGAAATTCCCTCATGTAAACATCACAAAGGAAGCCCTGGCTGGTGTAGCTCAGTGGATTGAGCGCGGGCTGGGAACCAGAGGGTCCCGGTTCGATTCCCAGTCAGGGCACATGCCTGGGTTGCGGACCAGGTCCCCATGAGGGCCATGTGAGAGGCAACCACACATTGCTGTTTCTCTCCCTCTCTCCCTCCCTTCCCCTCTCTCTAAAAATAAATAAAAATAAAATCTTTAAAAAAAATCACAAAGAAAAGTACAGAGAACTGTTTTCATAACTCTAGAGTCTTCTCTCTTCCACCACTATTATATGTTGTATATGAAATATATGAAAATAGGAGAAAGGAGAGACAGAATTTTGAAGGTGTGTGTGTGCATGCGTGTGTGTGCACCAGTGCATATTTATTTTGGGATGAAGCTGAGACTTCCCACTCCATCCAGGGGAACACAGTAGAGAGGGCTACTTTGCCTCAGATTTAGCAAGGGGGTTTCCACGGAATCACTGGGAATGCCGTGACATGTGTAGTCTGCTTTTGGAAGTGGGGAAGGAAAGCTCACTGTCTCATTGCACAGCCGATAGAGACAAAGGGGTCCAAGGCTGCAAGGCGGAGGGCGCAGAGTGCGGCGGAAGCATGCTCTGCAAAGAGGAACAGCATGTGGCTTCATCTCAACAGAGGCCCCAGGAGCTGGGGGCGAATGCCTGACCCCTAGGGGCTGTGCGAAGAGCCTCCAGTGACTCCCGGAACAGGAAGACATCTGTCTGGAGAAAGGGAATCCCAGGGCGGGGCTGTCAGGAAACCTCCAAGGAGCTGCAAGAGCTCCCTGAGAAAAAGGCTGAGCTCCTAACACCTGGCAGAGCGAGAGGGCCCGTCCAATTCTGCTCACGGCGAAGCAGGACTTTTCCTGCCCCCATGCTGCCCACTCTTCTCCCACCGAGGACCACCCTGGGGGTCAGCAACTGTCCAACCCACTGGCCTCTGTGCCACCTGGTGGCTCTGGGTGCCAATTCGCCCTCCACAGAGTTGCGGCCTGACTGCAGAGAGCTGCCCCGGAGCCGATGGGATTCACCAGCAACCTGGGGTGAGAGGTCTCCTAGGCAAACTTCCCCTCTTCTTCTGCTCTTGGCAGGCAGTCCCGAACAACTCTTGATGTGTGACCCCAAAGAGAACTAACTACATAATCTGTGGGCCCAGGGCAAGGTGAAAGGTCAGGGACCCTTGTTTAAAAAGTATTAAGAAAGTCAAGACAGCAAGGGTAGAGCATTAAACTGAGCCTGAGGTCCTTCTAAGTGGAAGCCCCGTGTCACTGCACAGACCGCACACACGGGAAGCCGGCCCTGACCCCAGGTGACCATCAGCAAGCACTAACGGAAGGTTCCGGCACCTGGCTGCCTTTCAGGGAGGGCTTCCTTAGGCTGCACCCTTCCAAGTGACTTGAATAAGCATCAGCCAGCTGTTCTCCTTTATCTCCTCTGGGGGGAAACTGAGGCAAGGAGACGGAAGCAGCTGAAGCAGGAGAGCCCATAGACACAGAAAGGCCCCAGTCCAGCAATGTGGCCACAGTTCTCAGCGTGTGAGAGCCCCGGATGGCTGGAATGGGCACACCTGAGCAGGTGGGGCCCAAGACTTAAACTCTCAGAATAGGAGAAAGTTACACTTCGGTCCTCTGCCCTGAACCCCATGCACGGTAGCATCAGGCTATCGGGTGCTTTACCGCTGATCACAAAAGGGGTGCTTTCTCTTCTCTTCGGGTGCCAGTGCTCTGAGCACAGAAAACGCTGGCCGGGACCCTGAGGAGACACGCAGGGAGCTGAAGGGTTCCCCAAACCTAGCCTCTGTTCCCTGCTCCCTACTGCCTGCGTGACAGACGGAGGTGTGTGGGTGTGTGACACAGAGACACGGCAAGTGACTTAAAGCCTCAGCTGAGAGGTGCCAGTGATGGATGTCAGCTCCCAGGCCCCCTGCTGAAAACCCTCCCCCAGGCTACGAATGGCGCTTGGATTAAAATCCGAACTCCGCACCCAATCCGCAAGCCCCGCCTCGTCCCATCCCAGCGCTCCCCCTTTCCTGTACCGCTTCGGTGCCATAAGCAGGCGAATCTTGAGGCCGCCTCGGGGTCTCTGTACGGGTTCCTCCTTACGCCTGGAATGCTTTCTCCCTGGTCACTCCCCCAGAGAAGCCAGTGTTGATCACTCTGTCCGAGGAGGTCCGTCCGCACCCCTAACCTACCACCACCTAACCCGTTTCTTCCCTTCATTTATTACCAGTGTGTCGCTTTCTTCTCCTCTCCAGCGCCTCCCTAAAATGCAAGCTCCGTGAAAAAAACAGATCTTGACTAACTTACTCATGGCTGCAACTCCGGTGACTATGCGGAGGAAAATCAGTTATTTGAGATTGAAGGAGGAAGAATCATTCATTATACTTGGTAGAAGTTGAGCTTGATGTTCCAGTGAAATATGTGGATGGAAGTGCCCAGGAGACAGCTGGAGATGCCTGGCGAGACCCAAGGGAGACCAGAGCCTGGGATATGTATTTCGGAGTCCTTCCCACAGAGCTCATAGCTCAAACCCTGGGTGTGGATGAGAAGACAGCCACGAGCAGAGCCTTAGGCAACACCTACACTGGGGAGATTTGTTTCATTGCTGCCTAGAATGTTTCTCCACCTCCATCAGGCACGCCTCTCTGAAAAGTAAAGTTGCAGCTTAAGAATTCCTTCCCTCTTCCCCCAAGTTTATCATCTCTGCCCTGTTGCCAACACAGAAGAGTAACCACAGACCTTCTGAAAGCAGCTGACGGGAGGCTCCCTGGCCAGGCCGGCCTCTTGGTGCTCTGCATCTGGGAGTCCAATTACCGTCAATGGGAGGCCCATCTGCGGGGTGCGGGCAGAATACACAATGGAGATTGGTGCAGCAGATAGGAGCCGGGATCAAAGAAGGACCCAGAGTTTGTGAAGTCCTTTCATCCTCCCTGATGAAAGGTGATACGTGAAGGCAAAATTATCATGATTATTTCATTGGGTTCCAATCGGAGATGGGCTTCTCCCCAGGATGGACAAGAGCTAACGGCCTGTGTGGATGTCTCTGGAATATACACAGATGGGCGTTACACAATCCAGGACGTGCGTGTGTTCATCAGTGCTGTTGCTCAAGCACTCTTTATAGTCTAGGAAGCCCTAAAAAGGCTCATGGACTTGAACTCCCTCCCCGCCCCCTGGCCCCGTCCTGTAGATGCAGACACGTCATGAAATATACATAGCTTGTAAATGTGTATTGAAAAAGCGGGGCAAGTGGTGGGTAAAGGGAACAGTAAGGACATTTGGATTTGTCAGCGTCTCTCCAGAGAAAGCCCTGGGGATACACCATTCTTAGAATAAAGCTTTCATTTCACAGCGCATCAGTGGGAAAATTAACAAGCTCCCTTGGTCCCGTTCCATAATTCATTCCCTTTGTTTTAGATATCGAGCTGAGCCAGTGACTTAAAACCATGTGAAATAGCTTTTAAATACAAAGCTGGGCCTGGTAGTTTAGCCTTGCCCGTGACGGAAGACCAGCTTGTCCCATCATTAGGGAGATGGACATCATGTCACTTTGTCATTCAAATTCCTTTTCAATTTAACTGCATGTCCTTCCCCGGTGCTGGCTGTGGCGCTGCAGAGGATGTGATTTCTGGGATGAACATTTTCCGGCTGTCCCAGAGTGACTACGGTGACTGGATGTTGAGGTCCTTAGCTTGGAGGGAGGCGAGGACACCGTGTGTTTGTGGGGGGGAAGGGGGAGAGCTTCCTCAGGCGCTGTGTTTACCTGACCTCGCATGCAGGTTTTTCTTCCTCAGGGAGAAGCTAACGAACTAACTGCTGTTTCCAGCAGCTCCGCATTCCCGTGGAAAGTGGAAGGCCACAGGAAGGTGACAGCTGGGACAGGCCTTCACCCGCAGGTCTCCAGGGTGGGTCACTCACTGGGCTGACATTCAGCGGATGCTTGCTTGGGTTGGGGCTATGCACTAATTCGGGCACTGACACCCCCAGGGACAGCAGCTGAGGGACAGTGAGCTGGGGAGCAGACACGGGAAGCCTGGAAATGACTCCCCTCAATCATGGTTGACTTGTCTTGTGACATCATACCCCCAAGGCACGGGATGCTGAGGTGTCAAAGGGGCAGGCTGGGTACGTTTTAATTTGGGCCACAGTGACAACAGTATCCTACGGAGTCAGCCAGGCAGCTTCCTCATTGCAGGGCTTTGTCTGGCTGAGTCTGGAGAGCCACTGGCCTGGACTGCATTCTCCCTGCTTACTTTTTGGCTCCAGCAGAAATGGAGGGCTTTGTCCCCACAGCCATGCAGAAGAAACACCACACACGGCCCGTTCCTCTGGAAAGGGACCGATCACGTTCTTGAAGGGAGGACAACGGGTTTAAATGGGTCAGATGCCGTGACTCAACAGCTTCCCCTTGATCCTTTAATCTCACATCTCAAATTCAAGGCCCCACCCGGTTACCTGGGCCAGCACCACCACGGTACTGGCAGGGCTTCTCTTTTGGAAGGTTCAGTAATCGCGGGCTGCACCATTCCACACTCAGGAAGAGAGTCTGAATATAATTGTAAGTGTAAGCCATTGTTTTAAAGTCAACCAAGGTCGTGCCGGGGAAATTCTGCCCTCTGGGAAGAAATGCACAGTGACCAGGCCCCAGCAAAGCCCCCTGAATGCCAAGAACCCTCCAGAAGAGTCACCTCTAAGTGAGTCGGAGGGAGGAGGGACAAAAGACACTACAGGCCTTGGACGTTGAAATGCGGGAGTAAGTTTCCCCTCCATTTCCAGCGACTACTAGACACACAGTCCCTTCCAAAAATTGCCAGTGGCCTCAAAGCAGAGACAGCTGCCTCCCTGGCCCCTCATTCATCACCTGCTTGCTGGCCTAGGAGTGATAAGACAAATCCAGATCAAATTACCTGGCAGCTGGGAGAGCAACGAGATAAGGAAAGGCAAACACCATAGAAGTTCAGTACGGCAGTAAAGATCAAATTGTGTATTAAATTTTCCAGGAACTAAAACCTTGCTCCCTCTGCGAACCCAGGGGAGGCACCCCCAATCGATCAGCAGCAAACGGGGTTCCTTGGAGAAAGCCAATGCCTTCAGAATTAGGGAAACACGGAGAGACCAGTCCATTCTCACGGGGCCAGACGACGGAAAAACCAAGAGAGCAGGGATGGACAGGGATGGACGTCACAGGGGAGCTGAGGAGCTTTGCGCAACAGAAACACGCTGGGCTGAGCGAGACACTTGCCTCCGTGGTTCAGCTCTCTCTCTCTCCCCCTCTGAAAATGCGCTCACAGCACATTTAGGTTTCTGTATAATGCCGGGGTCTGGTCAAGCTGAGATCTCTCTGCCTTGAAGATTTTTTAATTCCTATGACCATAGTGTTCACAAAGCATTCCACTGAGGGCTTACTCTTTTGACTAGGTCATTTACTGAGCTAAATGTCAAGTTTGGGCTACAGAATCCCCCAGAGGTATTGCTAAAACTTAACTCTTTTTCCCCGCTCAAAAGTATTAGTTCTGTCTGGGACGTAGCATTCAGACATGGAGCTCTCAAAATACCAGTGACCTAAGGAAATGTTGGGGGTGATGGAACTGCTCTGTATTTTTGTTTGTGGTAGTGATTACACAAGTCTTTGCACGTGTTAAAACTACACACCCAAAAAGGCCTATCTCACTCTGTGTAAATTTAAAAAAAACATAAAGGAAAACATTGTTAGTGATTCACCAGTATGAAATCAAACCAGATTTCTAAGCACACGAGCTCAGTTCCTTCACCCAGGCAGGAAGGAGAAGGAGGAGGAGGAGGAAGAAGATGGAAGAGCAGGAGAAGGTTGTAGGTGTGGTAGAGCGCTCCACCATCAGCGGCCCCCATTCCTCACCCCTTCTTGGAACCACGCACTTTGCCGTGACCTCTAATGACCTCTCACTCCCTCTGCAACCAGCAATGTGACCTGCCTTATCCGATGGGACATTTGTAGATGTGGCACAAGCAGATGCTTGAAAGAGTGCTTACAGGGTTCCGCTTGCATTAGGGCTCTTGCCTTCTGCGGCCACCACGATGACAGACTCAGTCTGGCCTGCTGGAGGACGGGGTGTCGACACAGGAACTGGGTGGGCTCATCAGAGTCACCCCGGCCGAGACGGGCCAAGAGTCAGACACCTACTAGATACGTGAGTGAGTTCTCAGACCAGAACTGCTTAGCCAGTTCAGCCTGAATTGCCAGTACGCAGATCCATGAGCTAAACAGACACTTGCTATTCTAGATTTCAAAGGGGAATGTTATGCCGCATCATTGTGACCATAGAGAACATACAAAAGGTAAGGAATTGTGAACCACAGGAAAAAGATACATGAGCCAGGAAAGAGTTAACTTGGGGAGGTGGGAAGCGATGGGAGTTGGGCACATTTTCTTGAAGGGACCTTTTCTTCTTTATTTTTTTTAAAGGAAGGCCAGCTGAATAATGCCACGCAAGAAGATGGAAGTGAGATTGGCATGGAAGCAGTCCAGGGATATATCACAGTGTGATCAGTTTATGGCTTACCCCAATAATGAGGGTGTCTTCACATCTTTGAATCTGAACCCATGAATTCAAACCTATACAGCCTCCTTTGAATGCAATAAAATAATCGTACTAAAAGCAGAGCAGTGGCATCGCAGTCTCTTATGAAAACACACGATTACATATATGTACACGCACACACAGAGGCACACAGCCTGCAGACGCATATGTGCCTTGGCATAGTGATTGTATAACGCTGCCATTGTTCTAACCGGGGCAGGTGTGGCCAGGTGGCAGGCCAGGATCTTACCACACAGGACACTTTGTTCTGGCCAAGACTAGGCCAGATCAGACATTCAGGTGGTGACTTCCTTGCAATAAGCTCAGTCTGCCACCAAGGACAGAGGAGCCAGCAGGATAAAGGGACTTGGCAGCCTGGTTTTGGCTTGGAGTGGCGTTGCCTTAGAAGGAGTAGGCAGGGAGGCCCTAAGCTAGGCCTCGAGACAGAGCAAGAGTCGTCAGGGTGGGAAGGGGCTTGGAAATGGGAGGCACTTGCATCCAAGGGGTGCGTCCGGATTGGGGCAGGCCCCATCAGTGGCTGGGAGTATTGTGTCCCAATAAAAGAGACATTTTGGAAATGCGGGCAGCAAGCATGTCAGGGACACCCAGGACGGGAAGGTAGGGTTCGTGAGGCCTGAGTATCGGTTGAGGTAGGTGGGGGCCACATCTTGCCCACAGTGTAGAAACAGAAGGGAAAAGAGCTAGCGCAACATCCCGGATCACCCTGGAGCAGGTGTCAGGGGAAAGCCGGACATGCGGCAGATCCAGACCCACAATGGGCACCAGGGGGTTAAAGAAAAAGGAGAGGCTTCCAGGCCTCCGTAAGGATGAGAATTAGGACAGCAGGCATGTCCAGGTGAAAAGTGGTCCAGATACAGGTAGGGGCTGGGCACCCAGGCCTGAGTCAGCTCCCTGGGCTCCCAAAGGAACCTATAAAGGTGGGGAACGTTCAGCTAAAGGCCCTGGAGTCACATCCAGCCCATTACCAGATCCCGTTGGTTTAACTCCCACAATGCCTCTGAGATCCGGGCTCTCCGCATCCTTCCCACTGTCATCTTCGGTCTGGACTTATGCGGTGGTCCTTCCGCATCTTCCTGCCCAGCTGCCAGGGTGAGCTTTTCAGAGGTAGCTTGGATTGCATCATTCTCCCTGTTCAAAGCCTCCAGGTCCTTCTGGATTTTTTATGAACAGTGTCAAACTATCATGACCTACCTCACCCCTCTCTTGCCATTCTCTCCGCCCACCCCTCAACCCACTCCAGCCATGGGGACCTTGCTGTGGTTCTGTGATGCCTCCAGCTTCTCCCAGCCCAGCGCTCCCCTCAGCCTGCATACTCTCTCCCCTCTGCCTGAAGCTGGCTCCTGCTCTTCATTCAGGGCTCAGCTTTAATGCTGCTTCTCCATGGAGGCCTTCCTGGGTTACCCAGCCCAAAGGAGGTCTCCCCACTCTCCCTTTCTCATAGCATTCTATCCTTTGTTTTCAAAACCACGATCATATTGACAATTATCCATACTTATTTTATCCATTCACCTCCTGACTGTCTGAAATCCCCACCTAGCTATAAGGTGTATGTGGACAGGGACAAATTCTGTCTTATGTCTGTTTACCCCATGCTTAGCATGGCATCAGGCATAGAGGAATTGTTTTATAAGTATTTATTGAATAAATGACGGCAGTTTAGAAACAAGGCAGAAGATGATTGAGACAGACTTTGATTCAGAGAATAACCTTCGGGGTCCCCTCGGGCACCCTGGATGCAGGGTATGTGCCAATGGGTGAATTCCTGAATTCCAGCCACTGTCTTTATCTGGCTCAGAGATGAGTCTGGGTCCAGTGGCCATGGGTGGACTGCAGAAGAGGAGAACACACTCGTGAAAAGCTGCCAAGGGCTAAAAATATTAGCCTTTGAGTACTCTTATTTGCAAAGCATTACCGGAGACCCTCTTGCGCACGGCTCTGAGGGAATATGGTGGCTTTCTCCTTTCCTCTAACCCAGCGATTTTCAACCTTTCTCATCTCCTGGCACACATCAAATAATTACTAAAATCCTGCAGCACTCCAAAACATATATTGTTTGCCAATCTGACAAAAAAATAGATAAAATTTTGATTCATTCGCACCAGATGGCTATTGTGTTGGCTGTTGTTATTTTTTTATTTGACAATCTAAGGGAAAAGAGGTCAGTGACCCTGACTAAATCGTCAGGTATTGCATGTTTTGAAAAGTCTTGTGGCACACCGGCGTGCCAGGGCACACCCGTTGAAAATCGCCGCTCTAACCCAGCTGTCTGTCTCAACGTCTGCACTCCAGGCAACTGATGATTGATAAAAGGAACCTTCCAGCAGCTGCCTAGAATATCCGTTGTCAGGGTCTTTCTTGTCTATTTCCATTCCAGCTTCCAGGCTCCTAGTCCTTGTGTCCATCTGCCATCTTGGCCTCCGTTTTCGCCCCTGGCACTCGTGTCCATGCTAAGAAGCTTCACCTTGAACTTCGGTCACTCCCTGAGGTCATCTTTGGCCTGCTCTCTGAAGTGGAACTTGCTGCGCTGTCAAGACGGCACACCAGGGTTCTGAAGGTTTGTGCCACACTCTGGCCAGTACAGATGACTTCCAGTCCTACTCCTGCCAGGCCGTTAGTACCGAAGGTTCTGGCCTAACCAAGCATTGCTCATCCTTTGCCTCTTTGCTCTCATACACCTCGTAGTTTTCCCTTTCCTACCTCCTCTTCGTTTTAAAAACCAAAAGTGAAAATCAATGAAAAAGTCTTCAGCTGCCTAGCATAGAGTTTTTTTATTCCTTTCTTTTATCTAGATGTAGGAGCAACTTAGAAGCCTGGAAGCTTCCTCCTTCATGGACCTAAAGGCCTGGCTTTCAAATACTCTTCAAGTCAGGCTCGTAAGAACCGAGTGACAACAAGACAGTGGGTGTGACCTAGACTTAATGAAACTGAAATAATTAAGCAGCAAGCGCTGGCAAAGCCACATTTTGCGGTCAGAGAAACATGGTTAGAGCCAGAGGGGCATGTGATTGTGGGATACCTAAAGTGACCACAGAGGAAAGCGCCTTAAGTAATCAAATCCCGTTGGCAACCAGCAGCCTGGAGGACGAGCCTCGTCCTGCCCATCATGAGGCCTGACCCTCTCACGGTGCCCCCCCTCCCCGCTTCTGCAGGGTTGAACACAAACCCTTTGGGGAAGGCCTTCAAAACCATGCAAAAAAAGCAATATCATAGAGCCCTCCTACTTCGGGAGACGTGAGCTCCTCCTGAATCGTCAACATTTCACAAATCTGTGCAATCCCACTTAGGTACCAAAGGTATAGAGTAGCAGAAATAGAATTGCTGAATTCTCACCAAGACAGAAAGTCACCATACTTTAAATATCAGACATTGGACAACTTCTCAATATAGCCCTTCAGCTCAGATACTAGACAATGGTCAATCCAGTGTGGGTACAGTTAGAACCAATGGGGAAGGAGGCCCTTCTGGGGCTATTGAAGGAAGTGAGATGAACATAGAACCGGGACAAGGTAAGAAGAGGTGTTTCTAGAGCAGACACCTGTCCTTTAGGTCTTTTCTCAGAGATGCCACCATTCCCTAGGAAGCAGGGATAGGGAATAGCTACTAGACCTCCTGGGGAGTTAAGCCTTCATGTATAGGAGTAGGCAAAAGCACATTTACAATTGTGAATACACAAAACAGAGTTTATCCTTGTATTATTTTTTATTAATTGTTGAATTATTTATTTGTATTCCAACTGTAAACCTACGTTTGCCCACCCCTGTAGTTTGTAATTTGCCTACATGTTTCTTATGCATTTTAATTAGGGCACAATTGTGAGTTTAACCTGTGCATTGTAAACATAACTTTCTAGAAACGAGGCGATAGTGACTCCCGATCAATGGCTCCAACAGCAGCAAGTCTGGGCACAGTGAACAGGGCTGTCCAGGGAGGTACTTCGGAAGTGGACAGTACCTTACACCGTTCCTCTTCTTTTTAAAAAATTCTGTCCTTTTTCTTTTTTTAACTCTATTTTTCAATTACAGTTCATCTTCAATATTATTCTGTATTAGTTTCAGATGTACAGTATAGTGGTAAGAAAATCATGTGCTTTACAGTGTGGTCCCTCTCCGCTGCTCCAAGTACCCTCCCGATCCCGTACCTAGTTATCACGACGTTACCAGCTACAGTTCCTGTGCTGTAATCTACACATCTGTAGTTATTCTGCAGCTTCCAACTTGTCCTGCTTAATCCCTCACCTTTTCCACCCAGCCCCCCAAGCCCCCTCCCCGCCGACAGCTGTGAGTCGGTTCTCTGTTCACACCATGCCATGGAACAGCCTCCTAGACTGCTTCTGGGTGGGGCCAGCAGCTCGGAATACTGAATACCACAAGTGGGATTAGTTCATTGAAAATGCTACCCCCGGGTTCCAGGGAATTTGACCTTCCATCACGAAGGGTGCGAGGATCAGGGCCCCGTGGCAGGGTGAGGAGGGTCTGAGTGACAAGCCTGTGCCTGAAGGGCAAGGCCTCTATTGGCCACTGCACATTCCATGGGGCCGAGTCAGAGCCCGTTCTTGGGGAGGGGTCTCCTGAGCCATGGCCTTGGCTGGGACTTGGGTGCCTCACCCCCCCATTCTGCTTGTGCCTTCCCTCCCCCACCAAGTCTTAGTCACTAGGCATCTAGAAAAGCTCTCTCCTTGTTTTATCTGGCAGAACCTTGGGACAACAGTTGGATGGGGTTCAACTGGCCAGGAAACCAAAGCCCACAGAAAAAATGCCTCATGACTCCTGCCAACCCCCTGCTCCCTGCCAGGCCCAGGGCTGGACACACCGCCTTGCCAGCGTTTGGATTGGGGAGGGGAAGGACATTCCGTGTGTGGAAGCCACACAATGGAACTTATGTCCTTTTCGGGGTCTGCACCAGCCAGGGCAACTGCTGCTGCCATTATGCGGCTCATGAAAGGGTTTTCACCTCCTGGGCTGGACGGGAGTTGGTCTGTCTGCAACAAAGGCGTTTGCCTCTGTGGCTTTCTGAAAAAGAATGTGTGTGCTTGTCAAAACAGAACTTTCCTGCGTACTTGGACGCGTAGGCCTGCCTGCCTGCCAGGAAGGAGCAAGGCTCAGCCTGGGTGAAAGGGAGAAAAATTCCACCAAGCAGGCCCGTTAGCCGCTGTGCAGCGCAGCCTTCCTCTTCACAGAGACGTTTGTTCGCTGTTGCAAGGCCAGCATCCCTAGCAAATCCCTGCCGACGAGGTTTGACTCAGTCTGCAAGATGGGGAGCTGGCAAAGCCATTAGCGATGAGCGTTTTCTGATCATGGAAAAGTAAATAAAACTTGCCCCTGTGGTGGACGGGAGCCCTAAGGTTCAGGGAATTGGGAGGAATGTGTTGGTAAACACTCTCATTCTGCTTTTCCAGTCATTTCTGTCCCTTCCAAGTAAGCTGCTGCTATTCCCGGGATAGTGGAAAAGCTGAGGCACAAACATAGCTGGGCCCGGGACCTGGAGGAGGAGCCTGGACACCTGCTTAGGGTTCATCAGCTGATTGTGACAATGTGACTGTTCTCCAGAAGCTTCCTCTGGATGCAGCCTCCCAGGACGGACGCAGGAGCACGGTCAACCAAAGCCAAGGCCGGGTCACGTCGGGTAACAGCACACAGTCAACAGCCCCAGTTTCACCTGCAAAGGTGCTCTAACTTGGTATGAGGGACCAGTGTTCCCTTCTGTGCCTGCGAGCCCCATTCCATGGGGCTCAGATGCCCAAGAAAATCTTCATAAAACTCAAGATGCACCCAGAAGAGGAATGTGTCTCCTCTGTGAATGGATCAGGTCTCCACAAGACAGTTCTGTAGCAGGCTGTGAAGCTACCTGTGGACTCCAAGCCCCTGATTGTGAGAATTGCATCCGTGTAATGTGACTGCTTGGGTTCGCTTTGTGCAACAAATGAGAATGAGCTTCTTGGTCCCTGGGCGGGAAGAAAGAAGGCAAGCAGAACCTGGGCCAGTCTTGCAATGGCATTGTCCTGGGCGGTCACAGAAGCGTGTATGCTTTGAGAGACCATGGTCCTCAAGCAGCTGTCTGAGTTTCTGGAGACTCAGTAAAAAAGTCTTGGCAGGATGGAGGACCTTTTTGGACCTAGTTTCCAAAACTATAGTTCTGAGTTCCAGGACAATGATTATGTATTCTTGGAGCTAGGAATTGGTATTCCTCCATTTATGCAAACTTGCTTAGATGTAGCAGGAATTTTTATTAACTAATTCATGCAAACTTACAAATTGCTTATTGGTATTGGTCACTGACATCTGTGGGTGCAGTTGCTTTGTTTATGAGACACTGCCTGACTCTCCAGAGCTCAGAGGAGGAGTGTGTAACACAAACCCGTGGTTCAATGCCCTGCACTTCCTTCCAAGAAGAACTTGGTGTTGCATGAGAGGTTCAAAATCAACAGCGGGGTATAATGATCAGTATGGACAATAAATGAAACTTCAGGATGAAGTTATACTCCTACGTTCTACCTGCAGATTTCAAGAGCGTTCAGCTGCTGGGAGCACTCAATGGTTCATGATGGTTCTGGACTAGAACCTACAGTCAATGGTAAAAGCCTGCAAGTGGGACCAGACTGTGATTCAAGACAAGCACACGAAGTCTCAGGGAAACAACTGTGTGCATTTAATAGGATGCAAGCTAAGAAGTTGCTCTGGGCATTATGTGTCTGCTCTGATGCCACAATTGCAAGTACACAGCATCACTCTCTAAGAAAGAGAGAATGAATCGCCAGAAAGAATTAAACCTGGACTTAATGAAGCATCTGTCTATAACTACCAGTGCACAGGAAATTTAGGAGCTAGAGGAGCTTGCTAAACAGCATTACGAGGAAGAAAGAAGCTAAATCCACAAAACAGGAAATTCTATGGGACAACTTGATTCCTTCCATTTAGAAATGACATTGAAAACATAGAAGAGGAGAAATACTATAGATTAAAAAATACTTGAGATGTGTTTTTTAAAACATAATGTATGGATCTAGTTTGGATACTGATTTTATCAAACTAACTATAAAAATAATCTTTTAGTCCTGGCTGGTGTAGCTCAGTGGATTGAGCGTGGGCTGGGAACCAGATGGTCCCGGTTCAATTCCCAGTCAGGGCACATGCCTGGGTTGTAGGCCAGGTCCCCAGTGAGGGCCATGTGAGAGGCAACCATACATTGCTGTTTCTCTTCCTCTCTGTCTCCCTCCCTTCTCCTCTCTCTAAAAATAAATAAATAAAATCTTAAAAAAAAATAATCTTTTAGATAACCTTGGAAATTGAAACGAAGACAGGTTATTTGATAATCTGGATGATACTATATTACAGATATGTCGATCACAAAAGTCCTCCTCTGCATGTATGCGTGTGTGTGTGTGCATATGTGTTGCGTGTGTGAATATCCACATATACATGACGTAGCTGAGATTTACTTTTGAATACCTTAGCAAAAAAGTAGATACAGATAAAACAAAATGAGCAAAATAGTAATAAATGTTGATGCTTGGGTAGTGCATACAGGAGATTTCAGGATACGATTTGACTTCTGTGTACATCGAAAATTTCCGGAATATGTTTCCATAAACAGAAACAAAGGACTGTGAGAGCTGCAGCTTTCCAGCGAAGGAACCTCGGAGGCTTGCTGCTACCTTCCTTTGTGATGGGGATGGCAGGGGTGGGTGTTCAAAGCATTGGAGTGAGCACCAACCTCGAGGCAGATGGGGGCTGCTGGGCAAGCCGGCACCGAAGGTGCCTCCCAAGGCTGGCCATTGCCAAAGACTAGAATCATAAAGACTACCAGCTCCATTCACCCTCCTATCTCACTTCTTACCCTCCCTTCCATTCCTCCTCATGCGTACATTGAACATCCAACACAATGTTCCCTGGGAAGATGGAAGGCATAAGGCATAAGCCCTGCTCTTGGGGGCTGTATACAGTACCACAGAGAGAATGGTCCCTACCACAGAGAGAATGGGACAGTTAGCCAAACAATACAACCCCCTAAGCATCCTTGACCACTTGATCCATGGATCTTCCAGGTGTATCAGTAGTAAATCATGGCGTCCACATGGGGATTTGAGGATGGAAGGGTCAGAAATCTTTGACGGTCTGCAGACTTTGGCCATACACAGATGCTTGGGAAATCTAGTCATACTGTGCCATGGGGTGGTTTTCAGATCCCTAAGCCAGGATCAGAGCAACTAGACCAGGGCCCCTGATCCGTGCTGCCGAGTTTTCCGGCTTCGGCAGTGGGCCCAAGCATAGGTGTGCATAATCTACATTTCCTTGGTAAGAGGCACTTTCTTGCTGGATTTCAGTCTCTGGCCCTGGGAACAACCTCCAGGAGGCGTATGGCACAGGAATGCTGGCAGCTACCATTCCTGGTGACATTGGTTCACATGCCTGGTTGGTGAGTGCGTTTCAAATGTATTCACATTGTCTCCTGAGAATAAGCGTTCCAAACCTCCGACCTGCACATCCCCTGTTCCCTTCCTGCCTTCTTTCCTGACATGGACACAGACCCAGGCCATCTGCATCCTCTACTCTGTTACTCTTCCACAAACTTGCGACCACTTGCAGCCCACCCCTCCTCCACAGATGTTTTATTTGAAGAGCCCCGAACAATGGTTGGGACTAACCACAAATGACATTCAAATGAGAACAAGTCTACAGTGAAAGAGGAGCCATGGTTGGAGAATGTCTTGTTCGGGAACAATCTCATTTCTCTAAAGCAAGCACAGTGCCTCTTGATGGCTTACCAAACAGCTCCAAATGCAGGTCTTGCCTGTCAAACGAGTGGCTTTGAAACTGGCCTCCCAGGCGCCCTGGGTCTCTGCTTGAGGGATCAACATGGGCCATGGGAGAAGGACAGGCAGTAACAGGACATCTGGGCTTACAGGGTCCTCAGCCCACCGTCACCTGAAAGAACTGCCCTTTCTGCTGCCATGCCTAAGGCTCGAAACAAAATTTCCTTGTCTGCGACAACACAATTAAACACCAACTGCCTTAATAAAACAATATTTTTATTCATTGTTGATTTACCTCTGGCTTTTGCCACAGGGTGTGGAAAATGACTCGCTAAGTTGTCTGAACATGGCCCCTGTATTCTTGTTTACTCTCTGTTTCGTTCGCTAGCCTTTCCTTCCTAGCGAGCATGAAGACGAACCAGCCCAGTCCTGTGTGGTTTTACACAAATTTGCAAAACAGGGGGTTCGGTTTTCTATCATCAATCTTTCTGCAAAGTGGAAGCCCACTGTCACCAATCAGCCAGCACTCCTTCTGGCGTGTCCTTGTGGCTCAGCGTGCCAGCCCGGACGCAGAGCTGCACCGAGGAGCCACTTGTACACAGCAGGCGCCGTGGGGAAAATAGTCTCTCATTGATCATGAAAGCTGACCCATTTTCTGCGGGAAAACCAGGTTGATAAATCCAGGTAGCCTCGGGCATGCCCCTCCTCACCCCTCCTACTCCAATACATCTCACAGCAAAAGGCCAACCAGCCTTGGAGAGTGACAGCCAAAGTGGCCACCCCATCAATCAGGGCGGAAGTCCCAGGGCGGCAGTGAGAGCTAATCACTGACTTCATGTCGCCATTTCCAATAAAAGTGATGGGCAAGTTACCACCTCGTAACCACAAAGTGCCTGCATGTTTCAGAGCAGATAAACTGTGGGGGCCCCTAGCTCTTCCGGACCTGAGAGGAATGCATTCCGCAGAGGAGAGGACACAGCTGGAGGGCAGAGAATGATATTCTGACAACTGTTCCCAGCAGCGAATCAGACAACCGAATGCTCAGGCCAACAGTTGGGGGTGGGGTGCTCTGTTTTACGCCAACAAATGTTTATGGAGCGCACACTCTATCAACGTGTCTTCTGTCCCAATCACTTTGCTGAATGCGTACCACTTCCCCCGCCACCCCCTACCACTGTGAAAGCACAGCTCACCAGTCAGGTTCAGCTTAATCACTCTGGGAAGCTCTCTCTGCTCTTCAGACTGGGGTGTATACCTCTTATCTATGTTCCCATAACATTTGACATTTCCTCTTATCGTGAAACTCATCATGATAACTTCCAATGATCCATTTACTTCCTCATTATCAGCTCCTTGAAGGGAAGGACTGCGTTTTGCTTGCTAGGGCACCCCACTGCCTGGCACAGTGTCTGAGACAAAGGAAGCTGTTCAAGGTTATAAAGCCAGTGATGGGCAGTACTGGACTCAAGTCCAAGGCAATAGCAACCCCTATCTAGAATAGGATCTGTCTCTAACTATCAGACACAAGTATTTCTCTAGATCAGGGCTTCCCAAACTCTAACGTGCATGCTCATCAGAAGAGCACCTTGTTAAAAGGGGAATCTTGATCTAGCAGGTGTAGGTTAGGGGCCATGGTCTGTGTGTCTAACAGGCTCCCAGGTGATGCTTCTGCAGCTGATCTGCAGGTTTCATGTAAAAGCAAGAGTCCAGCTGACATAAAGACAAACTACTTTCAGAGCCTCTGTCAGAGAAAAGGGGGTCTCCCTCACCCGGTGTGAGCTCAGATCCCAAGTACCATGTGAGAGGGTCTGGGAAGGGCTTTCTCTGCCCTCTGCCCCTTCCTTCTCCAGCCACAGAGCACCTGCTCCCCAACAGCTGATGAGGAATGAAGTCGACGATTCTTTGCCCTGCAGTTACACACTGCAGCTCGCACCACAGCTCTTGGCTGCATTTCTTATTCTAGGAAAGATTCTAATTTGACCGTGGAGGGTGAGATAAACCCTGAGTTCTCAAATTGTATTTCCTGGATCTGTCTACACAAATTCTCTTAAAACCTGCTGAGGAAATGATGCTGCTCTTTCCTAGTAACCTGGGTAGGTCTGATGTCATCCCAAACCCAGAGATCAGGCAGGGCCACGCCCTTCTGTTTCTTTCCTGTGCCTCATTCAAAGGCTAAGTCCACACTTTAGAGATGTTTTCTCTGTAAGAAATTAAAGAGGTACCTCTGTACTGCTTTCCACAGTGGCCGCTCCAGTCTGCATTCCCAACAACAGTGCAAAAGGGTTCCCTTTTCTCCACATCCTCACCAGCACTTGCTGTCTGTTGATGGTAGCCATTCTGACAGGTGTGGGATGATATCTCATTGTGGTTTTAATTTGCATTTCTCGGATGATTAGTGACACTGAGCATCTTTTCATATGTCTATTGGCAAAAAAAAAAAAGAGAGAGAGAAAGAAATTCAAGAGACAGTGTCTATGAGTCAACTGAACCGAGGACAGCCATTCCATAGGTGAGGAAGGGGCGGTTACAGGGTGTTAAAGACACTGGCGGCTGATCATTTCTAATACTGAGCACACACAGCTTCCTATGGCTTATAGAATTAAGCCTAAATGCCTATCTCCAACTTTGCAGCCATTCTGCTCTGCTATACCTACTCAACTTTCCTAACATGGCTCTAATTTATTTATCTATATCTTATCAATGTACAAAAAGGAGTATTGATGAGCTGAAAATTAAAAGAAAATCAAGAACACGTAGATATGATGATATGAAAAGAGCCACCAAGAAGTCATTAAAACAAGAGGAAATAAGCAAAAGCTAAGTCTGGAGGACCTTAAGGCCCCTTCACCCCCAAATATATCAACCTCTTTCTATTCCAAAGTTGTCTAGGAAAATCTAAACCATAGTCTTGCAAACCAGCTGTCTTGCAAAAATCTAAATTTATATCAATGCTCACGAGGAAGACAGGAAGAGATGCAAAGCTGGATTAACTTCAACCCTCTGCTCTATCAGGAAAACCGTCCATGTGTGCTGCCCTGGTGAGGGTAGAGTCAATGGAACGTGTTCATTTGCCACACGTACTTGCTTTCCTTCCCAATTAAATTATACATTTCTGCACAAGGGTATTTTTCCCTCTTCTGAATGCAAATTCCTTATTTAAACTTCAAATATTACCACTCTTCTACGCCACTTTATACTCTGATCCGAATGACCTTCATTGAGCCCATGTGTAGATTATATGCAAAAAATATCCACAATTACTCCCCTCTTCGTATGCATGCCATGCTGCAATGTAACTTTGCTGCCCCTCCAATCAAGAGGTGTCATTGCTTCACTACTCCCCTACTCCTATAATCAGAACTGGCCCCAGGACTTTCCTGGACTAATATAATATGGCAGAATTAATGCAGGGGAATTTCAAGCCTAGGCCTCAAGAGACCTTGCACGTTTCAGCTCATTTCTGCAGACCCTGGCTTTCGCCATGTGAACAAGCCCCGGCTAGCCTGCTGGAGGATGAGAGACGACATGGTGTGGAGTCAGCCCAGTTCTCCCAGCAGGGGCCCCAGACATGTGAGGGAACACGGCCAAGGGGAGCCGTCAGCTCCAGCCAACCCACCAGCTGGCCAGTTGCATGATCAGTTGCATGAGATCAGCTGAATTCGGCCAAGGTAGGAAGAAATGCTCAGTTGATGTTTGCAAATATTTTGATATAGTTTCAGTGTTTATATTTACTAATTTAGGCTCACAAAAACAAAATGAAGTAGAACTGTGCCATTCCCAAGAGAATTTCTCCATTGGTAAGATTAAATCATAAGTGTCGACTCAAGGACCTTCATAAATGTGTGGCCAGGGCCAGATGGCTCACCTCCCTGCCTCCCCACCCTGTCCACAATAGCACAGAGCTGAGCACACAGTAGGCCTTCACCATAGACAGGATGAATACATATGGCTTCCCATCTGTCTTACAGAAAACTGAACTCGATCATTAATGATTCTCCTGACCAAGATCAACTCTAAATAGGACTACTTCTTCCCAGACAGATAAGGATAGGAAAACTTCCATTTTTCTGGCTCTCTAAGCTAGAAGTTCTCAACTCTTAGGGACAAACAGTCTTAGGTAACAGTGGCTCACTGAGAACTGGGCAAGGCTTTTTCTCCAATAATAGGTGGGGGCGCTTGGCAGAATAAGAGTCTGTGTGTGTTGCTTGAAAAAGCCCCCCCAAGTAACTCTGATCTACCCCCCTCCACCTACATGGAGAATCACCGGGCCTATTTCAAGCCCTCGTCAATCCACAAGCTTCTAGTCCTTTGCTGTAGAATATGGCCTCTAAGCGCAGATGGCTATTTAAACTTGAATCAATTTAAATAAAATATTCAGCTCCTCAGTAACACAGTCAAAGTGCTCAACAGCGACTTGTGAGCAGCACAGAGAAGGTTCTCAAGGCAGGACTCGTGCTATTAAACGCTGCCGTTCGGGTCAGTCCCTGCCGCCTCCCTAGCCTATGCTCAATCATCGTGTTTTAATCCTCTGTTAATCTACTATCTTCCCCTCTTCATTCTGTTTCCCTTCTCCACTGCTTGTCCCTGTGCACCTCCTCTCCTTCAGTTCACACAAGCCTTCCCGAGCACCTTCCCCCGGGGCCTCGGATACGATGGGCTCCAGCATTTTTCATTCTCAAGGAGCACAGTGAAATCCCGCATTAACATTTAAATGAAGGTCCTACTTCAACCAGACAGAGGTATGCCTAGAAATAAATCTGTACATTCCAGGCCGGGGAGTTACCTCCTTTCTTGTACTATCACCCGTCCGGACTCCATGGGGAAAATATTACAAGCCCACTGTTTCCCGTGCCTTCGGAACAGAGCACCGATTTGGTTCTCGGCGAGGAGCCCAGGTTGCAAACCCTTGCTGAGGGCTGGCTTCCTTTCCTTTCTTGTCTGTGCTGTATTTAAAACAGCCAACAGCACCTTAAAACTGAGCGGTAACTCTTGCTGCTGTAATTGGACACTGAGCGGAAAACTCCGATCCGATCGTGAACTGGAATGGAACGTGTGTTTGCTAAAGGCAGCCCATCTTTCCGTCATTCTGGAATCCACTCTTGCCAAGGGGTTTCCACATCAAAGAGGGGTCATCGTGACCGCTTCCTTCCTTGGAGCAACCTATGTCTTCTCTAAGTGAGCCCCCCAGATCTACCCATTGGGACAGTGGATTTGTTCATCTCGGAAAACTGGAAGAAGAATGGAATGTTCTTGGGAATGAGAAGGATAAATAAGAGGACCCGTGCTTATGATGGGCAGCTCTGGAAGCAGAGGGATTTTAATGCAAGTGGTCTGCCAGGGAGGTGATCCCAGGAAGGTTATTTGCCTCCTACTCCCATTTGTCGTTCGCTGATGGATGTCCCTGAGGACGTCGAGTACCTGCACTTCAGGCCTCTCCCAGGAGCAAGTCGAGCACAATCCTGTGGCGAGAGAAAGACCTCCGAATAGTTGTGAGTGCTGCCCACGCGTGTAAGTATGGTAACACCAAGGGGCTACGGGTGGGGCACCGGCAGCTCTGCCACCGCCCTCCTCTCACCAGAGCAGAATTCCGTCCGTTTCCTTGAGCAAGCAGGAGGTTTGGTTTTGTATCACTGGGATGACTTCAAAAATCATCCCCCATCCTGATGCCTGGTGAGAACCATCTCCCGTCATCCCTTCCCCTAGAGAACTGAGGTCTGCCCGGACTCTCAGTCGTTATGATGGGGACAGTGGGCATTTGCTTTCATGGCCAGCTCGGTTTTCGTCTTGCCATCCTGCGTTACCCTGAAGGATGGGTGTGTGGATCCCAGATACTTGCCTGTGTTCTGGCTGCAGAGGTGGACACGTGGTTCAGGCCAGGCCTATCACAGCCTCCACACAGTGATTAAATGAACAAGGGAGCATCTGGAAAACGAAGCCAGCCTGAGGAAGGTCGGACAAAGGCAGACAGAGTAGACAGAGACTGAGACCTTGTGAACACAGGCAAACGCCTGGATTTAGCTTTGCCTGAAGTCAGCACACTCCTGACTGTCCAAGCACACAAATGCCCCTACTTGCCAACGTTAATTTGAGGTGGGCCCCTGTCACCTACGGGAAAGAGTCCTGTCCAGAGAAGAGGTTTGCGAATGTCAGGTTCTTTGCAGTTTTGAGGGCTGACTCTTCGTTTGTCAGACTGCGCAGATGGAAGAGCAGCCACTGTCTTCGGCGCTGGGTGCCGGGGCCACCTGGGGGCAACTGCCTCTGCGCTGGGGACCGTGGGGGACGTGGGACTTTGCCTGAGGTTTGTTTTCGTGTGATGGACACCAACTTGGGTAAGTGATCAGCTTTTCTCCTCGCACTGGTTCTTCCAAAGACCTGAGGGAAATTTTGTTCTGCTCTTTTCTCCCTCATGGCCCAATTTCTTCACGTCTTTTATGTCCCTCCCTGTAGCGACTTGTGGACCCTGCCAAAAATCTGTTTTCTTTAGAATAAGAACTGCTGCAGATGTGTTTGCACTCTCGAACTTCAGCTTGTCCCTGGATGGACGAATCCTCAAAAAACAGCGCCCACTCACTGGGCTTCTCTCAATTTTTCTACTTCGGGGCTTCCTCGGGGGCCACCAGGACTTGGTCTGCACACACAGAGCCCAGGGGGTTGAGGGTTGACCTCCCCGGGATGGGAATTGCTATCGAAAGGCCTCAGCCTCCTGTTAGTCCAGGGGTCAAGGTCAAAGTGCCCGTCACCCAGTTCCTGGAGAGAGACGGCGATCCATGTGCCCGATTTCATTGGCTTCCGTAACTCACCTTCCATTAGCTTTTCTTTCCCTTGTCTCAGTCTTCCCCCTTTCTCACTTCACCTTTCAAAATACTGCTAGCACCCAAGCCTTCGTTTTGGAGAGAAATAAATTTAATGTTAATTAATTAATTAAATTAACAACTTGTTTTTTTTCTCACCCCATTTTAAGAATTTTAAATAAAACAGCATGAGGTAAGAAACAATGCAAATTCTACATGTTTGGCCGTGAGAACGGCACCGAGGGGGTCCAAGCAGAGAGGGGTGCGAAGACACTCCGGAATGAGCCCCCACAACCAGTGGGGCAGTTGGATGCGTCGCTGCCTGCTGGCTGCAGAATGAAGTAAAAACCACTGAGGACCAGCTTGCAGCCACGTTCATAGATCCACACCACGCCTTTAAACGAAAGAGGATTCCATTGGAATACATGGAAAACGAACAAATACAAAACTTGGAAGAAGATGCATTAGCCGATGAATGCCACATCGAACTAGTGGGCACACATGTGTGGCAGGCTGCGGCGCTCTCCCTCCCTTTCCTGTGAAGACCACGTCTGCCGCAGCTGTTCTAACAGTGTCATATACCTCCCGCTGGGATTCTCCTGCTGAGCTGTTCCCCTGGGCCCTGGGCAGGGCAGGGACGGGTGCCTGGCAGCCCGGAAGTGTGCCTCCCTGCTCGGAGACCACCCCAAGTCCCCTCTCCCTGGTTCACCCTACAAGCACCAGAGAGTTCAGTCAACACCAGGAGACCTGACCACCCCAGAGCAGAACAGGGCAGGACGTGATGCAGGCAGGAGCGGGGCTGCGCCCAGAGCTCTGCAGGACACACGGCCAGGGCGACTTTTCCCATGAAGAGAACACAAACGAAAACCAGCCCATGGAGTTGGGCTCCACATCCGGGGTCCAGGAAGAGCCGTGGTCCTCCTGCAAGGGGCCCTATGGGAGAAGAAGGGAAGCTCTGGCCAGTGGAAAGATGGACTCTGTCCTGGCCGCTGTGTCTTCAGCTGTCAGAGCAGGGGTCTGCATCAGGTCACCCATGTCCCTGCCCACAGGGGACCCTCCAGGCTCCGACAGGTGGGTTTAACCCAATGCAGGTTCCCTGAAGGGTTAGGGCTCTTTCCCTCTGGCCCTAGCAGGTCCCACAGCTGCACATTCCCCGCCCCCCCCATGGTTCCAGGGAGCAAGAAGGAGGTGCAGGGGACCCCAGGGCCCATTTGGAAGGGTGCCGCTGCTGGCTCCTGCTGGCCAGTGTCCTCCTGGATTCCCCTGGGGACTCTCTGACTCAGCAAGCTCCCAGGAAAGCCTGGTCTCTGAGAGAAGCAAGAAATGTAAAAATAGCGCCAAGAGGCTGTGCGCTGCGGTGATTACAGAGGAGTTGTTGCCATTCATCAGAAACCCGGGCTTCTAACGCCTCCCAGCGAGGCTCCGGCTCGTGTGGAACGAAGGCAGACCCAGACTTTGTTCTCACCTGTGCTGGAGCCAGGCAGGGGTCCCACGAGAGGCACTCAAACGGACTCCCAGCCTCCTGAGTCATAGCCATCCACCTGGCTGAGATGGCAACGCTCCCCAAGCCGAGGCACGGGGCTGAGGGGGGGATCTCAACTCCAGGAGGGCCGAGGGGTGGCAGACTCAAGGGCTGGAGAAGCCCGTTTGCTTCCAACAGAAACATTCGCTGGGCCTTGTTAACCTGGAGCCGCTTGAAGGCAGGGCAGGGTAACAAGGAGGCTGTTGGGGGGTTGCCTGGTTGTGGGTAACAAAGGCTTGGGCTGGGTGGTCCCCTCTGGGAGCAAAAGGCACAGTATTCTCAGTTCACCTGCGGAAGGAGAGGGAGCTGTTGAAACCCCAGGCTGGTCATGCTCTGTGACCTGGGGAAAGCTGGTTGCCATTTCTGGGCCCCCGAGATCTCTCACCTCTTGGCACATCTCAGCGAATGTTCTTGAAGAAAAGGGAATGGCAAGGAGCCACATGACTGCCAGTGTCCAAAGGCTCAGGGGAGGCAGGGCAGTTGGCATAAAGGGCAGGTGGCAGGGAGGCATGGTGACGCCTGTCACACACACATACACTCTTCTACCCTGCAGAAGCTCCCCAGCCAGCAGAGGTCAACCCTGATCACACAGCTCAGAGAGGGAGGAAGGAGCCTGGGGAGGTGGAACAGGGCCACGGGGAGGCTGCCTGGCCCAGCACTGATAAGGGAGCTAAGTCCCTCCCTCTCCCAGCAAACACTTGGCACCACTGCTCGTGGGCACTGGATCAGCTCCCTCCGGGGAGAGCCAAGAATGGAATTGGAGGAGGAAACATCCTGCCCGGGAAAGACTGGCCTGCTCTCTTTCCCTCTGGGGGCAGCCAAGCTTTGTGCTTGAGACCTTAGGTGCTGGAGTCAGGCTGGAGCGGGTTCAAGTTCAAGTTCTGGGAGACCTTATTTCACCTCTTTGACCCTTGCTGTGGGCTGTAAAATAGGGAGATCAAAGGTAACAACCTCAGAGGGTTAAGGGCAGTGATGCAGGCATCCTGTTCATCACAGTCTGGCAAATAGTAACTGCTTGACAAATGCTGGTTTTTGTCATCGCTGACCTGGGAGGCAGCAGCACCCAGCACAGGAAGGAAGCGCCATCAGTGAATCCAGGATGCCTCCAGGGGAGGGTGGGCGGCAAAGGCAATGGCGGGGTTAAGGGGAAGGGCTCAGGGTTCCTGCATGGAAGTGCTCCAACCTGACCAACCACATTGGCTCCATGCGATGTCCCTGCCAGCCTGGGGAGGGTCGCAGGATGCAGACAGGAGAGGAAGGAAAGAGATTCTAAGTCCTTCAAGGGCCCCCCTGGAGGAAGTGCAAAACTGTGACAACATGTAGGCTCCAGAGCCTGGGCTTGAATTTTAGCTCCGTGATTTCCGCCTTGTGTGACCTTGAGAAATGGAGGCGATCGCTCCTGACTTTGGAATTACCGTGAGGATTAAATGAGATCCTGGGGAATGTTTAATAAATGTTGGTTTTCTTTGTTTGAAGGGTAGATAGCTCCGAGAAATCACTGTCCAGTCTTATCGAATTGGCTTTCACGTCTGTGCAGAATCAATCACTGGGCTTGTAAAGCAAAGATGCTCTGTGTGGTGGCTTGCTCCACTCAAGCTCTCTCTCTCTCCCAATCTCTCCCCGTCCCCCACACGCACTTTTTAAAATGAAAATTTACTTTCATAACCAAACCCACTGCAGCAGGAGTGAAGGTTTCAGTGACTGAGATGAGAACTTCGGATCCAACCTGCGTCCCCACCTTGTCCCTTCCTCCCGTCTAGTCCCAAGCTGTCTAATTGCATCCGGAGGCTTTCTGCCCAGCACTTGAAGTCCAGAAGCGTGAGTCACTCTCCAGCAGGCTGCTGCTCTGCAGATCTCCTGTGTGCTGGCCCAGCCAGGTCCCTGTGGAAGACGTTGAGACCTACTGCCAGAGAGGCAGGCCACGCCTTCTGGAGGGAAGGTGGGTGGCTCACCCCAGGGATTTGTTATTGGTACTTCTTGGTTTACAGTTCCTATGCAAGACACAAAAATTCATATCTAATTCCTATTTTGGGGAATAACCAGCCACAGTCACTCAAATAAATGCCAGACAGCCCTTCCTGGCTTAGCCCACTCACATCTATCCATCACTCAGTCAACAAACACTCAGAGAGCAGCTGCTGTTGCTAGGCACCAGGCCAACGAGCCCTGCCAGATCTGTCTTGTCTCCTCTCCATCCCACGGCTACTGCCCAAGCCCAGAACGTCACCATCTTTATTGATCCGTGACAATAGCCTCCAAGCAGACAGAGCCACCCTCCCCTGGGGAACAGCCGATTAGGTCCTGCCCGATGTCAGCAAGCCTGACATTCCTGCCTCATCGCCAGGGCCTCCGTTCACGTTCATGGGGTTCCTTATTTTCTCTTCCTGGAATACTCACCCATCTGGCCTCCAGATCCTTCTCCCACTTGCCTGGGAACTAGGATTTCCTGAAAGGTTTACCTCCAAACTCACCTCATTTGGTAACTTCCCTGACAACCTGGACGGGATGAGTCACACCTTCCTCTGGACTGCTGAGCCACCATCACATGATCGAGTAAACAAACCTGTCCACAGTGCCTTTCCCACGTGACACTAAGCAACTCAGGGCCAGAAACTCTCCCTTCGTCTTTGTGGACACAGTCCCCAGCCCTGAGGAAGACCTTTGCTACAGGCCAAGTATGTGTGTGTCCCTTCCAAAACTCATCGGTTGAGTCCTAATCCCCAGTGTGATGGTATTAGAAGGTGATGAGGTCATGAGATGACCTAATCCCCTCATGAATGGCATTTGTGTCCTTATAAAGGAGATCCCTTGTCCCTTCTGCCATGTGAGGACATGGCAAACACACAGCCGTCTATGAAGGAGGAAGTGGGCCCCTCACCAGACACAGAATCTGCTGGTGCTTTAATCTTGGACTTCCGGCCTCTAGAACTGTGAGAAAGTAAATTTCTGCCATTTATGAGCCTCTCACTCTATAATAATGTGTTATAGTAGCCCAAATGGACTAAGACATGCTCAATTAAGTTTTGTGGAGTGCTCTGGTTAGCAACTTAAGGGCCTCAAACAAGAGCCGCTGGTTATGATCTCTTGCTGTGTCTGTGGACCAGGGATGGGGCAGTGCGTTAGCTGAGTGGCTCTGACTTGGGGTCCCTTGAGAAGTTGTAGTCAAGATATCAGCCATGACTGCAGTCACTGGAAGGCTTGACTGGGGCTGGAGGATCCATCCCTTTCTAAGGCGATTCATTCTGGCTGCTGGTGGGAGGTCTCAGTTCATCTCCACGGGACAGGGTAGCCAGATCAATATGAGATGCTGTCAGCTCCAGCAAGCCTGAGCTTGCCCAGAACTTTCCTCTGTATCTGCGACTGGACAGGTGGGCAAGCAGATGTGACGTGGGCCGCTAAAGGCATCTGGTGTAGTTTCCATCACCCACCTCTTCTGTTCAGAGGCAAAGGTTCTTACTCCTGTCGCTTACAGGAGGCCACTTAGCCAGGCCACCGCCGAGTGCCAGCAGAAGAACCAGGCCCTTCCCACCTTGGTCCCCCCCTTCACACTTGCTTTCTTTTCTAAGAGAAATATGCGTGTGGGGGTGACCTTTCTCTACCATGAGGTCCAGGCGCTGGTTCAGAAAGGTTTTTGTTTCTGCATGAGATTCTTCTCAGGAAAGGGCACAAGATGAACAAGGAAGCAAAAGGAGCATCGCCACACACTCCAGGGAACGGGATGCAAATGTGTTTCCACATGGGTGTCCCAGCGGTGTCTGGGGTCCTCCTTGCTCTTGGAGGTACCAGGGCAATGGCTTTGGAATGCCTTTCCAGCTCCTTTTGGTCAATTTCAAGACCAAAGGGAGTGGAAAACCCTCTCCCAGACTTCTGCCAAGCCTTGGACATTTCTATTCTCCCGGATTCATTGCTTGAGAGGTTCCAGCTTCCTTGAATGTTTTATAACATGTCAAATCCAATGAGAAACTCAGGCTTGTGGTTCATCCCAACAGCAAATTGTTCATGTCCGTTATATGTGCATTTGGTGGATTTCACTGAAGATTGGGGGAAAGTAGAGCCAAGGAAGGGATCTCACCCTCCTTCACCGGGAAGTCAAGCCCCTCCCCACTTCCTTGCCCCTCCCTCTCCTATCTTTTATCACCGAGAATAACTTTAAAAATGCCCTGAGAACTCAAAAACCTTCTCCTTCTGTTACAAATTCTTCACTCAGAAAGCTTTCCTATCAAACACTCAGACCTTCCAGGGGCTTTTAAAATTTTATGCTGTGTCCTTATGGAGGTTTTTGTTTTGTTTTAAGACAAAGACAGTCCCTATTTAGGATTAAGTTTGGTGCCATCTACTAAGATAATCTCACCCTATCTGTTTCTTTACTGGTATTCAGCTAGTGTGTTTCCCCAAATCCTGTGCCAGCTACTAAGGTAACACCACCCTCTCCACCTTGTTACTGGTTTATTTACCAGCAGTCCCTCCAAACACACCCTCTGCCTGCCCACTGGGGGCCATCAGCACAACTCACATTTTGGATGTGACCCAGAGGACATGGCTATGGCCTGAGCACAATCAATGGAAACCATTAATTAATTATGAGAATTTACAGGAAGGAATCCAAGAAACAGGGAAAGCCCCAGGCACAGGAAGCCTGAGCTCAGAGGTGTGTGGAGCCCATGGCAGCCTAAGCCTGGAGTTTCAGAGCTGTTTCTTCACGTGTCTACCATTGATGTGACTCTGCTCGAAAGACTGCCAGTCCCTATTTGTGTATGTTCTAAATTTCCATGCCAGAGACTGATTGGTTCAGCTTGGGAAACGCCTCTACCTACCTGTGGGCCTATGAGTGATAGTTAAGGCACGTGGTAGACACATGGCCCATTTTCACAGGTGGGGTCCAGGCAGGTGACTAGGGGAATGGGCAGGCTACTGAAGGAGGAACCAAGCACGGGAAGGTCGCTGCTGCTATTCATCTCTAGTCCCTTTCGCACAGATTTTGGGTGGGCCCTCAGCTCTGATAGCGCTACCTTGAGCGGCACTTGATATTGATGGCATTGATTTTTAAAGAGTAGTAAAGCTGTGTGGGCTCTTGGGAAATTCTAGGCTTTAAGACTTTGAGACTTGAGAAACATATTTCGACTTCCTCACCACTGCCAGGAGGGCCACGGTACAGCTTTTGGGGGTGGATTTCACGGGATTTCATGACACTTGTCTTCTTTATCCCCCTTGTATTGTGTGGTCCATTCGCTAGCCCTTCTAGAAGTGCCCTCTCCGACTTCTCAAACTTAACTTTTCCACCTGTTGCCTTTCTGATTTTCCCTGATCCCTCCGCCTCCTCCAACCATCTGATGCAGGTGGCCCCCCACTTGTAGTCTCCACTGTCTCTTCTCAGGCTAGAAACACATTTTATAAGAATCTAGGAATTAATACCAGAGTTAGCTTAAACTCTGTAGATACTTAAAGTGTCTAGTTGTAAATACATTTCCAAACTGAAACTAGATGTCTATTTCTTTAGTATTTTGCATTGCTATGGATTCTTTTAAAATGTGATATCAGATTGTATGATTAAGTTTAGTTGTTTAAATGAGAAAAATTTTATTTTTAGGTAGGGGGCAGGGGATTGGGTGGCAAAAGAATGGAAAAACATGCAGGTTCTTAATGAATCAAACCAATGATTCTGGGTTTAGTCATCTAGACTTTGGGACTGTGGCTCCTGCTGTTGCTGGTTGGATGTTATGGTGTGTGAATAATAATTACTGGTGGCATTTACCAATTACTTTCTATGCAATAGGCACCCTGGTGAGCCCTTCACATAGTGTATTAGTTTCCTTGGGCTGCCATAACAAATTACCACCAACTTGGTGGTTTAAAAAAAAAGCAGTATTTTATCCTCTCACAGTGCTGGAGGCCAGAGTCCAAAATCAAGTTGTTGGCAGGGCCCTGCTCTTTCCGGAGACTCTAGGGAAGGGTCCTGCTTTGACTCTTTCAGCTGCTGGCATTCCTTTGTTTGCAATAGCACAACTCCAGTCCCCACCTCTGCCTTCACACGGTCTTCCCTCTGTCCCTCTAAGTCTTCTGCTCATCTTATAAGGATATCAGTCATTGGACTTGGGGTCCACCTTCATCTAGTACAATCACGTCTTGATTGTTCACTGATTGCATCTTCAAAGACCTTATTTCTAAATAAAGTCACACTCTGAGGTTCCAAGAGGACATGACTTTGAGGGGAACCGTATTCAACCCACTACACATATTCCATATCGTTGTTTCCATTTCATCAATCATACAGCGGAGGTCCGGGCAGTGGGGGGGTGGGGGAGGGGCTACTTGCCCTATCACTCCACTGCTGCTGACTGGCGAGGCTGCACCATGGACTCAGCCCAGTCTGATGTCCATTCGTACTATTTCTACTATGCCATGCTGCTTCTAGAAACCCAATCTGCAAAGTCTAGTGAGAAAGCAATGGCATCAAGGGGCATCCATCCATGGACCCCAGACCACACCACTGGAAGCCCAAGGTCAGAGTGAGGCTGTGAGAGTTGATTTTTGTTTCAGATACGGTGTGGAATCTAAGAGGATGTTGAGCGCATCACTGTCTTGTGAATTGAAGCATTCATGTCATGTAATGCAATTTTGTCCAACCAAGATGCAACTGTCCAACCGTCACATGAGGGTGGGAACCTCAGGGACTGCTTTCCAGTTCTAACTGGCCAGGTGGTCGCTTTCCTGGGGCTAGCGCTGGTCAATGCTTTCATGGTTTTCCAAGTGCGTACAGCACACTTGTAGAGTTACAGGAAAGTGTCCTTGCCCATGTGTGTTAATATTTGCCGGCGTGTGGGCAGGGTAGTGCAAAGAATGTGCTTACCACGGACTTTTCACCCCCAAGTTAATCATTAACCTTGACTTCTTGTTTGACTAGGTTGCTTGTTAGCTTTGGTCAGAAAGAAAAGTTCTGAAACACAGAATGGAATGGTCTTAATATTTGCCTTTCTTCACCTTCACTTGGTACGTTTTACTTCCGTTGAGTTAGGCCAGGATAGCTTTTCAAAAATACAATATACCACTACTGCACATACTATATAAATCTCAGAACAGGCATTCAGCGTTCAAAATAGAAGAATTTTCTTTGTATGCTTGATGTGTTTTTAAAGGTTACAGATATCTATTGCAGCCAGGTAGAAAATCATCCTTTGCCGGGAGCTCTGTTAAGGTCAAAGGCAGCACTGGGTAGTGGGAACATTGCAAACTTTGGGGTCACACTCAAATTCAAGTTCTACAATCCACTAGCCACATGACCTTGGGCAAGTCACAGAACTGCTGAATCTCAGTCTCCTCCCTGAGTGCACCTCAAAATAATCACTTTGGAAAATCATTGCGACGTTTTAAAGGAGCACATAGTAGAGACTCGAGAACTGTTATTCACCTCTTCCCTCCCTTAGTCGGTTGTTCTGTTGAGTCAAGATTCTGCCATTTTGAAAACACGGTAAGGAATTTACAATTAAATTTTATTTCCATCCAAGTCTACTAGTGACGTGGGGAAGGCTGATCCAGTATTTTTTTCATTCTGTTAGGCTATTCTGGAGGAAACCCAACAGCACGGCATGTTTCTTCCCCATTCAGGAAAAGCGTCTATGGCTGAATCTATAAATTTAACCCATCATCTGCCTCATGGATGGATTTTACCTACCACGGCCCTGGAATGAAAAGAGCACTGGGGAACTGGCAGAGGCACCCTTGATAAATCACCGTTGAAGCCGGAGGGAGTTTTGCCACTGCGGTAACAAGCAAGTGCAGCCTGCTCTGGTGCCCGGTCCAGATTAGCATGGCAGAGAGTCAGAATTGTCTACTGTTCAGTGCTGTGTGGCACGCTTCCTGTTGGCCTTGCACAGAATGACAGATGTCTGCGGTTGGGCACAGGACCCGGGCTGCCAGGGGAGCTTGTTTAGGAGGGACTTGACTATGGAGGGAAAGCTGTCGCAGGGGCGAGGAGCGGGTGAGATCACTGTGCACAGAATCCCAGACGATGACGGTTTGGGCAAGGGAAGGAACCAGATCGCCTCGGTGAGCCTTCCCAGTTCCAGCAGCAAACATGGAACAAGTTAGTGGGCTCCTCTCAGGGGCCTGCCCCTGGGCCCCTGGCTGGAGGAATGAGGAGAAATGAGGAAGAGCTCCTGCCTTCGAGGTCCCCATTTAGTGCGGAGACAGCCTGGGAGCCCTTCGAAGCAACGGGGCAGCGCACAGGCCTCTCTCAAGCGTGGAAGGCGTGCGGAGTTAAGAGCAGGGTCTCTGGGGCCCAGCAGCCTGGATTCAGATCCTGCCAGGACCGTGGCCTTGTGATGTGACCTTGAGCAAGTTTTCTGAGCTCACTGAGCCCCAGAGGCCACCCCTTCGAAATGGGTAACAGAGCTGAACTCCCGGGGACAATTTTTAAAGTGCTTGGCACATCGGAGGCTCTTTGCTGTTAAGTTGAACATAACCCTCAGGGAACCCATTTCATTCTGGGCCGAGACAGATCCCACCTTTTCCAACCTGAAAATCAAGGTACTGAATATATAAGCGGAGCTTTCCTGATGCGTCAGCATGTACCAGGCAGTCTTACAGAAGGTGGACCCATGAACACACGCTTGCATTTAACAGATCACTTTTCTCAAGGAGAATCCAAATGTTTGATATCAGCACAGTGTCTGTCTTTGCTACTGCTTCTTTCTAGCAAGGTTTCAAGGGCCTTCTCTGTCTTGGGGAGGGCTGGAAGTATCCCCAGGTCTTCGGAAGACCTCCTTAGGTATAAGTAAGAACAGCATAAGAAAGCAGTGGGTGTGAGGAATCTTGGGGACAAAACAGAAAGCCTTAGTGATGCAGAGAGAGCCAGGTGGGCAGAACCTCATGCTCTCCCAGCCTAGCTCTCGGGGCTCCTGGGTAAGGCAGCTTTCTCTTCCCCATGGTCCCACACTCCTAATGTGTCCATCCTGGACCCCACACCGGCATGGGGCATGCCCTAAGCATGTATATGTGTGTGTACATAGTCACACATATACTCCTGGGCACACCCTCACACACGTGCACACTCACACACGGCTGTGCATACACCAGGCTTACCTTTCTAAGCTCTCCTGGCTCTGAGAAAAGGATGTTGTTTCTAACTGGATCTAAACAGCCTCCCCAATAATGCAACCACTCAGGCCATGAGGCCTGTGAACCAGGCTGGGCCTCCCACACACCCCTGGTCTGTAGCCTGCCTGCCTCCTGACCTTGTCGGCGTGTCCTCGCTTTCAGCCCAACACCCTCCTCCCTCATTAGAGATGCGGAGGAAGTCCTCAGGCTCCCCAGGACACAGACTGTTATCACCCTCTGGCTCCATGCTAGGAACCCCGCCCCCCAGTCAGTTCAGCCACTGGGGCCTCACCCAGTGTGGATGACCAGGCAGCCCTGTGCACCTGCCCAGGTGAGCAGGTGTCACTCACGCCCTCCTTGCGGAGCTGCAGCTTCTCCTTCATCCCCATGTTCAAGAATTTTTCTCTGCACTCATTTACACTCAGCACTGTCTCCACTCCAGGGGTGCATCCTGTAGTGTGCTGCGGTGAACACGTGGGGGCTTGAACCCGGTGATGCTCTAGCTGCGACGCTGTAAGCATCTGGGCCTCAGTTTCTCCCTCCCACGTTGCGAGCACCCCAGAAAGCTGTGCATTTCTAAGGAAAACAATCCTTTCCTGCCCCATCTACTGCCAGACCTACTCTCTTTCCTCCCTTGCCCCTCCACATCAGAAACAATATTTTCATTAATTATCAGTTCCCCTGGCTCCTGATTTCATTGTGATAGATTGATTAACCAATCAAAGCGGGAGAGTATAAAGACTATGAGTTCCTCAAGAGCAGGACTGAGTGCCAACCTCCCAGTCCCTAGCGCAGCACCTGCTTGGGTGAATGACTGAATGAATGAGCAAGTGAATGAATGGCAAGATGGGCTTGCTAATTCGTACGGAAAGTAGGCGCTATGCTAACCAGACCAATGACCCCATCTGGCAGTATGACTGCAGGATCCCCAAAGATTAGCTCTACAGCCGATGGACAGAAACAAGACGGGGTGTGCCACAGAGGTGCCCCAACCTCTGTACTGCTCACCCTCACCACCCCCTGCCCCAGAGGTGACTCTTCCCAGAGTTCACCATCATGGCACCCGGATGCTGCAGTCGGAACAGGAGGGTAATAATTGACATCTCACTCTCTCTCACTATGCATCGCTGAGTCCCGGTGACCCCCCACACCAAACTTCTCTCTCTCGACTGCTACCAATGCTTTTAGCCATCAGCATCTCTTGTTTACTGTAGAACTCTAGACCTACCAGCTATTTATTCAACCAGAGTAGTTCTTTTATAGTGAAAATCAACTTCCCGCTCCATTTAGAGCAAAGTAGTCCTCAAAATAAAATTTTGAGAGTAAAACCAAAACTCCCAGCATGATGTATAAGTTAGAGTAGCGCTAGCTGCTGTAACAAATGGAACAGAAAAAAATCTAACAGTTGAAACACAACAGAGGGTTACTCCTCAGTAACATAACAGTCCAAGGTGCGTGATCCTCGTTGGCAGGCAGCTATCCTCCACAATCTAGAAACCAAAGTTCCTTCTACCTTGTACCTGTACCATCTTGAAGGGCCTCCTAGACATCCGCTTTGAGCAGGGAGAATGGGGAAGACGATGTGAGCAGAAGCTAGACCTGGTTCTCAAAAGTCATGCCTAGAAGTGGCACATATCATTTTGTTTGTTGGCAAGAGGTCGTCCCATGGCTGCATCTAAATGGAAGGGGGCAGGAATGCAGTGGCAGGCTGACAAGACAGCCACTCCCCAGGAGCAGCTCCACGCTCTGGAAGGGACAGCACGACTTTCGGTGGGCGTTGCCCATCTCTATGACACAGGGCATGCAGGACCATGAATGATCTGACTCACATTTTCTACCTCACCTGAGGCCACCGACATACCTCTCGCACTCGGCGGCCAGTCTTTTCCTTTCCCGCTGGACCCCACTCTCTAGCTCCCTCAAAGCAAGCTGGCCATGACACGCCCTTTGCCGTTCCTTGAGCAAACCAAGCCCTTCCTGTTTCAGGGTCCTCACACATCCTGATGAACTGTGAAATGCTTCTCTTCCTTCCCTCCATCCTCCTGATTTTGCTGAGATCTCTCTAACAATTCCTTCCATTTCAACTTCAATATGTCTTCTGCCGAGAGGCTTCCCTGACACACACTCACACCTGCCTGTTGTGTTCTCTCATGAGGCCACAGTCTTTTCCTTCTGAACACTCACGTGACCAAACGTTCCTTTGTGCGTGGCTTTGTTAACGTCTATCAGCGCCTACTACACGCCACAAGGGCACGGACCTGCCGGGTTTGCTCAGCACACGGGTTGTGTCTGTCTTAGACTCAATTCTGCCCCATAAACAGCTGTCGAATGAATGAATGATGAATGGATGCCTTGTTTCCAGGCTTATGAAATTAATTCATGTCAGGGGACAGGGTAGTCATGTACTAATTTTGTATTTATTATATGGTATCACTTGGCTTAAGCCTAATTATACATGATCTGATTTTAACCTCAGACCAACTTTTCAAGATAAGTATCTTTTTTTTTTATTACAGTTTTTCCACTTTCTCTATGAGGAATCTGAGGTGCACAGTTCCTAAGCATTTGGCCACTAAAGCCAGAAAGGGGTGAGGGCAGATTTCATACCCCTGGGACCTGCTCCCAAAGCCCAGTGCTCACCAGGGTTTTGACCACGGAAAGCTCAGATCAAGCACATTGCCTGGGGGGCCAGAGTTCTTGGTCTGTTCTTTTCTTTCTTTCTGTGTAGGCAGGTGCTGTGGGGTAAGTTTTCTCTTTTTTTCTTCTCTGTATTCAAATATGTTTTGGTAAAACTTAAGTATTTATTTTTCTTTAAGATTTTATTTATTTTTAGAAAGAGGGGAAGGGAGGGAGAAGGAGAGGGAGAGAAACAGCAATGTGCGGTTGCCTCCCATGTGGCCCCCACTGGGGACCTGGCCCGCAACCCAGGCATGTGCCCTGACCGGGAATCGGACCGGCGACCCTTTAGTTCCCAGCCCGCGCTCAATCCACTGAGCTACACCAGCCAGGGAAAACTTAAGTATTTCTATGGTCCCACCCACTTCACCCACATTTTCCCATCCGTATCTGTCATGTTCCCGGAAATACAGATTCTAACAGGTGCTATCACTCTGAAGCGTGTCCAAGCAGCAGAGCCAGTGATGACCAAGCGCAGCTTAGCCCCTGAGGCCTGGGGGCCACAGGGCCAAGCAAATAAGACTCTTCATAAGGATCTTCCCCGAGGTCAGTACAAAAATGAGGCTCTGGCTGACAGGCAGGAAATGATTACCAAACCCCAAAAGGAGAAAGAAGGACATGTGGCGTAAAGACAATGCAGATGGTGGCGAGGCAAGAGAGTGTCATGTTGGCACTGGGGTCCCATTTTGGAAATCTCTGTCAGGTGTCCTCCAGGCTCCTCCTTGCCTCCCCTCACCCCTGTCACCCACACTGTGTCCAATTACGGAATTCGTCTGGGGCTAAAAAGGAAGGGCCAGTGGAGAGCAGGTGGGGAAGGGCTTCAGCATGGAAACGCGATGAGCAGACCAGGCCACCCCCTGCCCTGCTAGAGAGACCAGTTGTCTTGGTTTGCACTCGGTTTAATGACTGTAGTGTTAAAATAATTAAAGTCCTAGGCAAACCGTGAGGAGCTGATCACCCTCACCCCACGGACCCCCAGGGATGTGCTTATACTTCTGCGGCTAGTGTTTTCTAGCTCCCAGCCACTAAAATTCAAGGCACACTGGTGACAAATAATAAAGCCGTTAATGAGAAACATCATCCTGTATTTTTGAATAAGCAAAATGCACACTCACTCTACTGGTGCTTTAGAAAGATACACTTGAATAATTTGCAACCCAGAAATCACTTAAAATTAAATATTAAAATATAAACCTCATTCGTTGAATTAAACATAGGATTTATGCATTTTCTGTATTTATGTTAGAGTTTAATATAAATTTTATTTAAAAACAATTTTTATTTAAAAATTTCTGGTTTCAGAAGGCTGAATTACCATTTCATCAATAACTCTCATGACTTCATAGGTTAGTTCAAATATAATTATATGATGTAAGAAAATGCAGGGAAGCTTGCCATTTAAAAGTGATAGCATTTGGCAGTAATGTAATTGAATACTTTAAATTTTAATGTTACATGTTGACTATTATCTTATAAAACAAAAACTCTAATAATTGACTTAGAGTTAATGTATAAATATCTATTATCTGCTTTGGTTAACATTATGGAATGAAAGCCTTCATTACATGGAATGTGAATATGAATCTGTAAAATATTAATATGGATCACATTTTATTAAAGAGCATTGCTTGAAGCACCAAAAAAAAAATAATAAAAAGAGTGAGCCCCAGATTTGCGCACACGGAGGTTATAGGCTGGCTTACGTGATGGGACTTTAAGTAGAGTCAGAAATTCTTTATTTAAAATGTCAGAAATAGTGGAGATGGTTTGTGTAGATCCTAGATGAACGTGCGGACCGACCTGAGTGATTCTGTGCGTGCTGGTTCTAAGTTGAGAAGTTACAGATAAGCCAGGAAAGAAAACATGTAATTTATTTAGGATCATGACATACAAATGCAAAGAAAGTGAGTCCCTGCCCCCCATCATAAGAGAGAGACAAGAGCGGACATCCATGGTCTTGACCTTTTAACCCACAGCCCTCCTGGTGGCCTCTTCCTCCCTGGGAGGACAGAAAGGAGAGGAGAGAGCCAAGGATAAAAGGAAGAAGGGAATTCTGATGCTTAAGGGGTCCTGCCAATCGCAGCACAAAACTCATCCAATTGATGACGCCCGTGAGCTCTTACTGTGATTCAAAATAAATAAATAAAATGGGCACTGAGACTCAAATGATGCTAAAATGCACAATGTTTCTGCTTCTCGTTCTCTCATGTGTATCTCCTTCAGTCATCTGTCTTCAGAATGGCTATTTCCTGCACAGGTGACAATACTTGTTGGAATGTATACCTATTTGAGGTGATCGATGTCATCACCTGTGATGGTTAATGCTATGTGTCAACTTGGCCAGGTGATGGTACCCAGCCGTTTGCCCAAGCCCTAGTCTAGATGGTGTTCTGAAGGCTTTTTCTACAGACATTTCTAACAATCAGTTGACTTTGAGTAAAGATTAACATTAAAAGCAGCAGAGTTTGAGTAAAGCAGATTACTCTCCATCAAGTGGGTAGCCTTGTCCAATCAGTTGAATGACTTACAAGCACAGAAGGAGGCCCCCGGAGAAAGAAGAAGTTCCCCTCAAGGCTGCACAACATAGAAATTCTGCCTATTTCCAGCTTTGAACTCAAGGATGCAACCTCAGCTCTCACCTGAATTTCCAGTCTGCCCTACACATTTTGGATTTGTGAGTCCTCACAATCACTTGAGACAATTCCTTCAAATCAGTCTTTCTTGCCCTAGCTGGTGTAGCTCAGTGGATTGAGTGCAGGCCTGCAAAGCAAAGGGTCGCTGGTTCAATTCCCAATCAGAGCACATGCCTGGGTTGCAGGCCAGGTCCTGGGTTTGGGACATGTGAGAGGCAACCACACGTTAATATTTCTCTCCCTCTCTTTCTCCCTCCCCTCCTCTCTCTCTAAAATAAATAAGCATGTCCTCAAGTGAGAATGAAAAAAAATCGCTGGTAGATGAGAGGTGTGTGGGACTCGAGAATTCAGCACCAGTACGTAGCACGCTTGTGGCTACAGTGGGACAGAATGTTCTCAACTGGCCGTGTTCTAGAAAATTTGTATACATAGGCCATAAACCAAATATCTGATTTATTGGTCCCTCCTTGGTCCAAATTCCCCCAGCTTCCTCTTCCATAACCTGCCTGATGAGGGGTTTGACAGGATGAAACAGCAGACACAGGTGTGCCCAGACCACAACTGGGCAGGAACCTACTCTAGTCCCTGAGAGTTTTCGAATGGCTTTATATACCATGAAATGCAGCTTGCTCAATTACTAGATTAGGTAGAATCCAGAAAAGACAAGGAGGGCACCCTCCAATGGAGTAATTGAGGACAGTGCAAGAAAGGATGAGTTTTGAAGGTGTGCACAGGTGAGGAGGCCAACAGGGTCCTGGGAAGGATCTGGGGTAGTCACGGTGGAGGCCATCACCTCCCCCTGTCCTGCAGGGGGCAAAGGCAGGATGTGAGGATCTGCTCAGGAGCTGTGGCCTTTGGAAAAGGAATAAGTACCTCTACCAAGCTCCCCTCCTCTTCCAGTCTCCTGCAAGCACTTCCTGCAGCTACACCAAACAGGAAACTGGGGTGGTGGGGGAGACCCCTGCTAGGGCCCTGTTGGAAGGGGCAGTGGGGACGATCTGGCGCAGTTGCTGATGCACATACCACAGGGCAGAAGGGGTCCCAGTGCCTGCGCCCCTACTGTGTGCCAGACACAGTGTGCGAGACAGCAGGGACCACACTCCATCACCTCATCCTCAGAGAAAATGGCTGAGCCCGTGAGCTTCTCCTGGAGAAGGGTCAGATCGGAAACTTGAAGCTCCAGAAAGAAAAACAGTGTCCCATGCATGGGAAGCAGGAATAAATATTCTGGCCAAGCTCTTTGCAAAGAAAAGGAGGCAGGAAATCTCACTATTAACCAGGTAGCTCTCCTCCTGTCGCTGACACAACCCCCTGGCCTGGGGTTCTAGATCCCGGGCTCAGGTTCCGCCACCGACTAATTAAACATCTTTAAGTACATTAGCTCCTTGGCCACAAGTTTGTGAAACTCCACCTACTTGTCCACCTCAAGGAACACGCAGTTCCCAGTAATTCAGTTCTGTTGACACACAGTGAATGGAAATGAATTACTTTTCACTCCCAGCCTGGAGTTTCTAATACTAGCGCACTGTCCCAAGAACAAAATTTGCCAAAGCCCAAGTGAGCCATTAAATTAACACCCCATGATCTTAACTCCCCTTCCTTGATTCATAAGACATTCTTGGGGAGGGACGCCAAAGAAACACTTATTTGGAACTTTCTAGATTGGTTCCTGGAGTCACCCCATTGATTTACATACTCTGTTGGGGGGTTTTTTTTGTTTTTTTTTTTTTTAACACATCGCCCTGTTCACTGACCCTGTTGTCAGATTTAGTAATTTGTGATGGAAGTGAAGGTGACTTGCTGTGAGTAGAATTCCATACCTATATGATATGGGAATTTGGGTAACCAGCTAGAATGAGGAGGTTGTCCTCGGCACCTACCTTTGAAGCAATGAAAGGCTGGAACGCAGATTCAGAGAGAGAGAGAGAGAGAGAACTCAGAGAGAGAGACAGTGTGAGAGAGAGAGAAAGAGAAACTCACATGCTCTCAGAGGCTACCAGCATTGGGATTTTCACAACTTGTGTTAAGTGACCAGAACCATGGCCCCTGACTCAAAGGCTTGTCCTCATGCGGAGCTGCTGCAGCAGACATGGGACCCATGACCCATGAGCTAACGGCTGACTGGGAGCTAGGAGGTCAGAACTCTGCTGCTGAGCTGTCACTTCTCCAGCTTGTGGATGGGGACAGTCACACCGGTTTACAAACCTGCTTCTCTCTGTTCTTCCACGAGAGTCCAGCATCCTACCTGACTTTGCCAATCTTGCTCGGCGCACCTCCCACTGCCCTGCCCTCCACCGGGCATGTGAACATTGGTCCTCAGGGCCCTCCCCGCTCTGCTCTGGGCCACAGTGGGTGCCCACAACATGCTTAGGCTTCTTTGTCTACTGCCTTCTGCTTAGATTTGGCTAATGAAGACGCTTACAGGGCTGGAGGGCAGGAAGAGGGAGAAGCCAGTATTTCTTCCCTCCTGTCTCCGGTTTCAGTCTTGGTTGCATTTTTTTTTGTGGGCCCAGCTCACATCTGGGCTCTGGAAACACCACCCCGCCCTTGTGCCCTCAGATCCCAGGGTGGTAGCAGCTTCCCCCTGTGGCCCATCTCTGGGTGGCCTCACCATCTCCCGGGTGCCCTTTCGACTTCTGTATCACCTCCTGTCCCCTGCTCCAAATTCCTGGCGTGGGTGCTGTCTTCCGGTCTGGAGCCTTCTGAAACAATGGCCCTTTTGTCACTTACAGGGGCTGTACTAGTTGCTCTTTGTCTTGTTGCCCTTGCAAAGATCCAAAATGCCCCTACACTTTTTACCAAGACATCGCTCCCTTCCTCAGGCCCGGCCATTTCCTCACAAAACAAGCAAGGCCCTGGAGCTGGAGCCCAAGGTTGCATGAAGCCAATTCATTTCTACCCCTCTGAATGCTGAAAAGCCCAGAGATGCCCGCACTTGCGGGAAAGGTCACTGCTCATTTTAATCAAACTACTTTGTCTGCACAGCTGGGCCGTGAGTGGCCTTCCGTCAAGATTTCCTGTGTGGCAGATTCTCTCCTCTTGGATAACAGTGATATTTGCTGCAAGTGTCTAATAGAGCTTGAAATTACCCTGGTGAGTTGTTTACGCTTCTCAAGAGTGGCACTAGCTCTGTGTGGTGTTTATCTAGCGCTGTCATTGTTTTTACTAAGTAAGCCCTTGCACTTCCAAAGTGTGCCGTAGGCTCTGTAAATATTTTATTAGCCTTAGTAATTAGTCGTTACATCTCACAGCCGTGCTGGGAAGTGGGTCAGTGTGACAGTCCCCAATTTACCACGAAGACAGAAGAGGGCCACCCAGAGATGGGAAAGAGCCTTGAATGAGAAGGCAGAGAGTATGGCTTCGCCTCCCAATGAAAGGCGGGGACTTGGCTGGCTGCACGTGATAGGGATCTCATAGTCCAAAGAGTGCACAGTGGGAATAAGTGTCCATCACCTGCAAATGGGCAGTGAGTCCTCCACACAGGGCTGTGCTGAGCACTGGGTGAGAACGGGAGCAGCACACAGACACAGCAGCGTGGAGGAGGCACTCAGTGAGACCAGCAGTCCCCTGGGCTCCATCCCTCCTCTCTGCCCCCTACTCACAGGACACCAAGGCTTGATTAATTCACCCTCTGAGTGGGAGAGTGGGAAGGGCTGTAGACCTGGAGGGGCGTGGCCTGAAAGTGAGATGGGTCCTCTGTCTTATGGAAAACTTATTTGTTCTCTTTGTGGTCCAGTAAATGTTGATTTTTAACCCGTTAAGCGTGGCGTCAGTCCCCAGGGACTGACAGTGAACTTTTCGTTTGGGTGACATTGGTGCGTGGGACCGGCAGTATCAAGGTTAAAAAATAAATGTTGTGATTTTAATGAAGTTTTGCATTGGCTGCACCACTGTGCATCTGTTTATACTCTAACTCAACACCCGTCAAGTGGTCACGGCTCACCGCCTGAACGGAAAGCCCAGCAAAATTAGCTCCGCGCTTCACGTGTTAAGCATGCTTTCTAGGGCAAGAAAAAATTCGTACAGATCTATCAAATGAAATTGTTGGTTGATATATTTAACTACTTTCCACATTGCTTATTTTCACTCCTAGGTATACCAAAATAATGAAAAAGATGTAATAAAATCTCCCACTCCCATTGCGATTTTATCAGCTCCTCCCTTAAATTTCTAGGTATTTTTGTTCTGTGCAGTCGGTGTTCTGTTTTTCTTTGCCCACAGGTCCATGACTCTTTTATCTTTCATGAAAAAATATCTAATTCTTTTCTCCCTTTAATGGTTCAGGCCTTGGATTGAGCTTCATATTGAAATATCACCTTGATTGTTTTTTTAAATATTTGTATTTTCCCGGTATACCTTTGAGTACTGAAATCAACATTTCTTCATTATTTACTTTTTGAGATGTTTTTTATAAACTAAGGATGGATAGAAATTTTGTTTTGCTTTTAACCTGAGAGTCCATTTATTAATTTAGCCCATGTATAATTATTGGGTTAAGTAATGTATTTATTTTTAGGGGTTTTTTTAGTGTTTTCTATTCGCTTTAATTGTTGGCCCTGATTGGTGTGTTTTTTCCCTAGTCTGTGGCATGACCAAGTATTTTGAGGTTTTTTATTTTTATACTAACTCCTTTCACTACCTTTAATTGACAACTTCTGTTTGGCTTCACTATTCTGCTAGTGGGTACTTACCTTTATTATCATACTCAAGCTTATATTTTTCATTGATATGTGAAATTAAATAATGCCCACCCTGTCCCCAAAAGACATTTCCCAGCTCGGTCCCCTTACCCTCTCATGGTAAAGAAAACCTTAAAGCATTATTTCTTGCACCTTCAACTTCTGAATATGCTGAGACCGTTCATAATTATAAATTGTAAACCATTAGCTTTTGCCTTCTAGTAGTTTTCTTCGGTTTCAAAAATCCAGCATTCATATTGCACATTTCCTTATTAAATTATCATCTTCCACATAGATTTAAAAATAGGTTAATTCATTTTAATTCTTTTTGTTTTTGTTTAAAAATTTTAATCAGTTCTGTCTTCAACTGGGTTTGCCAAAAAGCAAAGCCTGAGACTAAGGCAAATTGGGGGTTTGACCCAGGGAGGAGATGAGTGACCCGGGCGCGAAGAAGGGAAAGAAAGCCAGTTCAAAGGTGCTCCGTCGCTGGGTCAGGTCTGCAGGTGACTGGCTGCTCTGTCCTGGGAGCTGCCTGGAAACCTGCATGGATGTCTCACTGCTGTCCGTCCAGGGTAAGAAAGAGGGAAGAATGTATCTACCAGGACTCCCCCTCCCCCAGTCGATCAAAGATTTGATTCATGGGGCGTTTCCTATGTACATTCATCTACGTACAGCCTGGATGCATTTCCGGGTTGTACATAGATGAATAGTGAGCAGGTTCCCACGGTGGCTCCTGCCTGGGCTTTCACAGACAAAGCCACGGGCATGAAGTAAGAACATAGGGCATGGGCCTGGGGCCAGGCTGCACCTGCAGGAAGCTGGCCAGATTCTGTATAGAACTCGTCACCATGGCCAAGATTGGATAACAGACAGAGGAGGCCGGGATGATCTGAAGCAGTGCAGAGAAGGTTTCGATGTAAGCCTAGCATCTACAAACCATAACACAATCACATCATGCCAAAATATTAAGAATAAAGAATTACTTCTCTCCACCCCAGCCCTTCCTAGCCTTCAGCCCGGCACACTAGAAGCAATTCATTTTTGCCTTTTGGAACTGTTTTTTGCTGACATTCACCTGCAGATTGCTAAATAGTTTTATATTACCAGGCTTTTAATTCACCAGTTTTTAGACCTTCTCTGTTGATTTCCTGCTGCAAGAGGCAAACTTTTGTTGCTATACCACCAAAACCCACTTCCCTGCTCTCCTCCTTCCAAAAACTTTTACAAAACAGTTTTTGTACAATAACAATTGATGTTTACATTTTTGTGGCTAGGTAAGTACATGGTTATTGCAGCGGCAAGTAAAATTTTATATATTTGTTTCCTGGATAATATTTTTATTTTCCTGAAATAAATGGTCTCCTCGTTTTATTTATTTACCTGCTTTTTATATACCTATATTTTTCCCACATGCAGTCTCTGACCTGCCATATGTCTATCAATATACATATATTTTTTGGAATGCTTTTGTATTAGATAGCCTTGGCCTAAACGGCTGCCTTATACTCCTTTCAGATCTGTCTTTTGGAGGCTGTTCTTCTCCAGTCCGGGCGGGCCAGCTCCCTGGGACTGCTGCAAAGTCCTCAGCCAGACTTCCCTCTGTGTTCTCTTCTGTTGAAGACCGTTTCTGAGACCCCATGTCTTCCTCTTTCTTAGTTTACTCCCTTGATTTGTTGGAGGACATCCATCAGTGGTTTTCTGTGAAAGGACACCTTGTAGGTTCTGTTTTTCAGCCCATACCCTTATTGGTCCTTCACACATGAAGATCACTGGGGCTGGCAATAGAATTCCAGGCTGCGTATTCTTTCCTCTCAGAATTGTGAAGGCGATTCCCCTGTCTATAGCATTCAGTGCTGCTTCTAAGAAGACCCATGCCATTCCGACTCTGACTCTCTCCAATTTTATTTCTTTCTGTAAGAGTTCAGGAGCTCTAATTTACCTATGATATTCTGAAATGTCATGGTTTCACCTGGGTTAGGAGACTTGCTCACTCCTTGCACTGAGCCTTCACTGGGCTCTTTCAATAAGGAATCTCAACTCTTACACATCTGGAAACTTTCACTGAGCTAGTCTCAATGTTTTATTCTCAACTCTCTTCTTTTTCTCTGAAATCCATTGTTTTATGCTGAATATTTTAAATTTATCCTCTAGGTCGCTTATCTTTTTGGCTATTTTTATCATCTGTTTGCACAATGCTCTATTTATGTTTTATAGATGCAACATTATATTTTACCTCTTATCTAGTTTTTATAAAAGGCACTCTATAGCCCTGGCTGGTATGGCTCAGTGGACTGAGCACGGGCTGTGAACCAAAGGGTCCCGGTTCGATTCCCAGTCCGGGCACATGCCTGTGTTGCGGGCCAGGTCCCCAGTGGGGGCCACGGGAGAGGCAACTGCACACTGACGTTTCTCTCTCTCTCCTTCTCCCTTTCTTCACCTCTCTAAAAATAAATAAATAAAATCTTTTTTAAAAAAGGTACTCTATAAATGTTGGTTACATGAATGATACTTTCTGGGGATAATACGATTATTTTAATTATTTTGGAGTTTTACTCTGTGCCTGATATTACCTTTGACCCCCTGATTCCTCTTTATTGATTGATTCTGTTTGGTATCTTTCTTCATGTATGAAGTTGAGTCAGTCAGACTTGGGCTTGGCTGAAAGCAACAGAAAGCCACCTACAGTAATATATTTAAATAAGGTTTGTTACTTTCAAACAGCGAGGCAGTCTAAGGCCTTGCACCTTCTCAACACAGTCATCAAGCACCCAGGCTCCTTCCAATGGCCTGTTCCACTATCCCGGGCTTTTGTTCCGAGGCTGCAAGATGGCTGTTCCGTCCCCATCACACCCACGTTCCAGACAGACAGAGGCAGAAAAAAGGGACGATTCAAGGGCAAGATGTGGATACTATTTAGTCTGTACGTTTAAAAGAGATTTCCTAAAAGCCCCATGCAGGGAAATGTGCTTTTATATCTCAGGTACTGAGAGTGTACCTACCACATGACCCACGCCAGCTGCAGAAAGTCTGGGGAGCGGCGTGTGGGCCCATTGCTACCCAAGCAGAACCAGGGCCCTATGTGTAAAAGGAGGGACGTGGATGTCAGCAACCAGCAGTGCCTAGTGATCACTGCTGTCCATTACATTCAGAAGTGAGGGACGGCAGGTCTGATTGCTCACAGCGGGTTTTCTGTAGGGTGGTCCCTGGGGGGTCTGACAATTCTGACAAAGTCTGCAAAATATGGGGTGGTTGTTGTCAGCTTTCCAGTGTCCTCGAGAATGGCTCTTGTTCTCAGAAAATATTATTCGGAAATCTGTTTTACTTTTGTTTCAGAATATCTAATTTATGAAAGTTATCATTTCTTCCTTAAATGTTTGACTTGTGTTTAGAAATGTTATTATTCTATTTGTAAGTCTCACGGATCTTAGAAATTACCTCTAGGGAGGCTTTGAATGATGTTTGGTCCCATTACAAACATAATGTATTAGACACCTTCAAATATTTTAAAATGCATATATAAAATTAATACATTCAACTTTCTCTTTATATACTTCAATTTTCTGAATTAACAAATGAAACCCTCCTGGGCATGTAAATAATTTTTATGTTTAAAATGTTACATTTATAATTACGTTGAATCTAAAGTTACCTTAAATATTCTAATTCAACCCAAAATCATAAATTTAAAACAAACATTTACTGCACATTTTAAATTTGAGTTCAAGATTTCATTTATAATTAGCCAAGTTCCAGCATTACAAATGCCTAAAATACCAAATACAAAAAAATTCTCTCTCAACAAAAAATATCAATACAGCGATTTTTTATTCTCTTAAACTCTTCTATCCTTGATTCTAAATCTCACTGTGCTTTAAAGATGCCTGCCCACTGAAGAAGTCAGATTCTGCCCCAGGTAACTGAGGTTATTTTCTGTTAGAGATTTTGCCAGGACATGATACCCGAAGCAATGGAACCCTGGAACAGCCCCTCTGTCCACCTGTGCTGTCATTTTGAGCCCCTCTTTAGTAGGCTGAACCATATGAATTGGCATTTTTATGTCAAACATATTCAAATATTGGCTCAACTTAATACAGACATTTATATCACAGGCTTCAAAACCCAAAGAAGCATCATTCTTGAGGCTCTTCTTACCTAATTCTCAAGGTCACGCAATTCTTACATTTTCTAAGATGACATTTGCATGACCTTGGGCCAGCCTCAGGAAGTCATTTTTCAGGAGGTCATTTTACTTCCATCTTCCCCTGACCATACACCACTGTGTGTGTGAGTGAATGTGGTGTGTGTATGTGTGTTCAACTTGTTCTGTGCATCTGTGTGTGTATCTTCCTAAAGAAACCCAGAAGCCCTTTGAAAGAAGATACGTTATGAATACCACGGTGCTTTGAATGATTTAGTGATCAGTAAATATTTTCTGAAATGAATGAATAGAAAGGAAATAAAAATAATATATCATGTAGATAAAAAGTAAAAAGAGTACATAAGACCACACTTTCATAGGCCACATCATTTTTGGAAACTAGACACGATCATTATTGATAAAATCAGCTTTCAAACCCAAATCTTCAGCTGCACTACTCTGCAAAAATTGATGGTCAATGTTGGACATAATAAATGTGATTACCCTGTCCAGATTGCTCCTAGAGATCAGCATGGATTTGAAATCTTTGACACACACACATCATTGTTCAAGAGCAACCAAATAATTCAGTGAGAAAAGGCAAGCATTTGTGTGATAAACGAAGCCAACAAAAATGTGTGTGTTTCTCACATTCTGAGACCTTAATCAGAAAACATGCATACTCAGGAAACCAGGGTGCAGTCCCCGTACTACAGAGCTGCCAAAGCTAGACTGTTGCCCCTACTTCTGTACGTCCTGCTTGGAGAGAAGGAGACTCTTCAAGAGCCCCTGGACAGAATAGTGGAGACGAGCGATGTTAATGCAAGGTGGGAGGTGTGGTCCCCACGTAAAATGCTGTGGATGCGAATGGCAGCTGGGACAGAAGGGAGGGGTCATGCTTCCTGTACACTAGCTCTTCTTAGTCCTGGCAACACTTTTGAATCACTTCTGACAATATAGCAGTGCTCAGGCCCCATTCCCAGAAAGTCTGGGTTGGGGGCTGGGCATCCATGTGTTTTCATCTCCCTAGGTAAATGCAGGCAAATACAATGTACAGTCAAGTTTGAGAACCACTGGTTTATGAGTTGTCAGTATTAACCGATTGACAGACTATAGCTCTGAGACAAAGAGTCAAGAAGCCTCCAAGGGGATAGAAGAATGAGAAAGTGAAATAAAATCAAGTGCTATCAAATATGAGATGAATGATGTAGAGGGAAAACTTGAAAACTAGTGTTGTGAAGTTTCAAAATGCCCCTTGGGGTGGGGGTTGTGGTAAAATCCCAATACACCTACTTAAAAAAAAAAAACTTCCAAGGAATTTCTGTTATGCTCTCCCCTCATAATCCACTCCCCTCACAAGCCCTCTTCCTCATCTCCAACCCAGTTCTAGGCACCAACACTATCCAAAATCATATTTAAGAAAGACAAGTTTATAAAGTGCTTTCAAAGCAGAGTTAAAACTTCTGGTCATGATGGCAGTGTAGACAGACATGGCTCACCTCCTCCCACCACCACATCAATATTACAACTAAAATATAGAAGAACCATCACTCAGAACCACCAGAAATTGAGTTGAATGGAAGTCTGACAACTACAGAATTAAAGAAACCACCTCCAGCCAGACTGGCGGGAGGGGCGCAGATGCGGAACGGGCCGGTCCCACATCCACGTGTGGTGGATAGAAATTCAGGAGGGATATCTAAGGATTAAGGAGTCCCAGTCCCACATCAGGCCCCCAGCCCAGGGTTCCAGTGCCAGGAAGATAAGTCCCACAACTTCTGGCTGCAAAAATCAGTAGGAATTGAGTTGGTGGAAGAAACTTCTGGAGCCCCAAGCAGTTCCTCTTAAAGAACCCACACATGGACTCACCTACATAGACCCACTCCTCTGAGCTCCAGCACTGGGGTAGCAGCTTCAAAAGCACCAGTGGCATACAGGGAGAAACTAGAGGTCTGGCATCAAGGTGAGCAGAGGCCATTGTCCCTTTTATGAACCATCCCCCAACAGAGCCACAGAGTCAGCAGGCTGGTGCCATATCTGAGACTCCAACAAGTTGGCTAACAGTTTGTCCTACCCTGGAGATTCCCTGAGACTCTGCTCCACCCAACTTACCAGTGCACCCAAGCTGCTTTTCCATATAAATAGCTGTCTTGGCTCAGGCTTCACAACTTCCTAAATCCTCTCAAACAAGCAACAGCTGGCCTCAGTGAGCCCCAGGTCCAGCACTAGCAGCAGCCAGCCTGGATTCACAGCTTGGCTTAGCCTGGGAATCTTCAAACCCAGCACAAGTAGCAGCCATCACAGATTGCTTTATAGCCCTGGGAGCATGGCCCTGAGCAAAACACACGTGGGGGCTAACCTTGGCCTGTACCACCTGGGAAACCCCAGAGCCTGCACACCTAGTGGACAGCTACAGACCACATTGGAGCACCAACATCCTGCCCTGCACAGCTGATCCTCCACAGGGGGCAGAGGTTGGTGGTCAGTGGTCACAGCCAGTCTTTGCAGTTGACTGGTCTGGGTAAATCCCTTGCATTGACTTGTTAACAGCAATCAAGGCTCACCTACAAGAGGAGGGTATACTCAGCCCACAAGAAGGGCACTCCTTGAATACCCAGCTTGGGTGATAGGGGAGGCTGTGCCACTAGACCCTACAGGACACCCTCCTACATTAGGCCACACTACTAAGACAGGGAGTCATAGCAGCTCTACCTAATACACTGAAACCAATACAGGGAGGCTGTCAAAATGAGGAGACAAAGAAACCTGGCCCAAATGAAATAACAGATCAAAACTAGAAAAATAACTAAACAAAAGGGAGATAAGCAATGTATCAGATGCAGAGTTCAAAACACTGTTTATAAGGACATTCGAGGAACTTAGCGAGGGTCTCAACAACATAAAAAAGATCCAGTCAAAATGCAAATGACACACTAATTGAAATAAAGAACAACTTACAGGGAAACAACAGTAGAGTGGATGAAGCCAAGAACCAGACTTGGAACATAAGGAAGCAAAAAATAACCAGTCAGAACAACAAGAAGAAAAAAGAATCCCTCCAAATGCGGATAGTATAAGCAGCCTCTGGGACAACTTCAAGCAGTCCAACCTTCGCATCATAGGGGTGCCAGAAGGAGAACAGAAAGTACAAGAAATTGGAAATCTATCTGAAAAAATAATGAAAGAAAACTTCCCTAATTTGGTGATGGAAATAGACATGCAAGTCCAGGAAGCACAGAGTCTCAAACAAGATGAATGCAAAGAGGCCCACTCCAAAACACATCATAATTAAAATGCCAAAGGATAAAGATAAAGAGAGACTCTTAAAAGCAGCAAGAGAAAAGCAGTTAGGTACCTACAAGGGAGTTCCCATAAGACTGTCAGCTGATTTCTCAAAAGAAACTTTGCAGGCTAGAAGGGATTGGTAAGAAATATTCAAAGTCATGAAAAGCAGGGACCTACAGCCAAGATTGCTCTACCCAGCAAAGCTTTCATTTAGATTCAAAGGGCAGATAAAGAGCTTCCCAGACAAGAAAAAACTAAAGGAGTTCATTATCACCAATCCATTATTGTATGAAATGTTAAAGGGACTTATTTAGAAAAATGAAGATGATCAAAACTATGAACAATAAAATGGCAATAAATACAAATCTATCGACAATAGATCGGAGGGGGTGTGGGGGAATGGGTGAAGAGGTGGGGGGATTAAGAAGTACAAATAAATAGTCACAGAATAGCCATGGGGATGTAAAGTACAGCATAGAAAATGGAGTAGCCAAAGAACTTATACGCATGACCCATGGACATGAACAATGGGGGGGCGCGGATTATCTGAAGGAGTGGGGGGTGCTGGGTGGGTGGGAGCAAAGGGGGGAAAATCAGAACAATTGTAATAGCATAATCAATAACATATAATTAAAAAAATGAAACTGCTACACCCCCCCCCCCCAGAGTTCAGAGAAGAGATGAGGATGATGAGAAAGGTGACAACGACACAGGACAGAGAACTGAAATCTACCAGAGGAGTCATTGCTTTCCCGGGAGCAAAGAACAGAGACGAAAATTAAACCCATAACTGAAGACCACTGTCCTGATTTCTTGCCGTCTGAGTACAAAGATCAGAAGAGCTTTTTGTGCCACGTAGCAAATGAATGAAAAGCGTTTTCAAAGATCCATACCAATCTGCATCCTGTCACCTTATTTGTGTTGCCCTGATGATGAAAAGACATGTAATTAGCTGCTATGCACCAAACACGGGCTGTTCAGTTCCCACTTTGTTTCCGGGCTCCCCTGTGAGACTCAACGGCTCATTCACCCCCCCTCTCGCTGCCCTAGACACACGTCTGTTTTTATACTTCCGTATGTCTGGAAATTCAGCTGCCTCAGCTTAAGGCTTCTCCACCCCTCGCCGCGCCCCTCTGAGGGCTACTCATCCTTCAACACCTAGATCAGACCTCAGCCAGCCCCCTTCCTGCTCCCCTTCTTGGAACGAGGGTCTTGCTGACCTTAGTCCCATCTCTGCACCCCACTTTACAATTGGAAGTGCCGTCTGCTGGAGTGTGAGTCTCTCCGCAGGGCAGGAAGCAGTGCCTGCCCAGGACACTCAGCACCTAGCTCCTGCAGGACAGAGGGGCACTTGCTTAATTGTTGGGCTTTCATCGCCCTTTGTTCCCCCTGCAAGTTTCTAGAATATGCCTTGGGTCTGTTTTCCAGAGAACAATGGACATTCAGTCACCTGTCATTGAGAGCTGCTCAGGAATGCTCACCTGGGCAGCCAGAGCGAAGGGCTGCCCCATCTGGTGGGCGACTCCAGCCTCCAGCAGAGCCTGTCATCTGAGGCTGTTTTGCTCGGGGAGGAGTTTCGCATGTGCTCTGGTGAGTGTGATGGTGTTGGGACTACCTGCGTTCTCACCCTCATCGGTTCATTGCGGCAATCAACCACTGAGGCAGGTATGGCGGTCCCACTTTACAAAGGAGAAATCTGTGACTCCAAGAGGTGACGTGTCCCACCCAAAGTCACAGAGTCCCTCAGTGACAGCATCGGGATTGACCCTCAGAACCTGAGTCTTCACAATCTGGGCCCTTCCTACCCTCCCAGGCTGCTCCCCAGACGGGTGGGGAAAAGAGGAAGGAGCGGCCAGAGGCTCTGGTTTGCACCTGCCCACACTTCTCTGTGGCAGTTCTGTATTTCCAAAGCATGTGGCCGGTGACCTGTACCTGCTACAGTAGTTTCTTGTGTGTAGCACATTGGATTAGAGACACGGTTAGGCCTTGGACTAGCCCACGCAAGGGAGAACATTCAAGGCCACTGCCCTTTGTGCAGCACGCTCCAGAAAACTTGTTCCTGAACCTCAGTTTCAGAAATTAAAATGTTCTAATCTCCGGCTTAGCTTTTGACCTCCAACAAGGAGAGTAAATAAGCAAACCCAGACAACACAAGCCTTGCGGAGACACAGAAGCCCAGTCTTGCGTTTAGCAATTAGGGGTACTTGTCCATAAAGCACTTAAAAATCCATTTAGACCATCCGAGTCGGTTCAAGCTCTTTAATCTTGGATAAAGTAAACAAGACTGTTTTGAAGTTGGTTGTTTTTCTATTTTAAAACAAGGGTATTGGGAGAGAAAAAACAAGACGTTCAGGGCCAGACCTTTGGACCCCAGTAATGTGCACCAGCTGCGGAGGCTGCTCAGCCCTCTCGGTGTTGACTGCCAGCGCCTGCTCACCCTTTGGTGGACTGAAAACAGCACATCTCCTTGAAATACACTTTTCATTTGGGGTTTGGAAAGTCCTTCAGGGCAGGATCCAAACATCAGACTGCTCCCCACAGGTGGAGCTCAGCCCACGGGGTCTCAGCAAATGTTTGCTGCCAGACTGACCACTGGAAGCAACGTGGGCCCTCATGGCTCCCTGTTCACAATAAATACATCTCAACCGGAGCCCACAGCCACCCACGTTCTAGCCAGACCTGCCCACCTCCAATTTCGAAAAGCTTCGTGCCGCTCCTTGCCCCTTGTTTGGCACACACGGCTTCTTTACCTGGAGCGCAGTTCCAACCTTCTGGCTCCGTCCCTTCCCTCTCAGCTCCCGGGACACCTCAGAGGAGCTTTTCCCGAGCTCTGAGCTTCATGGAACTTCCCTGGTTTATTTTGCTGCTACCAGTCCCTTGGCAGTAAGTTCTGGAAGGTACAGGCTACTACATACTTCTCTGTGTTTATTTGTTTAATGTGTTTTTTCCACCATGCTCCAGGAAGGCAGGGACAACAAGTGCTTTATTCATTCCTGTGTCCCCAGTGCCTCGCACAAGGCCTGCCAGCATAGGGACGGAGCTGAGCTGAATGGCTCAGACCTCAAGAGAACCAGGTAAACAAATCTCAGTTTACTCTCCCTTCCAGTCAAAGGTCTTAAAGTACAGCGTGTCCTTTTATCAACATGGCTCAGCCAACTGATTATTCACCAGAGGCCACCAAACTCCAAGTTTAGAGGGTGTGACTGCCCCCCCTCCAAAGTATGGACTGCAGGGGCTAAAGAGAAACCCTGTGCAGTTCTTGTCTGAACAAGGCTCACCTACGAGAAAATTCCAGAGACTAGGAGGCGGCACGTGGCCAGAGGGTTGAAAGCGGTGCTTGCTTCCATTGGAGAAATTGTTCAATGGTGCTTCCCTCACACCTTTACTTCTCTGGGTTCCTGTGCAACTGGAAATGATTGTTCTCCCACGTGAGGAATTCCCTAACCCAGAGGGTTCTCAGGAGGCTGGCCGGCCACACCTGTGTGTGCTGACCTGCAGACCCCCCTGGAGACCAAACACTTCAAAGCTGTTTGGAGACTTAGGAATGCAAACAAAGCTTTTAATCTGGAGTGCCAAAGATGCCTCCGGCACAAAGCACAGCACTCAGACTATAGTACCAGCCCCTTTGAATATATTTTTTTCCCATCTTGATCTCCTGTTAAGTGTGGATGGTCTTTTGGGATAGTACAGAGAGGTGCTGCGTAGCCTTCACCCACTTTCCCCAAGGCTCACGTCTTACATGACTATAGCACAGTATCAAAACCAGGAAACCGATCATGCTGCAGTGTGCATACGTGGTCCCACGCCATCGCACCGCACGCAGCTTCCTGTAGCCGCCGCCACAGTCAAGACGCAGAACTATCCCATCACCACGAGATCTGCCTCCTGCTCTCTCTTCAGAGTCACTGTTGCCCCTACCTGCCACCATCCCTATTCCCTGGAAACCACTAACCTGTTTTCCATCTCTCTACTTTCGCCATTTGGAGAATAACATAGGGATGGAATCGTGCAGTATGTAATGCTGAGGTTGGCTTTTTTCATTCAGCATAATGGTCCTGAGCTTCATCCAGGCTGTTATGTGTATTAATGTCTTATCCCTTTTCAGCGCTGATGCGTTTCTTGCTGTGAGTTGCCACAGATAACTATTCGCCCGTTGAGGGGCATTTTGGTTGTTTCTGGTTTGGGGCTATTACAGATAAATAGCTGTGCTGTGAGCCGTTGTGTAGAGGGTTCGTGTGGATGTGGTTTTCGTTTCCCTAGGAGTGCCATTTCTGGTGAATGTACGGTTAGTGTTTAAAGATATTGCCAAACTAGTTTCCAGAGTGACAGCACCATTTTGCAGTCACATGAGCAATGTATGACTAAGTTTCTCCACGTCTTTGCTAGCATTTGGTATGGTCACCATTTTAAATTTTAGCTGTTTTAAATGTCTGTGTAGTGGTAACTCATCATGTCCTTAATATGCATTTCCCTAATGACTAGTTATGTTAAATGTCTCTTCATGTGCTTATGTGCCACATAGATTCTCTTCGATGAAATGTTTCTGTGTCTTTCCGCCATTTCTAATGGGATGTTTTTATTGTTAATATGTGAAAATTTTTCATGTATTCTAGAGTCCTTTGTCAGGATGTGGCTATAAATATTTTTTCCCAGTCTGTAGCTTGTCTTCTTCATCCTCATAGTAGAACATTTCGAAGAGTTCAGGCTTTTAATTTTGACAAAGTCTGCTTTATTGATTTCATTTTTATGGGTCATGCTGATGTTGCCGTGTCTAAGAACTCTTCACTATGACCTGTGTCTTAAAGATTTTTTCTTATATTATCTCCTAAAAGCTTATAGTTTTGTGTTTAATCTATAATTAGTTTTGAGTTAATTCTGCATAAAGTATGAAGTTTAAGTCAAAGTTTGTTTTGTTTTGTTTGTCTACAGGTGGCCTATCATTATAGCCCTTTTTTTAGAAAGACTAATTTTCCACCATTAAATTGTTTTTGTCCCTTTGTCCAAAATTAGTTGCTTCTACTTTTGTGGGGTTATTTCCAATTCTCTTTTTGTTCTGTTGATCTGTGTGTCTGTTCCTTCACCAATGCCACACAGTCTTGATTACTGCATCTATATAAGGTCTTGACATTGGATACAGTGGTTTATCCCACTTTATTCTTTTTTTTTCAAATGTTTTAGCTGTTCCAGCCTTTGCCTTTCCACATGAAGTTTAGAATAATTTTGTCCGTATCTATAAAAAAATTTTGCCAGTATTTTGGTAGTTAAACTTGTATATCAATTTGGGGGAAATTTGCATCTTTATTATGTTGAGCCTTCCAATTAAGGAATCTGATTTGCTCATCTATTGAATACAATAGTGGTAAGAATGTCTGCTCTGAGATTCTAGGCGGGAAGCATTCAGTCTTTCACTGTTGAGTATGTCTGTGGGTTTTTCAGAGATGACTTTTATCCAATTGAGGAAGTTTGCTTTCTTCCTAGTTTGCTGGGTGTTTTTATCACGCAGGGGTATTGAGTTTTGTCCCGGTGCTTATCCTGCATCTATTGAGATGACCATATGGGTGTTTGTTCTTCGATTTATCGGCCTGTTTTCTCTCTGTTGCTCAGAGTGGCTAATTTCTATTGTTTTATCTTGAAGCTCATTGGTTCTTTTCTCTGTTCTCACCATTCTTCTGTTGACTTCATCCACTGAACTTTAGTTTTGATTATTTTACAGTTCAGTTCCAAAACTTTCATGTGGTTCTTTTTTTCTATCTTCTGTTCACCATTTCTCATTTAAGCATGTTTATATTGATTGTTTTAAAGTCTTGGTCAGATAATTCTAACATCCGTGTCATTTTGGTATTTGTGTCTGGTGTTTGGTGTTGGTATTTGGTAAAATCTTTGCCTATTGTTTTCTGTGTCATTCAAGTTGAGATCCTGTTCTTGGTGTGATACTGAATCTCACCTGACACCTGGACATTTGTTTTGGGTCCATAAGACGCTGGATATTATTGAAATCTTGAATTGTAGAAGACCTGCTCTCACAGGGCCCTCCTTGGGGGAGGGAGACATCGCCTCCCCACTGCCCATGGGAGTGAAAATCAGGAGCAGGGAGGAAGCTCTTTTTCACTCCCACACAGGAGTAGGAGCTCAGTCTTCCACAAGGTCTGTGCTGTCACCATCCTGGCTGAGTCGGGGGTGGTACATTATCACTGCTCCCCGCTGCTCCCCCTGTGGAGGGAGCCCCTCATTACTACTGAGCAGTGGCCGAAGTCCTGACTCTCCACCAGGTTTTCTCCAACACCACCCCAGTGAGGGGGCCGGGTGTCTCACTATCACAGGGGTGGAGGTGAAGTGGTCCCCACTGACAGAGCAGGTGGTGTGTGTAGGGAGAGGCATCTATCTCGAGATGGAAGTCCCAGCTTCCTACCTTCCACGATGCCACTCCATTAGGGGGTCAAAGTGTCTTGTCACTGCCTGGCCAGGGTGGAAATCTAAACTCTCCTACGGCCTTTGCTGGAAGGGGTGGGGTGGGACCCCTGTGCTGGCCGTGATGTTTGGCTGGAGTAAAGCCGTTGTATAAAGGCTTGCTGTCTTGCAGGACTGCTCCTCTCCTATTCCTCTGGTTGGAGAGAGCCCACTTTTCTTGAAGCCTCTTTTTGTCTGCAACCCCTGGCATTTCTGGGTGGCTGGCTTCCATTTTACCTAGTCCGGGACCTAGGAGGCAAAAAGGAAACCCAGGGACCTCACCACCTTGTCGTAACTGGGGTCCTGAGGTCCCTGGCCAGTGCTGTTTTTTTCCACCTTTCAGAGTCTTCTCATGCTCCTGCTATATAAAACTTCCAGGGTCTTTCTCTACACTCGGCAGGAGGAATAACAGAAAGCACACCTGCTCCATTTCTTCCAGAGGGGAAATTTTCCCTCTTGGATTTTAAAGCTGGCATTGCTCACCCTTCTGGAAGCTCCATGCTTCGTGGTGCTGGTGCATCGCAGGCACCCAGTGTCTGGGTATGGGGGTTCCCAAGGCCAGGCAGCTCTAGGAGCTGCACTTACCTCCCATCTCACACAAGAGATTTTAATAAATTGTCTGAGGGGGGTCTAAAAAATCTGAAACACATTTACTAATAAATGAGGCTGGGTTATTTATTGAAAGCCATCACATTTGTATCATCCGTGAACAAACGTGAGGAATAAGAAAAGAAGTAAAATCTAATTCAATTACTCAAATCCAATAAACTTGAATGCAAAACTCCCCCCACATCAGCAGGAGCTCAGGTAATGCAAAATTACAGCGAGTTCAGGAAGTTCGCACAAAGTTCTCCTTTCTTTTCCGTTTTAAAGGTATCGAGTCAGCTGCCTCAAGTTCCCTTTGTAACCCTTATGACTTCACGAAGTCTCTGTTTCTTGTCATATCCAGGAAAAAGCAAACAAAATCAAACAAATCGCATCTGCAAAAAATTAAGCCCCTTCCGGAATATTTCGGCAGCTGGAGCGTCCAACGCGCGTCCTCTGACTCCAGGCTGCTCGCGGCTTTTCCTTAGTGATTGCTGACTCTCTCACTCCTGCTCCTGCGGGCCGTTGTGCTCTCGTGGCATTGCTTTGTTCCGGCTCCGACAGAGCCGCTTTTATTTCCCCCAAGACACCGCTAACACAGCGCCGTGTGGGTAAGGGAAGTCACTGAAGGTTCGGGAATAACAAAGGGAAATAACAAGACGAAAAGCAACTGAAAACTGACCATCCCTGCCTTGGGCAAATCTTACCAGCTGGCATTCCGGCTCCTGACTGGAGCTCACTGGGGAAAAATACAAAAATCTCCTAGCAGTGAGTGACCTAAACGGAGTAATTTCTCTCTTTTTGTATTGACAGACCAGCCAGGGAGCTCATGTAGAACCAAAGGGGCCATGAAAACATTTCCTTAAAAGAATCGCTTTTTTCCCTGAGAATAAATTCCACCTCCCCAAACACAAAATTGGTGGAAGGCCGTTTTTCAACAGCATTTCCCCCATACTTTCAAATAATCATTTTTTTAACCAAAAGACAGTTCATCGATCTGACAAGTATTTTTGCCTCGATATCCATGTGAAGCCTTTCAAATGTTTAAAATGAAATCACATCGTAGTGCCTGCTTAATGGAGCCCTGGTCCTCTCATCTATCAAACTGGGCGATATCATGTAACTTACAGAAATACTGTGCTATATGTGAATTTCAAAGTACTTGAATACTGCAGAGACCTCACCAGGTGTCCAGCACACGGAGCACATGGAATACGTTACCTGGCCCTTTAAGGAGCGGAGCGACACTAATAGAAATTAGGAGCACTGTGAAATAGTTGGGTGGGCGTTACCACGCCTTACCAAATACATGAGTCTCTCTCCACCTGTGATGTGTTTATCTTCCACAACCAAAAGATTTTCAGTGTGGTATGTAAAGGTCAAAGGTTACTCAGGGGACGAAGGGATCTTAAGAAGGCCTCTTCCCAAAAGAATCCTTGTCCTTCCTACATAACCCTATCATTACCTTAGCACATTTTCTCGAGAATAAAGACATGGAAAAATTGTCTTTTATTTCCAATATTTCAGGTATAAACTTTCACTGTTTTTTTTTAATTTAATGTGCTTTTATGAATGTAAAAAATATTAATGAGTTTTTAGGTTCCCACACAACCTCACTATCCCAATCTTTTCTCAGCCATGAATCCTCCTAGAACTGAATTGTTGTTTTTTTAAAATTGTAACCATTGTGACTGAGAAGAGCATAGCCAGCAGCATCCCCTGAGTTAAACTAGAATTGAACTCAGCTCTTCCGCCATGCCAAAGCGAGTGACCCCACTGGTAATACTTCCGCTGGGTTCTCTGAGCTTTCCGTTTTGCTGGGCCCTTTGCACAGCCTGACATGATGACAGCCATTTCCCGTGGGTCCGAGGCATTTCAGAGCCAAGTGTGGAACTCTCTGGTTTAGGTATCGATGGCAATTCCAGAAAGTAAAACATGGTGTTCTGAGGGCCCTGATACCAGACTTCAGATGCTTCCATGTCAAATCCTCAAATGGTAATACCCTTCCTGTCTTAGTCTGGGCTCCCCCAGAGGCAGGGCCTGAGACAAGGGCTTGGTTTACTTGGGAGGAGATCCCGGGAAGCAGGGGTGGGGGGGAGGCAGGTGAAGAAGACTGGGAAGGAGGAAAAGCCACTCCAACTGGGTGTCATTAAGGTGACTGCTGTGGATGACAGGGGCTCAGTTTTGCTGGGACCTCTGGCACGTGGACACAATGCCTCCTAGAATATTCCATCCAAAAGGCTGGCATTCATCTACTGGCTCTTGTTCTCCACTGGGTGACAGTGGCTCCAGGCATGCCACCTCCCCCCACGTCCAGGTTGGACTAGTATGAAGTCTGAGTGGGCTGCCAGCTTCAGAGATGGTTTTGTGGCAGAAAAAGAGGAAGACTCGCCTCATGTTTGGCGTGAACATTGTCACGTGAGCCCACACTGAACTTTGTACTAGAGCTGCAGCCAAAATCATAGGTGGGCTGAGGGGATGTGTCACGGGGTGCCAAAAGCATTGGCTGCAACCACACTGTCCCTTTTGCACCTACTGTTCCCCATGGTGCCCATGGGTACACTCTCCACCAATGGATCAATCCGAAGATTTATTAATGCAGTCTCGTCCAAAGGACATCAGTGTGGAAGGTCGCTGCTATTAGCCTCCCCTGATGGGTGGTGGGGGGAGCCCTAAGAAAGGACGGCCCTTCTCCGCCTTCTTTTTTACCTACTGATGTCCTCATCTACCTTCTGCAGGTCACTCCCATGTGACTGAGAGGGTTCTGTGACCCCAGTGGGCCCCAGTGGTAGGTGAAAGCTGCTCTTCAAGAGAGCATTTCAGTTGACCACAAAAGAACGTGGCAGAGGATTATCGAGTTCTGCCTAGGATGTCTCCCCTGCCCACCTCGCCTGGCTTGCCCGTACCTGGCCCTGCGTCCAGGACAATCTCCAGGCTGAGTTCCGTGCCCTTGAGCTGCCACCTACCAGTGAACGTGTCACCTTTGTTTCTCTGCATTGACTGGTTCGCCACCCTTGTGCAGCTCACTGAACATCACACTGTGGCTTCACTTCTACACTCAAGAGTTAGGGGAACACGCGGGTTCCCTGCAAGTACTTGGGGAGGCAGAAGAGGGGAAAGAAATCTGCTGCTGGGAGATAAAATGACTGGCTTAAACCATAGTTGCTAAAGGTAAGTCATCTGACACAGGTAGGGAATTCCTAGAATTAACCACCGCACGCAATACTTCGCTGGAATCCATTGCAAAACGCAGCACGAACTTACATATGCTTTCTGCCTTTATTATGTTTAAGAAAGAGATACTCAAGAGCCAGTGACTCAGACCACCAGGTGACTTGGCTGCGGTTTCTTCTGAATCAGGCCTCCAGACCGCCCAGGACAGAAGTGAACAGGAAACGGCTGAGATAAGCCAGAGGCAGCGTCAACACAGCCGCCTAGAAGGCTCTCGGCAGCTCTCTCAGGCCAAAGGGCACACGAACCCCTGAAGGGCAGACATGGACGCTGCTGATACAGCTTCAGTACCAAAACGTTGCTCAGGTAGCCATGGAGGAGAACAGATCACAAAGACCTGGGGTTAAGGCCACTGGAAGGGGGTTGTTTTTCTGATTTGTCTGTTCAGGGAAAGATGTAAGCAGTCACTTTCATTGCCGGTGGGTGTTCCCTCCCTTCTCTGTCCCCTGCATCCTCTACAAAGACTCCGCACCAACTGACATCAGCAGGTGATCCAGACAGAAGAAGAGGTGAGGAGCGCCTCTCCTTGAAAGTGCGACAGCACAAAGACGGGGGGGTCTTTGAGTGGGGGGGGGAAGCTGCCACGCCCTGGGCCCCCTCACAGCCCCTAGCAGCCCCGCCGCTGGGTTTATCTGATGCAGCCCTCGGGGTGTTTACCACCTGATGCAACTGGGTCAAGCCGAAATGGAAGAGACTCTAATTACACAAATTGCTGGGTGTTGTGCCCAGGAAGTAACATATTATGTTTGTAATTCTATTCACAGCGCACAAAGCGCTTTCCCCGTGGTCCCCATAATCTAATAACAGCCCTGATATCATTGTCACTCGCTGCGGATGCAGAAACTGAGACGTGGAGAGGTGAGGTGACGTGCCCTAATTCACACAGCTATTACCAGCTAAATCCTGGCATTGAACTTGGTCTGTCTGGGCCCAAGCCAAGTGCTGTTTCCAGGGCCCCACTGCAGAATTCCCACCAGCCATCACAATCTCCCTGACCCACCTCTGTCTCCTGGGCAGAGGTGTCTATTCCTGCATCCCAGCCTGTCAATGACAAGAGGAGGCTAGAGAAAACTTGGAGAGACACCCGCTGCATCAGAAAAGAGAGCCTGATTCTGATCACTCCGTTTAATTAACATCTAGCAAAAAAGAAAGTGAACATTTTCAATGAATGTTCAGATGAAGTTAGGAAGAACTTTGAGGGAGCTGAGTATGGCTTAGAGGTCACTGCATACACAATGCTAAACTTAGAGGGGGAAAGCTCAGCAAGGGAGAGGAGGGCTCCTCCAGAGCTGGGAAGAGACTAGGACCAAAGGCATGAGCATCTTGAGTCAGGGGACCAGGGCACATTACGCAGAAGCTTCCCGTGCTGCGCTGGGCACTCAGCCGCAGACTCGCATAGTCCTGGTGCAGAGCGCCCGGCACTGCAGGACCTTTCGAAGAAGGTGGTGTCCCAGCTCAGGGCTCCAGTGCCAGCTCTGCTGGACCGCCCCTGCTCACGCTAGGCGGTTGTAAAGAAGAGGAGGTTGGGCGGGCTCCGAGGCCCACCCCGCTGGGACCCGCCCCTGCAGAGGCAGCGAGATGGCATGCTGGGGCCAGCCAGGCAGCTGGGACGCGATCGAGATTCTGGGTCCATCGGCACAAGAATGGAGCGCCGGGTGGAGGCTGCGACATCGAGCTGGCCCATGGTTGGCTTTAAACATTCTGCAGGTACCAACAACTCTCGAAGGTGCATTTCCAGCCCAGACCAAATCCTAAATCTAGCAATAACTAGTTGATACCACACTTGTGGATATGTCATAGAAATCTCAAACTGACTTTTTTAGAATGGGATTTGTGTCCCACCCTTCTCAGACTAGTTGCTCAAGTCATACTCTGGTCACTGTCCCTGACTTTCTCTTTCCTCCTCACTCCCACATTCAGTCCATCTGCATGTCCTCTTGTGTTCCCAGGTCCACCCACTTCCTTCCATCTCTAAGGCCACCTTCCTGGTCCTCATCCCCCAGCCTCCCGCCCAGTTTCCCGAAGTGCCAGCCTTCATGGCCTTCCCAGCTACACATCCTCTGCCATCACAGAACAGACAGAGTGACTTTGCCGAAGCCTGAGCCAGATTGCCATTCCTTGGCTCAAAACCTTCCAATGGCTTCAGAATAGAATCTAAACTCTAACGGTGTTGGCAACATCATCGGCTTCTCCTCCAGCCCTTCTTTCCACACTGCAGCCCCTTCCGTTCCTCTGAGGAACCAGCCATTCTCTTACCTTAGGGTCTCCGCACCGTGCTGTTCCCCAGCCTGGAATTCCTCCCTTGCCCTGCCTCTGCCATGGCTGGTTTCTTCTTATCCATTCTGTCTCAGGTGAGGTGCGACCTGTGACTTTCCAGGCACACCTTTCCAGACCATCCAATCAAAACAAGGTCCTTCGGTTATCCTCTCTCCGAGCACCCCACTTTTTCCTTTGCTAGCACACACCACGGTCTGCCGCTATGTGTCCGGGGGTTCACTTCCCCGATGCTGGGCCCTCCTGCTGGGCTGTAAGCTCCGTGGGGGCAGGGGTCACAGCTGCTCCGCCTGCCCCACATCCTGAAAGCCTGGCCCAGTGCCTGGTGTATACTGAAGTGGCCAAAATTGTTGCTGGTTGAATGAATAAATAAATTTTAAAATACAGCAAACTCATTTGCTATTTGTCCTCTCAAGAGAGCCTCTGGCCTGCCCCGTCTGCTCCAATTTCTGATTCTCCCTGGCTCACCATTGGCTCTGAACAGCCCACACACCATAACGCTATGTCTACGTCAGGACAGGTAAGCCAGGAGCCACGGCCTTTCCCTTCAGCCCTTCCTTTCCTCTCCCTCGCCCCTCTTCCCTCCTTCCCCTTGATTAAGCCAATAGATAAACCCCTAATAACCATACTCACATCCTAGGAGTAACTGCATTTGTGGAGCTCCTGCAATTTGTTGGGCACAGCCCTTTCTCCGTTTCCCTTGGAGTCCTCTGCAGAACCCTAGGGTGCAGTTACTAGTATTCACGCCACTGTGCTAAGGAGAAAACCAAGGCTTGGTGCGTTCAGGGGCTTTCCACAGGCCAGATGTTAGGGACCGGCAGGGCCAGGACCCCTGTTTGGTACTCTATCCAGCCTGCCACACTGCCCCCAAATGCTCACTGGTGTTCAATGTATTTTAAGGTCCAGTCAACAACTTGGTTCCTACATAGGAACCAGAGCACTGATGTTCACTTTTCCTGTTTCATTCTCTACCAGTCTTTATTATTCTCTTTTTCGCAGGAGGAGGGCTGAGGCCCCAAGAGTTGAAGCACCTTCACATGGTTCTCTGTGGAGAAGCCGGGGTTCAATGCAGCTCCCTCCCTCCCAGGTCAGTGCCCAACCACTTCCTGAATACCGCGCAGCTTTGCCCAAAGGGAAAGGAGCGGGAGGGGCAGGACCTGGACACACACATGCCCTGGTCGGTGGGGTACAGCCGGCGGGATAAGCCACTCTCAGGGAAGCCCCCTGGCTCTCCCACCTCAAGAGTGACTCTGGAAGACCCCAGGGCAGGGGGAGGGCTTGGGCTTCAGAGTGGGGCAGGTGGCCATTTAAATCCCAGCTTTGCCCTGCCCTGGCTGGGTGGCCTTGTGCAATATCCTCAACGCTGAGCTTCTGGTGCCACTAAGAGAGGGGTCCCGGTATCCACTTCATGGGGATTTCGTGGGGATTAATAAGATTACAGAAAGCAAGCCCTTAATACATGGGTCAGCACTTGGTAGGTCTCTGCTGGTAGGCTTGGTATTTCTAACTTCCTGCCCGCTGGGTTATAATTAGGCTGTTCTGCTGTGGAATTCTTCAGAGCCTCCTGCCTCTCTTTTTTCCTTCCATTGTCTCTCCCTTCCTTTCCCACCCACAATTTCAAGCTGGCTGGTCTGACTGCAGGAAATGTGTTAAATGAGACAATGTTTGTGTTCGCGCCTCGTTCCCTGGGCTTTGCTGGCATGTTCTTCTCTCCTGGCCCTTGGGGAGTGTCTGAAATGCGGTCAGGTGCACTTGCAGACAGTTTCACAGGCAAGACACACACAGTCGTTGGGAGAGAAATTTCAGTTGCAGAAAATCATAGGCGAGGGATGTATGCAAATGGGCATGGATTTTAGAGATGCCTGGGTGTTAGAGACGCAGGTTTGTGCACGCAGCCCTGCACAGCCATTGGCTGCGAGCCACGCCCATGCTGCATACTATCTCTGAGTGTCGGAGTTCTCATCCTTGAGAGACTTCCAGGGTTCTGATTAGAATGCTGAGAGACAGTGTTTTGACCTCTGGACAATATCAAGCACGTTGCAAATGCTTGATAAATGAGCATCTAACACAATTGTTGGTATCAAAAACACCTGATCCACAGGTCTAATTTAGCCCACTACCTGTTTTCATGAATAAAGTTTTATTGAGACACAGCCACATTTGTTTGTTTACAACTGCCTATGGCTGCTTTTACACTACAACAGCAGAGTCACGTAGATGCAACTTACTGTCAAATCCTTTTTTTTTTTTAATGCCTAGAAGCTACTGGGCTGCTGTGGCCCAGAGTGTGATACATACAATGGTCATGGAGTCCTGCCAGCAGCTGCTCGTTCAGTGAGATTCAATCCAGCTGCATTAATGGAGAGCCGAAATAATAATGGCGTCAGCATGATACAAGCTGCTTTGGCTGTCATATAAAAGCCTGGGGGTGGGCAATATAGGGCCATTCTTCCCTACAAAGGACGCAAGGACCCAGGTTCTCTCATCCTGCCACTTTCCCTAGGATGAGACCTTTATCTCCCGGTCCAAGATGGAGGTGGAAGTTCCAGCTGCCCCCTTCTCATTGCAGGTGTCTGGATAAAGAGAGAGATGAAGAAAAGGACCAAAGTGTACGTAATAATTCTTTTCAAGGATGCTCCCCAGCGGTTGCCATTTGACGTATCTGCCAATATCTCATTGGTCATATGGGCACACTTACTTACGAAGGGAGGCTGGGGGATGGGGCATGAATCCAAGTGGCCATATGCACAGATAAAAATGAGGGGGTTCTCTTTATTAAGGACTTTTTTAGCTACAAATAGCAAAAGCCCAGCCTTCCATGGTTTAAGCCACTAGGACTTTTATTCTTTAATTACCAAGAAATCCAGAGGTAGATAGTTTATGGTTTGCCTCAGCATGTTATAATGTCACAGAGCACCCCACGCGCCCACTCCGTGTCTTCAGCATGCTGGCCTTACTTCCCTGGGCATGGTCTTCCGGTGGCAAAGACAGACACTGCCACCTTCAGCATCAGATTCCCGTTCCCCACTCCAACGGTAGGAGTGAAGAGGTGGTGGAGAGGGCTTCCTTCCCATACTGCCGCCTTTTTATTCTCCCCTCGGGAGTCCCTAGAAGATTCCCCTGCCATCTGCTTTGCCAGCCCTGGCTCTCATGCCTACTCCTAGCCTAATCATCAACAAAAGAGAACGGGATTGCCAAGACTGGTGTATACGACTTGCTGCCTGTACAAAATGAAGACACAGTTAGCAAGGAAGGAAAAGGAAACCGCTGTGAGTAGGGATGCAATAGAACTACCCCCTCGTCTCTGGGAGGGGGAAGAAATAGCTATTGTTTTCCCAGCCCCGCCCGATCCCTCACTTCTAGGAACACAATACTTAAGATTCTTCCTGGATAAACGGCAAAGAGTGAATTGAATTTGGGTCATCTTCTCAAGCTTCTTACAGATGCTATTTATTAGCAAGCATGTTTTGTGCCATTACAAAATCTGGAATTAGAAGCTAAATCTACTCCATAAATCTAGCGTCTTGAGCTTTCAGTTTGGCACTCTGCAAGGCGCTGCCTCCACAATGCTCAGAGCTATTTTCAGATGGATGCTCTGGACAGAAAGAGTAGCTTCCTAAAAATAATTTTGCGGTGGCAACCCTACAGCTCTCAGAAATGATGCACCTTATCTTGTTGATAGGGGCTGCACTCTGTGGCGGGGCCATCGGCCCTAGAGATTAAATTCTTCTCCGCTAAAAATAGTCACCCTTCTAGCAGAGCCCAAACCGCACTTTGCAACTTCACCCATCGAGCATGGCATATGAGGAGAGCAATGGGCAGGCCCTGCCTGGATGTGCAATGCATAGCAGGAGGCTAAATGTAATAGGCAACTTAGTTCACTCTGATTTCATCCAGATCCTTGCCCTCGGGAAAAGAAAAAGGGAAATAATGTATGTTCCTTGGGTACCCACCCTGTGCTAGGTGTTTTATATGCATGGCTTATCAAAGCCCCGCATTCATAAATGAAGATGATCTTGTTCCAGGGTGAACCCCCTCACAGGCTAGACATAGATGACACTCTGGTTGGCTGGGTTTGGGCTTGAGGCTGGGGGGTCTAGGGCTCTGGATGGAGGCATCCAGAATTGGAAAGAGCCAAAGGGTGTCCACAAGACAAATTCCTCGGAGACTGCCCAGGGCCCAAGTTTAATAACCCAACAATACTGCAGAGAAAGGGGAGGAAGAGCTGTAACAAACCATGGGAAGACCTGATGGGTTTTCACAAACAAAGCTCAAGGTCACACGTGCATAATAGTAGCCTTAGGGTTTGGCTGGGGAATGATTATTCCGATTTCATAGGGGGTGCCTGAGGTTCAGGGAAGCCAAGCACATTACCCCAGACAACACCATTAGCAAGTGGCAGGGGTGGCCTCTGACCTCTGGCTTAGTGCTTGTCCCAGATCACTGATCTTCCCACTGCACCGGCTTCTGTTTAGGATGAGAGGGGCCATGTGCCTGTGACACTGAATGACCTTGCTCCTGACACCAAGCCCTTGGAGCTGCAGGTGAGCCATGGACATGTAACTCTTTGTCCCCTCTTAGTCCGGCCCCTTCTCCCTGCCCTTCTGCCCCCAGCTCCCCTTAGATGAGTCCTCCGATGTCTGCACCTACAGGATCAGGGTGCCTCTGGCAGGCACAGGAAGCATGCCTGTAACCCTTTAGAATTATATCAAGAACTGTATCGTCAGGATTCTTTTTGGCAGAAGTTATCATTCTGGAATCAACTTAGATAAAAAGAGGGATTCTTTGGAAGACACTAGGGTGGCCAAAGAGCCAAAGCTTCACAGACGCACACACCACAGCGCCTACTCCCTCCATCTCTCTGTCTCTGTCTGTCTCTCTGTCTCTGTCTGTCTCTCTTTGCAGAAGGCTTCTGACCAGGACAGAAAACATGACTGATGGCATTTCTAACATCTTACAGCTCCTGAGGCCTGAGACCCCTAGGGTGCGGGGGGCCAACTGTTTGTATGTATTTATTTATTTCCTACGTTATTTTAATTTCTCTGTCATTGTTTTATATGCATCTTTTATAAATAGCTTATGTTTGGGTCCAGTCTGGGAATCTGTTTTTATTCACTACCACATCTGCTGTGAAGACTGACATAGCTGGTCTTTCATCTTAGTTTATAGATAATGTTCGTGTTTCTTGTGACTCTGGGCTCCCTTTCTTACTATCTTTTGCCAAATGCTTTGTTTATTTGCTCTCCCTACCCAAAGGCTTTAAAAGGTGTGAGTTTTATGTTCACTGGGTTAATGGATGCCCTTACATTTCAAAAAATAGTTGATCCTCTCTTCTTGGTCAGTGTGGAGAATGGTAGAGGGCCTGCTGACCCTGTCCACGCAGAGCGGGGGGGGCCATCCAACAGCCCCTATCTCTTTCCCCTGAGACACGCCTCCAGCTTCCCAAGTGTTTTGGTATAACCTTGGTTTTTAAATCCAAGTTAATAATATGGTTTAATTATTCATCTTTTTCTTTTCCTAACGATTTTTATACTTGCATTGTTTCCTTATAAACATTAACTCTTGACTTATGTATATTTAATATCTTATGTAAATATTTAGCCAATTATTTAGACAGTAATTTAACTTGAAACTCTATCATTGCTTACTGAATTTTATTTTTTTCATATTGCATTTTCCTCATACTTGTGTTCTATGTAGGGATTGTTTCTAAGACCACTGGACTACTTTTTGAGGAAAGAGTTTGGAAAGACTGCTGAGCTGCATCCTTTCTGGGACCTTGTCTGTCTGGGTCGTCCTCTCCATTTGCCTGGCCTCAGAATCAACTGTTCCATTGCCACATGCGACATTGCTGTATTTTTCTTCTGATCTTTAGCATTGCAGAAAAGAGGTAAATCATCAACTTGATTGTTTTGTTTGTTTTATCTACATGAGTACTTGTAAGACATTTTTCCTTATTCTTAAAGTTTCATAAATTTTTTCCTGGATATTTCTAGGTATTTAGTCTTTGTATTAATCTCTCTGACACTTAGTAAGCCCATTTACTCGAAAGATTCTAGTCCTTTCAGCTCAGGAAAGTAGCTTTTATTATATGTCCTAAATCAATTTTTTATGACTCTTATCTTTTTGCTCATGATCTCAATCTTTTTACACTTAGAGGAAATCTTTTTACGTTTCTGAATAATCAGATAATTTATCAAGCCGTTCTCGAAATCGGTGAGTCCCTTTTGTGCCTTACCCACCACGCTATGCTATTCACGCTGTCCGGGATAGTTTTCTAAATTGAAGGATTCATGTTTTCCACCCCAAAGCAATCTCTCCTGATTTCCGATTGCTCCCTGTTCATCAGCGCAGTGCCCTCGTCGGTGTTACTGAGAATACAAATGAGAGGGTTTGCCTCCCGGGAAGGCAGTTCCAGGTTGTTTCCAAGTTTGCGACTTGCCCGGAAGCCTGCCGGTCCCCAGCTCCTGCGGGAAGTCTGAGGGCACTGATGAGAATCAGGTCTGCCTGTCCACAGGAGGTGGGGACAACTGGCTGGGGAGAGGACCGTGCAGTGGGAAGAGTCACTGCGAGCTGGAAGCTTCTCTTCACAACACTCCGCACCCCCAAGTACTCTGGGGTCCTGCAGTCCTCCCTCTCCTGGGGCCTCTGGCAACTTCAGGCAACCCCACGTAACGAATTGTGCTGATTGTGCCACATGAGGGCTGGTGGTGCCACACAGCCACTTACTCCATGTGATGGGCACTAGGACAGTGTGTTCATTCATTCATTCAACAAATATTTCTTGAGCACCTCTTTGTACCAGGTCTGGTCTACACGTTAAAGATATGAAAACGAAGTTACTCCTACTTCCACGGTGCTTTTATTACAGTGGAGACACTAACAGTGCATGATAAATAGATAATATAATAGCAAGGAATTGTAAGTGCTATGAAGAGAAATTAATAAATCCAGGGTAAGAGGCTAGAGAAAGAAAAAGTACCATTTTAGTACGAATGCTCTGGAAAGACCTTTCTGAAGTTTATTTGAGCAGCAACTGGAATACAATGAGGGAGTGAGCCAGGGGGCTGACCAGGCAGAGGGGACAGCTAGTGGAAAGGTCCTGAGGCAGGAAAGCGTTGGAAAAACAAGAGTCCAGTGTGGTCGAGGTGGCGCGGGGTAGCAGAGCAGGGCGGGGACAGGTTCACAGGGGCAGCGTGCTGTGTTGTGCTTGCTTTACTAGACTATCCTCTGTGTACCTGGGCCATACTTGGGCTTCATAGGAGAAGGCTGCATCATCGCAGACACAAGGCATACCCCTCGGCCAATCAGGAGCACACCTTATATAGCAAAGAGCCTAAAGGCCAGCCCCAGCACGTGGGGCTAGAATTATTCCTGCTGAGCCATAAGCCTGATATCTGCTGTGACGAGCCCTCTGATCACCAAAGGGCTCCCTGCCTCAGTCTTTCACTCGTATCCATTGAATGGGGTCAGTCTCTTTCCCACTGCTCCCCACAGGCTGGTGCTAAACATCAGCCTTCTTGACCTGTGCCCTGGAGCTACTGAGAGCCCACCATGCCCTGGCTCTGGAGACGAATCAGATGGTCTGTCCCCTGTACCCTCAGCAGTGGTCAGCAGACTCATCTCCATGTGGGCTCAGCACCCTCCTGCTTAGAGTACCACCGGCTGCCTCCGCCATTTTGGACCCTCCCAGTGTTTACTGAAGTCCGAGTGGGTCGCCCTGGCAGGCCCCGCACTGGATCCCTGTCCTTCACCGCAGCCCCCGTTCTCCCCTTCCCTCCCCAGTGTTTTCTGTCTCCTGCAAGCCTGGGTTTCTGAGGTCTCTGGGGGTCTCACCCAAAGCCCATCTACCCCTCTCACCCAGCTCTGCATCCAGGCGGGTGATGTAAAGGCATGAAATCATGTCCAGACTTTTATAAGCAAAGAAACTTGTCACGAGGAAACAAAAGATGATTTTTTAAAGAAGATTTGCTAGGACGGGGCAACTATCTCCTTCCCTCGGTCCTGGCAGGCTCAACTACTGAATGAGCATTCTTTTTTTTTTTCTTTATGCTCTGGTTACTTTAATTTCTAAAAAGAGGTAGATAAACATAAATACAAAATACATGTTATATATCTATGTTCCTCACTATTACATAGCTTTTCTATATCTTAGGCATCATTTTAAAATCAGCGCTGCCGAATTTAAGCACTGTTTTAAAAAAAATGTAAAGTACAGTTTAATTCTAGAACATACATGCACTCTAAGGTTTATAAGTAAAAAATAACACGTTGAAAAGCCTTATGGAGTGACCTTTCTGAAAGGTTCGACTCTCTCTGAAACTTTTGCTTCCCGCCATTGAAGTTCATAATTCTAATGTCTGCTCGAGACTATTGCTAACGAGGACTTGCGTCCTTCCTCAAACTAGATAGATGGATAAGTACATATTGATTTATATCAAGATAGATTTATACCAAGAAATTCTTCCCCTGCACTTATTTGGCAGAAATCTATATGGATTTCTCATCAAAGTCTCTTGACCAGCCATGCTAAACGTTAGAGTCTATTCCAACCACTTGGCATATTATCGGATGAGCAACACCTGGATGAGCTCTGGGGTCAGCCCCTCACGAAAGTTGTCTTCTATAGTAATACGGTCGTCTTAAAAGAGTTCTCTTAAAAGTCATTGTTCAGGAGAAGACACGTAATTTCTACAGCTTATGAAGTAACTGAAGTGTGCTGGGACAACTTTCGTTACTTGCCACTCACCCATGTCTAGAAACGTACCTGTCAATCAATAGTCTACGCTGTCAAGCCAATGAGTGGCATTAATTGACCAGTAGGCTGTGTCTCAGAAAAGCTAGTCCAGTGTGATGTAGGACCAGCGTGGCAGGTGGTTTGGCGACATCGGATCCAGCACGAACCAGCGGTCCTCCGCTGGGCCCTACAGTCTGGTGCTGCCAGTACTAAGAACACAGTGCTCTTTCAGACACTCAGAAGTGTCTTCAAGGATTTTCTTGACCTTGATTCACCTTCCAGACAGGATGGTCTTCCTAATGAGTCCAGCTGGCTTGAACTGATCCAGCAATGGATGTTGTTTGTGGAAGAAAGAGATCTGAACCCACATCCCCAGATAGGCTGGCAACACGTGCTGCGCCTTCGGAGCCAGCCCACTGTGGATTCTGAAAGCTTGATCTTTGATGTTACAAATAGCAGCTGCTTTGACCAGTTAACTTTAGAAGATGAATTGACCCAGGATGTTCTCAAATTCACAACACAAGCAGTAATTTCTCAAAACCCTTTTTTGGTAGCAGAGGCACAAATTATTAATACCCAACTTCAGCAGCAGTAGTTCACCGGCCACAGATTCCATGTGTGAAATTTAAATCTCTGAGCGGTGACTGATGGCGCTTGGGAAAAGCGCACCTTCAGGCATCCCACCAGCTCAGCTGTCTGAGTCTTATTTAAAGCAGGGGGTGGTGAGAAGCTCTAACACGGCATGTGTTTCTGTCCCCCTGGCTGGCAGTGTAAGCAGTGGGAGCGTTCTGACAATAGCAATCATTTCCATTCCAGTGGTGCACGCCCACACCTCAACAAATTTTTCCCACCCCGACTCGTCCAAACCTCAAGGGTCCCATGTGTGCCCGTGAACAGTTGTCCTTGCCTCTCCTCTGGTCCCCTCCTTAATGCTCACCAGTCAGGAAGTCGGGTAAGGGTGGTTCCCCCAATGTCCTTCCTCCAGGAGGACCCAATTGTCTTAGTTCAGTTTGTCCTTCATCTTACCCCAAGGCAGGGATTCAAGCAAAATTGCCTTATTGGGGACATGACCCCAGAAGTGGAGGATCAAGCAGGGGAGAGAAGGAAGTAGATATCAGATGTGTTGTGAAGCCAATCACCATCTATGGCAATTGAAGCCTAATCCCAGTGAGGGATTCTGAAAATCAAGGTTGAGAGGGCACCTAGGAGTGAGCCCCCTGAGGGAAAAGGTTATTTACATGTCAACTCCTGGAAGTCCTTATCTGAGGGCTGCTGGGGACAGAGGTGTCCACGGAGGCCAGAGAAAGCCCTCGGGCAACAGAAGACTGGCTGCTGGTGTGCACGCCAGTAGAGACCCAGAAAGCTATGGCAGGGGCAGCCACAGCAATCTGTCTCACCAGTACCCGCAGCAAGGATGGCGTTCCCTGGTTGTCCCCAAGCTGAGGAGACCGGGTGGACTGCTTTCCCTGCGGAGCTCACTCTACCCGCGTACACACGCAAGGACGACTGTAACATACTGTCCCAGGAGCGGAATGACCTGTTTAAGGAGCACAGATTTTTTTAATTTTAAGTGGTACTGTCAACTTGCCTTTCAAGAAGTGTTCACCCACTGATAACTGTGGCCAACAGTTCATCTGAATTTCCTCTACTTCCCTTTGTGGGATGCTGACGTGTCCTGTTACAGGGAAATTGGTCACGCTGTTGTCCTCAACCGTATTTTTTTAGGTAAAATTTACATATAGTAAAATTCACCCATTCTATTGAACAGGCCTGTGGAATTTCACAAATGCACACAATCACGTAAATGCCACCACAATTAAGATAAAAAACAGTTCCATAGCACTACCCCCAGACACACACACGGCCTTCACAGCTCAAGTTTCCTCCGCCTCCCCGGAAACCAGGAATGCGTTTCCTATTTCTATAGTCTTGCCTTTTCCAAATTGCCATATCAATGGAATGACAGAATATGTGACTTTGGGGGCCTGGCCTCCTGTGTGTAGCATAAAGCATGTGAGATTTATCTATGTTGCACTTCTTGCTGTTGCCACGTTGGGCGCAGCAGAGGTCATCTGTTCACTCCTTGAAGAACACGTGCATTCTGTCCAGTTTTGGGTGATGGTGGATAAACAGCCGTGGGCAGGTTTTTGTGTCAACCTAGCTTTCCTTCCGCTCGGGTGAGCACCTGTGAGTGACACTGCCTGGGTCACGTGGTAAGTGTCTTCAATATTTGAAGAAACTGTCAAACTATTTTCCAAAGTGGCTCTATCATTTTGCATTTCTCCACAAGAAATGCTCGGGAGTTTCCGTTACTCCACATCCTCATCAGCACTTGGTACTAATGATGTTTCTCCTCCTTCTTCTTCCTGTTTTTTTTTTTTTAGATCTTCTAATTAGTGCATAAAAGGTATCTTGTGATATTACTTTGCAATTTACTAATGACGAACGATAGCGAGCATCCTTTCATGGGCTTACTGTGCTCTGCATATCTTCTTTGGTAAAGTAGCTTTTCAATTTTTTTTGCCTATTTTTAACCGAGTCAAGGTCTTTTGTTTGTTTGTTTGCAGGGAAATGTCCAGTTGTTAGAGACTATGGTTATTCTGGTAAGTTGCTTTAGCAATTGTGTTGAAGATCAATCGAGCATATATGTGGGGGTCTCTTTCTGGCCTTTCTGTTCTGTTTCATTGATCTTGGTGTCTATCCTTTTGCAAATGCCACACTCTCTGTATCACTCTTGCTTTATATCTTGAGATACAGAAGTGTGAGTCTTCCAACTTGTTTTTTAAAAATTATTCTAGCGTTTCTAGTTCCTTTGTCTTTGTAAATACGTTTTAGAATCAGTCTGTCAATGTCTTTCCAAAAGCCTGTTGGGATTTGGATTGGAACTGAATTGAACCTATAGATCCAGTCGGAAATGACTGACATCTGATGATACTGAGCCTCCAGTTCCTGAACACAACAGATCTCCTTGGTTTAGGTTGTCTTTTCTTATCATTGTTTTCTATTTTTCAGCATAAATATTTTGAACATATTTTGTACAATTTTTACCTAAGAATTTCATATTTTTGGTGCTATTAAAATGGTACTTTTTCAAATTTCAATTTTCAGTTACTTATCGCTAGCAGATAGACAGGTGATTGATTTTTGACACTGACTTGGCATCCTACAATATTGCTAAGCCCACTTACTAGTTCTAGCAGCTTTTTTGTAGATTGATTTGGATGCTCTATGTAGACAGTCTTATCATTTGCCATTAGAAAGACCTTATTTCTCCTTTCCAATATAGATGCCTATTGTGCCAGCTGTGACCTCCAGTACAATGGTAAAGTGAACAGGAGTGGCAAGAGAAGACATGCCTACTTTGTCCCAAACTTGGGGAGAACACATTCAGTCTTTACTAGTGAGTATACATGAGCCGAAGGTTTTTGCAAATGTCTTTGAACAGGTTGAGGTTAATTCCTAGTTTGCTGAGCGCTTTTGTCTGTGAATCAATATCGAATTTCGTTAAATGCTTTTCTTGCATCTATGGAGATTATCATTTGGTTATTCTTCTTTAGTCTGTTGGCATGCCAAATCACAGTGATTGATTTTTAAATGTTGAACCAAACTTGCATTCCTGAGATAAATCCCACTCAGTCATGATGGATTACCCATTTTATATATTGCTGGATTCATTTTCATAGTATTTAGCTGAGGATTTTTGTCTCCGTGCTCATGAGGGAGCTTGGTATATAATATTCTTTTCTTGTAAAAGCTTTGTCTGCTAGCAGGATATTATTGGCCTCACAGATAACTTGGGAAGTATTCTTTCTTCTCTATTCTCTCAGCATTTGTGTATAGTTAATGTAATTTCTTAAATGTTTGGTAGAATTCACCGGTGATGACATATAGGCCTGAAGTTTTCTTTTTTGGAAGGCCCGTAACTACTAACTCAATTTCTTTATAAGATAGAGTACAGTTTAGGTTATCTCTCTCTCGATTGGGTATTGGCAGCTTGTGTCTTTCAAAGAATTTGTCTATTTCATCTACGCTGTCAAATTTATAGTCATAGAGTTATTCACAGTGTCCCCTTCATATCTTTTGAATGATTGCAGGGTCTGTAGTGATATCACTTCTTTTATTCCCGATATTTGTAATTTATGTCTTCTGGTTTTTTTCTGGGTCAGTCCAATGAGATATTTATCAGTTTTATTAACCTTTTCAAAGAACCAGATTTTAGTTTCGTCGAGTTACTCTTTTGTTTTACTAGTCTCCGTTTCATTGATTTTACTTCTTATCTTCATTATGTCTTTCCTCCTGCTTGCTTTGGGTGTGGTTTACATTTTCTACTTTCTTCAAGTGGAAGCTCAGATCCTCATCACCTTGGATTACTCTTCCTCTGTCGGAAGACACAGTGAGTCTTCATTTCGTCCTATGGCAGAGTCAGAAGCCACTCTCTCAGCCATATGGTGTCTAAGCTGCTGGTATGTGACATAAGCCCCGCCCATCAGACACACCCACTCAAGTCTTCTGTTCAGAAGTGGGCGATGTGAGGAAGCATGAAATCTTTTGGTTATGGAAGTGTCTAGCTCTACAGAGTTTCAAGGGGCGGAGCGTCTGGAGTCCGGGGCCAACTCTCACTGGTGCAGGTTGCAGAGTCTGGATGGAGGGTGGGCGGCAGGGGCATCTTAGCCAGAACAGCGCCCACGGTACGATCTGCTATTATCCCAACACTGTCCCTGCAGTTCTCTCTCCCTCTCTAGCCCTCCTGGAGATCCATGAATTCCGTTTCTGCTTAAACCCTCAGAACTGAGTTTTGCATCACCTTCGTCCCGCGGCAGAGCTCTTGTGCGCCAGGCATTCTTGGAGGCCCGCACTGGTGGGACTTTAATTGGGCAGGCTGTCATTGCAAAGCTTTCTGCTCGGGTCCCTAGGATATTCAGCGTGTACATGGAGCTGCCATGGAAAAAGAGCTAAAAAATATGTCCTTGGCATTGATTGGGTGAAGTGGGCAGGAGAAGATTGAGGGGTCAGCCATTTCCTTTTCATTTGGCCATGTGGAGCTTTAAGGGAGCAGGAAGAGGCTCAGGAGCTGTCACACTGATCCGGGAGGCAGAAAAGAAAGAGCACATCATCAGGCAGAGCCCCTCCTGGCCCAGGGTGAAGAACAGCAGAGGCATCCAGCCTGGGGCCAGCTGCACCTGCACCTGCTACATTGGAGGGGGTGGGGTGCGGTTCAGCCTCCTCCAGGCGCTGCCTCTGCAGGATTCCCCCAGGGAATTCCTGGGAATTTCCACCCACTTCCTCTCCTCCAAGTGGCAGCAAGTGGCTTTTTCCTCTGATGGCATTTGTGCCTGCATTTGGGTTTAGGATAAATTGTCGATTTCCCCAGGCTTTTTGGAGAATCCACAACCATCAGCATCTTTTCAGGAATGCAAATGAAATTTTCTTGTCTGTGCTATTGTGCATTGAGTGCTATTCTCTTTGTTTAGGGTATTTTTTAAGCATGTAACGGATGAGACTGGCAGTTGTTTGGTGAGAGAGTGCCCTGTAGGACTCAAGGAGTGGGGGAGGGGTGTCTTCAAATTCACCTGCGGAGGAGGAGGAGGAGGCAAGGTCAGGTTGATGTCTTTGAGCAGGTGATCTAGTCATGGCTCTCACTTCCTCTGTCTCTACCAGAGAAGATGTTGCCCTCCATTTCCTGCCTCAGCAAAGCCTTTCCTGTTGAATATCACTGTTTGTTGCAAGACTCACAAGCAGACCTTGACTGTGGTCCCCTGGGAAATCTGAGCCAGCCTCCAGGGCACACCTACTGTCTTAAGCCTACAAGAGTGAGGTAGTTCTGCAAGAGCTGTGATCATGAGATGAGGGGACCTTCCCTGACCCACCCCACACACACACTTTAGGGATCCCTTTGGTAACAGCGGAAGGGGCTGGAATGGTGAGGCAGACATGGACCAGGAGGCTGACTGGCGAGTCCGTTATGCGGGTGGAGAGAGCAGCCCAGGGACTGCTGCTCCATAATCACACTGGCTGTGGGCTCTGCATTAAAGATCACTCAGAGGGTTGACTGCAAAACTGAGAATGAGGAGTAAGCGTGCAATCGAAACAATGCACCAGAAACTGTTCATTCTCATAGTAGCCCCATGCAGTTTGCATCACCATTCCCATTTTACAGATGATGAAACTGAGGTGCAGAGAAGCTCGGCGTTCCGAATTCAAACCCATGTCTTCTCCCCACATATCCCTTCCACTTGAGTGCACTTGGGGATACGGGGTTATGTTTCAAAACAGCAGTTACCAGCCTTCCCCCTCCTCCACATCGTCTGCACCCCAAAGTTTGCCCATCAGTAACTTCCCAGGTGTCACACAGGCATTCCTCACCAGGGAGGCAGAGAGGAGGCCAGATTGCCACCCTCGACCCTCTGCAGGGGGACCCATCAGATTCAGAGCAGGCAGTGTGTCCGGCTTGAAAGAAACTCCCCAGGACTTCCAAGCACCCTCCAGGCTGCTTGAGAATCACTGATTTTATTAATCCAGTAGATAGAGACCAGGTCACATCATTTTCTTCCTGCCCACATAACTGCCATTCCCATCCTCAGGGACAATTTTAGATTAACATTTGACACTCCACCCCCTCTACCCCCCGCCACTCCCAAGCCTTTATTCCTTGGTTCTTTTTAATGCAGTAGTTTATCAAAGGATTGCATTTTCCATCTAGAACACTCGCATCCAGGGCCAATGTGGAGAGAGGTACAAGGAGTTGGCTGGGAGGAGGCGGGGGCTCGGGGCCATCTAGGAACAGAAGGTGGAAAGTTGGAAGGCTGGAAAAGAGGTGGGGGTGCCAGGAGCTGGAGTGGGGGCTCTGCCAGGGCAGATGGGAGGACTGGAAGGACAGGCAGCAGAGGATGGCGGTGTCCCAGCCTCATCCCCTCATCTGCCCTGCAGGATTCCTGCAGCCAGTTGACTCCCATGCTGCTGATGGGCTGCTGATGGCTTCCTGTGCCTCTTGGCCTGAGGGCGTTTTCTGGCCACAGGCTCCTGCTGAGTCCACACACACAGGCACACAGGTCAGGCAGGACGGCTGGAGAGCGTCTCAGCCAGTGAGGGACGGGACCTGGGGAAACTTCAGTTTCCTCAGGCCTTGGAGAGAAATTCTGAGATCTGTTCTGCACTGGATCCCAGAGATGCCAGTGGGATTGAGTCCCACATGCCCGCAGGGGTGACCTGTTCATCCACAGCCCCACCCCCCACCCGCCAGTTGTCTCCTTTTCCTTTCCTGTCTCACTTCCCCCTCCCTCAATCCTGCTTTCTGGGATCACCTCCCACAGAAACCACTTGTACCCGGTCCTGTGTCAGGTCGTCTGCTTTGGGGAGACCCAAGTGACAGACGCCATGTGAACATTTTCCGCCCAACCTCTTTCCCGGCTTGCACGCCACACACTGGGTGCCTACAGGACATCTCCCACACCCCCACCCCCCGCCCCCGCTCCACCCCAGGACTCCTCCTGCCTCTGCTGAATCAACTTATGGCGTGGGAATTCTTGTGTAGGATATCACCTCTCCCAACATCAGGGATTGATTCAACCGACCCAATTTGGATGAAATGAAAGCCAGGTTCAGGCTCCAGTGTTGTGGGGCAACATTCTCCTTTCCAGCTTCAGAAACTGCTGTTGCCACTGGTGAAAGTGAATGAAGGCAGAGCTCCCCTATGAAACGGAGATGAGGCTGATGCTGTCGGGCCCCAGCGTCGTTATCCATGGGGTCTCACCCATGTTGGGGCGCCAGACACTCCCAACTACATTGCTGTCTATGGGCTTCCCCCCCAAATCACAAAGACTGTGCTCCCCAAGTGCCCGGCAGCTGGGAGTGCCATGGAAACACTACTCGCGAGGAGCAGCCCTCCACCAGCGCCTGGTGGGGGCAGTCGCCTTGCCCCTCGAGCAGGGTGACTCTGAAGCCCCTGCTCTGCATGGATTCCCAGAGCTCACAGTGGATCCAGGTCCAGGCGCCCACAGTGAGAGAAGGCTCGATACTGCACCATTTTCTGGCTGCCTTCCCTTCCCTGTCTCCTCGTCCCCACACTGCCATTGGTACTTCCTGCGTCTCCCAAATTGTGTTCAGATCCTTGCCTCGGGGTCTGCTTTGGGGAACCCAAATTAAAAGGTGATGCCTCCCAGGACCTAGATACAATAATAGAAGGGGGAGAAACCTAGTCTCAGCCATCATCTGAACCCCAGATCAAGCAACGCCTGAGGCAGTATGTTGCTTTTTATTTTTTTTGCTTAAACAAATCAGACTTTTTTTCTCAGTTGCCACACTGAGTCTCGATAGCTCTATTTAAAATCCTGCAACAGCCGCCGATGAACAGCTGCACGGTGAGCCCAGACCCGTCGTGTGGTCCCAGCCTTAGGTTCTCTGCCCACACTCCCCTGTCACCAGATGTGGATTGGATGGGCTCTCTTCTGTTCGCGCGAGTTCCCAGCTTCCCGGGCACCCACCCCCTTCTCTGATCAAACACCATAGTCTTGCAGGAGCCCCTTCTCAAGGGGCCCCCTCCTTTGTCCCCTCCTTCCTGCCAGAGCAAAGTTCCCTTCGTTTTCTAATAGGAAATTGTTCCTCCTTCATGGCACTTCCCATGTTCCTCTCGTGTTTGTATTAGGAATAAAATTTTGCTCTTTAAATTATCAACTGTCTTAGACTCGGGAGCTGGGGGGGCTCTGGGATGCCACTTCTGTTTCGTTTCTTGGTCTAGCCTCTGGTTACACAGGTGCGTTCACTTTGTGAAAATGGATCAGACAGTATGTTTCTGATGTGTACACACTCTGCATATGTGTTGTGTCAGTAAAAGAGTTGAATTAACAATCAAGCATAACTGCTGTCTAAAGACCTCATGGCAAAGAGAAGGCCCTCCACCCTCTGTGCACTATGACACATTTGGTCGTACAACTTTGGGGTTAGGAAGTGGTAGATGACTCACTGTAGAAGAGGAAGAAAACCCAGTGGGGCAGGTGTGGTGAGGGGGAGAGGCAGAGAATGGGGGAGCAGCCATATTCCCACAATGCCACCGCTGCTCCATGGCCCTCAATTTTCAATGCGTTACCTAAGCTCTCAAACGCACGAGGGAATTTTTTTCTGAAGAGTGGTAAAGCGGCTTCATTCCACACACCCACTGATGGAATGAATGCTGTCAATACACTGGATGCCAGAGCTGGCGGTCAGGAGCCCAAGGGAGGGGAAACTCTAGAAAGAGCATCCCTTACAGGGAGGACATCAGACTTTACGGAGCCAAGAAATTGGTTGTTGAAGCAAGTTTTGTCCCTGCTAGAGGGCCACGTACAGGATGTAGTTTTCTCGGGGCGTCCTTTCTCCATCGCTCGTCTGTACATTTCTTGAAATTAAAGAAAGCAATTGGATGGATGGATGGATGGATGGACAGACAAACATGTTATCCGTCTAACTGCTGTCTTTCCCCAGCACCAGGCCTAAAGGTGCTCAAAAACTTCTTCACATGAATTAGTGGAAAATGGAAAGAGATGAGGGATTTGGGGTTTCCTGCATAACAAAGAAATCTCCTACTCTAGGAGCGGCCTGAAGTGTATAAAGAACACAAATTTCCCAGTTGAAGAGCTAGGTTGAAATTTCAGTTTTACCACTGAACTAGTTGTGCCACATTGGGCAAGTTGCAACCTCTCTGAACTTCAGTTTCTTGACCTACGAAACAGGTGCATGAGGCAAGAAGTACTTTTTTAAACTGTGAAGTGCTTTTCAGATCTCTGCCCTGAGAGGATCATTTCCAGGGCCCGGACTCTGAGATGACAGAACTGACCTGAAAGGGGTCATGCTTCTCCCACCCGCTGGCTGGCCCTGGCGTGGCCCCAGCAGTCATCAGCAGTGTAGAGATGCAAATGCTCACTGATTTAAATTCACACAGAGGTGTCAGTGATCCATAACAGATTCATTCATTTAGAAAGAGGTTTTCTTTGGTGAGGAGACACTGGAAATGTCATGGGGTGGGGAGAGGACCCAAGAAAAGGGACTGGGGGCCTCCAGTGGCTTTATTTCAAACCCCATCAATAAATGAATGGATGATCATTTATTAAAGTTCCGCTATGTATACTATCAGCCCCAGCTCTTTCATCTGCTAAGAGACTCTTACCTGTCTGCCCCGCCCCAGAAATTGCAGCTTGTTATTTAGAGCCAGCTGCCTGACGAAAAGCCAGGATCTGTCTGCAGCCCCACGGCCCCATCTCTGCTTTGGAGTAGCAGCTGCCTACCCCTTGCTCCCCCGACCCGCAGCTGGGGCCCCGTAACTCACCAGGTAGCATTTGATGTGAAGATGAAAAGACCAGCACACCTGGGAGTCTGCCCCACCCTTCAAGCTCTACTTCCTAGACATCAATCACTCCAATCCTTTCATTGATCCAAATTAAAAACTGGGCTACCCAGCTCTTGCTGCAACAAATTCTGGTTCACAGGTGACCGCAAGGCCAGTTCTGCCTAGCCCCAAGAAAAGATGGTGAGGCCAGCCAAGTGGCCACCCAACTTCTGGGAAACAACTCAGTGTCCAGCTGACTGTCATTCTCGTTCTGACACACAGGCGCTGCCTTGGCGGTGTCTGCACATGGCGGGTGGGGGACCCTGAGCATCACCAGGGTCCTGCCAGGTGGCGGGCCTCCGAGCAGCCTGCTGGCACACCTTTTGATCCCAGTCTCTAGTGACAAAATATGCTCTGTATTGAGTAGTGTCAGACATGAACTAGAAGCTCAGCCTCCTGTTTTTGTGGCTCCTCACTGCTGAAGGACATTCATCCGGAGAACATTTCTGAGGACAAGAACACCTCCAACATCATCCGGATTTTCATCCTTTGAGTTCCTGCTGTGTATCCCTCTCGCAAGGGGAATGCTCTCTCTCTGAAGGACTTTGGTTACCTCTGAGCAAAATGACAACCCTTGAGGACATGTGGAAATCAGCCAATTCAACCACATTTACCAAGCACTTCAGAAGTCCCAGGGACCATCCCTACAGCTGAGGGCACCATGGTCAACCAAACCCAGGGGCTCCTGCTCCCCTGGAGTAAACTCTACTGGGCAAAGAGAGAAATCCAACAAGTCAATAAATAATTAAGGTTTTTTTCAGATAGAGATGAGGCTGTAAAGAAAATGACATAGGACATTAGGGGGAGATATGAGGCAAGGACTTTAGGGAGACAGGGAACGCCTTCATGAAGAGGTGACATTTGAATCCGTACGAGAATAGTGAGAAGGATCCAGCCACTTGGAAACCTGGGTGGGAAACGGAGCACCCCACCAACCTGAAGTCTCAAAGGGGGGGCGACACTTTGAATAATCCAGAAAGAAGGAGAAGGACAATGTGGCTGGAGATTGGGAGGAGGTGGGTTTGAAGGGCCAGGGGCTGATCATGTAGGACCTTGTGGTTTACTCCGATGCAAGGAGAATCACAGGGCAGTTTGGGTGGAGACAGACATGATATGGCTTATATTGTAAAGATCCCACCGGCTGCCACCTGCAGAAAAGGTGGAGGTAGCAGCCACAAAGCAGAAGGTCAGCATGAAGACCAATCAGAAGGCCATTCACCAGATGGTGACTTGGACGCGAGGAAGTGGCTGGATTTGGAAGTCTGGACAAAGAAACTAACAAGAACCTCCACTGGGTGGCATCTTTACCACCCTACACCGTACAAATTCCAGCAAAGTTACCTCCCTGCAGGAAGTCACCAGCCTGAGACCCACACTCCCTGGCAGCTGGCAACATGAGACTCTCCCCCACCACCTGAATGCCAAAAATCCAAAGTCTGGCCACGATCCACCTCTCTTCTGACTTCCGCTACTCAAACCAAGAACTACCAATAAATAAGATCAAAATGCTTTATTAGTACTAAATATTTTCTCTCAACCTTAACCTACCTTAAAGTTTGTAACAGAGTGGGACTCTGCTCTTCTCTAAAATGTGTTCAGTCCACTATTCCCAGGCACGGACCCTCTGGGTGAAATCTCGGAGCGGAGAGCTGCCGGACTGTTCCTACTCCTTCAGTGCCCCACGTGACCGAAACCAGTGTTTGCCAACAGCACGTCACCGCCGTCCCTGCCCTTCGTGACCAGCAGGCTCAGCAATGCTGTCTTCATTCACAGACACCAAACCCTATTCCGAGCTTCCCTGGAGGGGCAGTAATGGCAAAAGGTAGGGGAGGAGGAAGGGAGAGGACCTCCAACCAGCACGTTGCTCAGCTCCCTACTGGCTTCTTTTCCTGCTACTTCAGAATAAGGTCTGAAGGGTTGGAGAGATAAAAAAAGCCATAAAACAGAATTGTCGCATGCACGTCGGTGGAAATAGACGTGTTTAAAACTGTGGGAGCCTTATCTGAACTGCAGTTAAATCAGTTGAATGTTGATAAAGGAATTATTGAGAAAGAGGGGTTTTCCTGGAATTCTTGACAATTTCCCTCTGTTTTATAGTCAGTTAAAACTGGAAGAAATAAACAAGCCACAATCGCTCATTTCCATGAACAGGAAACAAGCCCAGCAAATAAAAGAAATGGGCTCCACGCAGCACTGGTGGGTGCTTATCTGTCTTAGCCTCGTTTACTTCCCAGAGCAGAGCCTGGGACCAGGGCTTGTGTGCAAGCTGCACACGTTGGGAAACGCTCTCAGGGAATAGCAGGAGAGTGCTGGGAAAAGCCACGTAGAGAAGGAGAGAACGCCAGCTTCTGTCATTAACGGGCAAGGTTTCCCCATTGGATTTGAACTCACCTGTACTGTTGGCCGTGGCGGCCAGAGTGGCAGAGCAGGTGCCCCGGGCTGACCCGGGACGGACAGCAGAGATGGACCGCACCACTGAGGCGCGGCACGTTATTGTTTTTCCACTACTCCGACCATCACTGACCCAGAGGGAAGCTGGGGCCACAGACATGTGCCAAGGGTCAAACATGGAATGGGATATAGAACTCACATTCACAAGCACTGATGTGTGTTATGAAACATTGCCTTTCAAACAGGACTGGCAGAACTTCAGACTTGAGCGATAAGGCCCACACTTAACAATAAACGTGAAAATCGGGATGGGCAGTATCAGCAGTGACTCACCCCGTATCGTGGATGTCTCTGTCTACTTGCTGGTGCTCACGTCTTGGGCACGCTGGCCCTGGTTTACACTTCAGACACCAGAACAGAGCAGTCCTTCCTCGGCCCTTCCAACAGGAGTCCTCAAACTCTCTCAGCTCACAGCCCCCTTCCTTAGCGCAAAGGACGCGATCTCCCTGCTACCGCAGAGACATCCACACAAAATAAAGGAGAGTAAGACTGTTTTTGAAAAGCCACATGCCCTTCCACACATGGCCACATTGTTATAACATCTTCATGAGGTTCTTAAGTACTTTCAGAATCTGTCTTCTTCGATGAATGGATGTATAATAGGAATACGTGCAAATATTTCAGTAATCGCTAGTGGCTTTTTATTTCACAGCCGATGGTGATTTCATTTTTGCCAACCATAGGACGCAGCTGACCTCACGCACCATCCTAAGTTTTCATTTGTCTCAAGACCTAAAATAATTACAAGGGACTCAGGCCATTCCGTCTTTAACCGGCTTTGACCATAAGAACATTTTTTCTGTTACTAAACCAAACCCTCTGACCTGGTCCTGCCTCTTGGAGCTACACAGGAAACATCTAGTCCCCCTTCTCGATGGCGGCCACTTTCATCTGAAGACAATGGGCGTACCCCCATCACCCTTCGGATGCACCTTCTTCCGGTACAACAACCTGCCATGTATGCCCCTCTCCTTGAAACACGATGCTAGAATTATCTCACAGAAACAGACGGTTTAACGGAGGGGATCTTAAATATATTATATCATGAGTAAGAATTCTGAGAGGAACTTCCTCCATTCTCATTCCACGTCTCTATTCCAAAGCAAATGGAGGCTTGGGATGTCAGCACGATGGCGTGGGGGTGATAAGGTGTTTGAGCAGCTGGCTTATGGTTCATGGTCCTTTAAGTACAGTTTTGAATAATGCCGTTAATCCTAAAATATTATTAAAACATCAGGTTGGCCTCCATGTCAGTACAAGTTGACCTGGTCAGGTGTCAGAGCGCAGTTTCCTGAATGCAAAAAAAGAGCACTAACTGGCACAGCCACCCGGGGGTTCACGGCAAACTCTTCTCCTTCTGGGAGATGTCAATTTTGCTTATTTATTTATTGACCGGGACCTTGCCCAGTTGTAAAAAAAATTGCAGGAACTTCCATAAATATATACACGATTTCAAATAATGTCAGTGAGAAGTGGGAACAAAGGGAAAATCAAAAGTAGCCTGAGGGTGGGTCAGCTCACACAGTGAGAGTCAGCAAGCTCTGTGCCATTGACAGGCCTTAGGCAAATTCCCCAAATTTGGACCTAGACAGCTTGAGGTCAGAGGAAAAGGAAGCATAGCCATGCAGGAATGTAACAGGCATCCCTAAAAAAAAAATCAAGCCAAGGAATGAGGAGGAGTCAAGGGGTGAAAAACAAAACTGTATATTGCTTAGGGACACACACACACACACACACATGTGTGAGAATAATAACTACCAAATTAAAGAGGTCAGTAACCTCTACAGGGGAAAGACAATCAGGGATGTTCTCATAGACACTTCAACTATGTTGATAATATTTATTTCTCACACTGGATTATGGATATGTGAAAGTTTGTTGTGCTATTTTTTGTACTCTGCTGTGAATCTGAAATATTTCACAGTATGCATTTTATTCTAACTGTTCTGACGGCAAGAACGGAGATAGTAAGATAGTGAGGAGGTTATAAAACTTGTCAAGGGAGAGATGAAGGTAAATTGATCTAAAATGAAGGCAGTATAGTTACATCACAAGTGGACAGATTTGAGATATGAATTTGAGGGAAAACCAAGACCCGCCAGTGAATGGAATGTAGGGTGTGAGAGCAAATGAAGAACTGAAATTAACCAAGTTGTTGGCCTCATAGATGGCAGGGAGCGTGGTGACATGTAGTACTGTGGGGATGACTTGGAGGGGATAGAGGGGGCTAAGATGGGGGAGGGGGAGGTAAGTAGTAGTCACTTTTGGACGTGTGACATTTGAGATGTTTAATAGACAAACAAGTGGAGGTGTTGAGTAGATGGTTGAATATAGACGTCTAAAACTCAGAGCAAAGATCTGGTCTGCTGACTAAAATAAAGGAGTCATGAATACATACACTTTATTTATATACATGAAACTGGAGGAGACCCCCAACAGAGTCTGGACAGAGAAGAGGGACCAAGAGCGAGCCCTGGGCGTTTCGACAGTTGGGGATCTGGAACAGCGGTGGCAGCCAATGAAGGCAACTGAGAGAGCATGCGCAGTGGAGCAGGAGGAGAGCAGCGGGGTGTGTTTTCAGAATCAGATGAAGTGGTGTTTCAAAGGCGGGAGTGGATCGGATCAAACTCCACTGGAAGGTCAGACAAGGACAGAAAATTGACCTTCAGCTCTGGCAGCGCACAGGGCACGGGCAACCTGAGGAAAAGCCCTGTCAGTGTGGATCGATGTGAAATGTGGCTGGCAGGACTGAGGTGATCGTGGGAGGTGAGGAATTTGGAAGATCTGTTTATGTCAAAATATTTCAGTGAGCTTTGCTATGACTGGAAACAGAGAAATGGGGAAGCTGGAGCGAGGACTAGGTCCAGAGGGCTTCCTTCGAGGTGGGGAGTGTTCAGGAATGTTTATTGGTAGGTATGAGATGACCTAGTTCAAAGGGAGAAAGTGTTCCTGCAGGAGAAAGAGGGGGTAACTGCTGTAGGTAAATCGTTGAGCTGAGAAGGGACCACATACGGGGTAAAATTCAGGGTTTAGACAGGGCATAAGTACCGTCATAACAATGGCGTACAAAGGCAGGCAAAATGGAGGACTAAGAGAGTATTCACATCTAATTAAATTGGTGTCCTCGGTGAAGTTGGGATATAGGTTCTAGCTAAGGTTAAGAGGCTAGGGGCTGTTGGAGGCTTGAGGGACGAAGAGAAGAAGCAAAACAGCTATGGGCAAGGGGAGAAAAGCATACTTATCGAGGAAAGCTGCAGAAATGTCTGGAAGGGTCAAGTGCCCACGTCAAATCTAGGGTCATAAATTTGAAGTGATTTAATGTCATTTTCTCCAGCGAGACTCAGCATCTTGGGTACAAACACAGAGTTCAGCAGAAAACTGGGCTTCCCCAGGTTGTTTCTGCAGGAGTAATTACGGAGGGAGAGAGGGACCAAAGCTATGCACGACGGAATGGCTACACTGTGTTTTCTGTGTGAAGTGGCTGAAGAGGGAAAGAGGCAGGGAAGGGTGGAGGTAAAAGACAAAAGCAGAGATGTGGAAGTTTCAATCAAGTCAGATATTGGCTGCCGTGAGAGCACCAGAGTAATGGGACAGAAGGAAAGGCAATGATGGTCAGATAGTTGGATATTTAAACAGGAGAATTAGGTCATGATGCATTTATTATAGATGATAAAACTGGGTGGCTGAGGTACAGTGGAGAAAGAACGGCGACAAGGAAATCAATACAACTCATAGCTAGCTAAAAAGTCATTGATCACTGAATAAAAAGAATACAGATTAAAATTAATGATGAAATGACAAGCGATTTCAACAGGGGAGGCGGTTTGCAGTGGGGTGATGGCAGAGAGTCTAGGAACATGAAAGTGTGCCATGGTTATACTCTTGTTTTGGAGGGAGGGTATAAACATTTATTAACTTTAAATGTGGATAGAACCTGTGTTTAAATGTATTTGTTTATAATGTAAAGGAAACTACTAGAATAAGAAAAATAGCATATATATTTTCAAGTCATTAAGAAGGAAAAGTTTAAAAGAAAATGCAATTCACTAAAAGGCAGAATCAGGGAAAGAGAGGACCCAAAATAAGCTAAACACAAAACTAAACTAAAATGGCAGGAATAAGTATGGAATCATATAAGTACCATATTTTGCTGAGTATAATGCACAATTTTGTGGCCCATGTTTTTGAGGGAAAAACAAGGATGCACGTTATACATGGGCATATGATCCTGTGTACAATGCACATAAAACATGGGAGCGCAATATACACAGCAAAATGCATCATGGCCATAAATGCAAATGGTGGAGATGGGGACAGAGAACTTCTGAAATATCTGAGGGATAAGCTTGAAAAATCCTTTCATCAAAAAGAAACAATGAAACTAGGCGAAATTTTACTAAACAACCATGTAAAGATTCTTGAGATTGACCAAAGCATATAACCAGTGGAAAGTACTCATATAAACAGTAGGAGGCAGTGACATTTTAGTTTGAGGCCACTTTCCTTCCCCCAATCTCTGCTCCGTGACATCCAGGTCCTATCCTGGGGGTGGGGGCAGGGAGAGGGAGTGCAGGCACAGCTGTCCTACTGAATGGGATTTGCATTATTTGGAGCACAGAGCAAAAACTTCCATCCCCAGGATGCTGCTCACACAAAAAGGAAACATAAGGGAATACTATGAACATGTTTATGCCAGCAAATGAGATGGCTTAGATGAAATGGAAAAGTTCCTAGAAAAACAAATGCAAAAATACGTTCAACGGAATCCAGCTCCCCTGAATGACAAAACTCTCAGCAAGCTAGGAATAGAGGGAACTTGCTCAACTGGATGAGGAGCATCTATGAAAAACCTATAGCTAATACCACACGTAATGACGAAAGACTAAATTCTTTATTTTTTCTAGATTAAATAAACAAACCTGAAAGACACGGAAAATTTCAATGCCATAATAACAAATCTGATGAGAAGGAGAGAGCATGCTTTTCAAACCCACATGAAATTTCTAAAAAGTTTACCATGTATTAAGCCACTTACACACACACAAATAAAGCATGTAGACTCTGATCTCCAACCACAGCGCCATAAAATTAGGAATCAGCATCAAAAGGACAAAGAGAAGCTACCTGCTAGGAATATCAAAATTGTTTTAAATATAATTTTTGGATAAAATAAATAATTAAAATGGAAATTATTAATATTTAAAAGTGAATAAAAAGGTGAATACCATATATCAGAAGCGGTTCTCAATGAAAAACTTATAACTTTACATGCATGCATTAGAAAACTATCTTGAAAATAAATGAACTAATACACTTCTCAGAAAATTATATAGAAGCTCTACAGAGTCGTTCCAGAGAAGTAGGGGAATTTAATAATGATGGAAGCAGAAATGAAAAGGCTAGATAACAAAAGGAATAATAATCAATAAATCTTATACTTGTTCTGTGAAAACACCAACAAACAGATGAACCTCTAACAAATCTAATCAAGAAAAAAATGTGGAACACACAAACAGTGTTAATGACCAAAAAAAAAAAAAGAGAGAAAAAGCAAAGAGGAGGTTTTATAAATGAAAACACACTGTTCTATAAAACATAATTGGCAGGAAATATGAAAATTTGAATGTAATGGATGATTTCCTGGGTAAGAAAATAAATTTAAAAAATTGATCAAAAAAAAAAAAAAAAAAGGCAAAACCTGAATAGAGCAACAGCAATTGGAAGACAAAGAAAGAGGTCATCGAAGAGTTCCCCTTTGAGCAGGCAGCAGGTTGAGATGGTTTCAAAGCAAGTTATGCCAAACTTTAAAGATATATATGCCCCCGGTTCTATATATGCCCACAATTCCATTTCTAGCAATCAGCCCTAAATAAATACTCAGCTATGTTCAAGAAGTTGTGCACGAAAGCGTTCCTTGCTTTGAATTTCATACTAGCCAAAGAAGTGAAAGCAATTTACATTTCCCATCAATAACGGAGTAGTTAATAGACCACAGATATCCATACAATAGAATACTATACAGTCTTTCAAAAAATAAATTCGACTTCTATACTACTGTAAAAAGATCTCCAAAACAGACTCGTCTGAGAGAAAACCGAATTGAAAAACATTGTATTTAGTATGATCCCATAATGTAGCAGCATAAAAGTAGGTCTGTGAAGATCTGTTCATTCTTACAAGATGTAAATTGGTGGGGGGGTCCTGGAAGAGTGCCAACAGCGGCTGCCTTTGCACGGTGGGCCAGGGCACCGCGGCATGAAGACAGAACGTCGCTGTTGTGTGACTCGTTGACAGGGAGGGCATACCCAGGTATTGCCTGTGTCGTTAGAAACAATAACTATGAAAATAAAATGAAGCATTCAAGCGGAGGACAGCGATTTCTCACAAGACAACCTTCCAGAACCCTCCAGATGCACAAGTCCGTGACTCCCCCCTGTCACGGAGTCTCCCAGACCAGGCGGTCTCAGAGCAAACGGCTGTTTACAGTTAACATGCTGTCCCCTTGCTGGGCGGGACAAATGACTACTTTCCACATGGTGCCCTTCAGAGCTAGAAGGGGCTGGCAACGCTGAGGAGGTCCTCTGCAAAGACACGTCGCTTCTCTCTGTCGTGGTTCCCACGCGGCCCCTAAAGTGCACCAGTTAAGCACCCCTGTGGTAAGACTCAGCAGCTGCCTTATAAAATGTTAAGCTCCTTTCTGACGGAAAAACAAAACTGTGTTTGTTGTTTTTGCCCAGAATAGGACCGGAAAGGAAACAGGGTGGGTTTGGGCCTCTGCAAGGACACCAACAGTGGCTGTTGGCTCAACTCAGCCCTGAATTCACTGGTAACGCCAGCCCGCTCCTCCATGCCTTCCCCAGTACTTGAATGGGGTGCATGGCTCCATTCCTGTTACTTTGTGCTTTTATCTGCCTTTCCTGCCTCCTTGACTGCTAAGCTGCAGCATGAAGGTCAGGGGCAGAAATACTACCAGCTCACTTTTGCTGCAAAGCAAGCAAGCGATCCCCGAACCTAGGGGCTCAGCACACCAGCTGTGTATCTAGCTTATGGCTGGGTGGGTCATTCATTTAAGCAGGGTTGGCTGGGTGGTCACTCTGGTCTCAGCTGGACTCCCCCATGAGTCTGCAGACAGGTCAAGTCGTGCTTTGCAGACTGGGCTTGTGGTCAGCAAGGTGACGGGGGTGGCTAGGACACTTGCCTCTCAGCCTCCCGCTGACTAGCCTGGGCATGCTCACCTGGTGGCGGTACCTGTACGAGCTGGTTAACCGGCCCTCTCCAGGTGTTAAATTCTCAAGTGACGACAAAGAAGGAACCTCGCTCCACAGTTACCTTTCTGCTAATTGTCTCAACATATGAGACATTCCAGCATATGAACTCCTCAGAGTCATCCAGTCCAAACCCTTTTTTGCTGCCAAGGAGGAAACATCCCTGAGAGGGGAAGGATCTTGTCCAAAGTGACGCAGGTGTCGCGAGGGTCCCTACAGGTCCTCCTTAGTAGATTCCCTGCAACCGAGTGCCCACACTGAATTTTTGTGCTCACCTCAGTATCTAGACCCCAAGAACTCTTTGGGAGGCCAGGAGAGCATGGAAGACTCAGAAAATAACTTTCCTTCCAGCCCAGGCACTGGCATCCCAGCATGCCCTGGTTGTGGGAGTGTTGTGCTCAGTTATTCACATGCGCTGCAATCAGGATTCTCTTTCCTGAGAGAGTTCAGGGTCAGGGGTTCTTTGAAGGAAATGGAAGAAACAGAACCCCAAACCCAAGCTTTCAGGTTACAATGGCTGCCTGTAAATGTTGGGTATTAACATCCAGGCCTACTTTCATGGCTGGTGGTCTCAGCTCCTTGGCTAAATCCAAAGACCTGCAGGTTTTAAGGTACCTGGTAGGGAAGAATATAAAAATGCCCATTGGGGTATATCACTTCAGCCCTCCCTTCTCCCCAGACACCACCCCACCTGATTTCCTGCAGTGCCTGAGTCCCTCCTCAGAAAGGAGGTAGGGGAGGGGAGCCCTTGGTTGGCACCTTTGGTGTGAAGCTCAAGGTGTTACCTACAATTGGATTTTAGAATTTCATAATCTGCCTCTGATTCTAAGAGTAGATTGTCATTTTAATGAGGGGCATGGAGCTACATTTTTTAAAAAATATATCCTATCTGTGCCAATCTCTCTATCGGCACCAGTGTCACAAAAATCAAAAGGCAAGATCCACATCCTCTGGATGCTCGTGGTGTAGCAGGGGCTACACCCAGGTTTTCTGGTATCTGTGGTGCAACGGGGTGACTTCTGCAATGAAGTATGCACAACGTGGGAGCAAAGGAGGAGCAGGATCCATCATGAAGCAAGAGAGAACAGGGGTAAAGAATGAGAGGTGAGACCCGACAAAATGGAAAGGCAGCCTATGGAATGGGAGGACATATTCGCAAGCCATATATCTGGTAAGGGGTTAATATATATAAGGAACTCATACAACTCAATCCCAAAGCAAACAAACAAACAAACAAACAAATAACCTCATTAAAAAATGAACAAAGGACCTGAATAGACATTTTTTTAAAGAGGTCCTACAAATGATGAACAGATATATGGAAAGGTGCTCAACATCACTAATCATCAGGGAAAGGCTAATCAAAATCACAGTGAGCCCTGGCTGGTGTGGCTCAGCGGATTGAGTGTGGGCTGCGAACCAAAGGGTCGCTGGTTGATTCCCAGTCAGGGCACATGCCTGGGTTGCGGGCCAGGTCCCCAGTGGGGGTCATGTGAGAGGCAACCACACATTGATGTTTCTCTCCCTCTTATTCTCCCTCCCTTCCCTTCTGTCTAAAAATAAATAAATGAAATCTTAAAAAAAAAAACCCACAATGAGATACTGCCTCACACCTGTCAGGATGCCTAACAAATGTGTTAAAAGACACGGTACGTGTTGGTGAGACTGTGGAGCAAGGGAACCCTTGTGCACTGTTGGTGAGGATGCAAACTGGTACAGTCATTGTGGAAAACACTGTGAGGCTCCTCCGAAAATGAGACATAGAACTACCATATGATCCAGCAATTCCACTTCTGAGTATTTATCCGAAGGAACTGAAATTGGGATCTTGGAGAGATATCTATGCCACCACCCTGAAGGTCACTGCAGCATTATTTGCAATAGCCAAGACACAGAAACAACCTAAACAACCATTGATGAGTGGACAAATAAAGAAAATGTGGTGTATACATCCAATGGAATATTATTCGGCCGTAAAAAAGGAGGAAATCCTGTCATTTGCAACAAGATAGGAAGACCTGGGAGACATTGCGATAAGTGAAATAAGCCAGAAACAGAAAGACAAATACTGTATCATCTCACTTACATGTGGGATATAACTTCGCTTATATGTGGGATATAAAATTGTCAGACTCCTAGAACCAGAGAGTAGAATATCGATTACCAGGGGCTGGGGTGGTAGAAATAGGGAGATGCGGGGCATGCCGGGCATAGCTTCGGTTACGCAAGCTTACTGAGTTCTGCAGATCCAACGCGTGGCGCGACAATGACAAGTAATGACACTGTATTACATACTTGAAATCTGCCAAGAGAGCAGGTCCTACGTTTTCTCATCACATGCACACACACACGGACACGCAAAAGGTACCTTGTGAGATAATAAATATGTTAATTACCTTGATCGTGGTGACTATTTCACAATGTATACATCAAATCATCCAGCCGTACGCTTTAAATGTATATATTTAAAAAACAGTATAAAAATTCAGAGGTGAGGAAGAGCTCGGGGGCACCCAGCTTGGCATGACTAGGGCATCTCGAAGAAGACAGGAGGAAGGAAAACAGACCTGAGAGAAGCCTGGCAGAAATCAATGTGATTTGGTGGCCGGTTAGATGTCAGGTGGAAGAGAAAGGGAGGAGTCCAAAATTTCAATGACGTTTTTACTTGGGTCACTGGGCAGGTGATTGTGTCACTGGCAGAGAAAAGGAATGGCAGATGAGAAGCACGTGTTGGGACAGGTTGGGATGGAGACCGCGAACGGTCAAGTGTCCTTGGCACATGGAGTTCGGCCCCTATGGAGGAGCCATCACGGCAGAAACAGAGGCCATGGTCACGGGCTTCTGGGACAGAAGGGGAGGCCCGGGCTGCCCAGAGCGATTTCTAGCTAAGCTGGAGCAGAGAAAGTTGGCTGCAGGGCACGAAAGAAGAAAGAGAAGGGGAACTGAGTGCCCGGGGAACGCACCGGAACAGAGCCCGAGGAAATGTGAGCTGGAAGGAGAGTCACGGGGAGAGAGGCCATCGGTGTCATCCGCTTCTGAGACACTGGGACGATAAGGTCTGAAAGCACGCACTGTGTCGGCCCCGTGGAGGTCACTGGTGATGTCAGCGGGAGATTTTCCAGTCGGACGGGGTTCAATGCCAGCGAGATAAGAGTGAGAGGTCGGAGTGCGGAGACAGCTGGGGGAGAAGTCACTTTAGAAATGTGGTGTGAACATAATGAGAGAACCCACTCCTGAGGGCATTAGGTGGACATGAATGCAGCCCCTCAGAGGGGCTTTCTTTAAATAAAGGAGACAATTTATATTAAATATTAAGAAAAAACAGTGGGAATGATAATACTACTCTCCTAGGACTATCCTCAGGACTAAACCAGAGCATGTATTTAAGGTATTTAGTCAAGTGACTGGAACACAGTGAGTATCCAATAGAGTCACTATTATAATGATATTGTTAATAATGACAGTAATAATAGTAAAATGCAAAACACCACAGGAAGGTAGGTTGAAGACACACACACACAGAAGGAGCAATTGACGGCACAAGGAGGCAGGAAGGGAAGGGTCCAGAATGCAGGTGAGGGGCGTAACTTTGGGTAGAAAAGAGATTCGTTCATTCAACAACATACATGAAGCAGCTACTATGTGTCAGGCACCTCATCAAGTATTGGGAATACAAAAGAGAACAAGAAAAACTCTGTTTCTGCCCTCAAGTTGCTCACAGCCTCAAAGGGGAGAGGAACAGTAATTCGAGCAGTGCGGTGTGATGGGGTCAAAGTCAGGGCTGTAGAGAAACACACGGTGGGGGCTAGCCTAATCTTGACCAGCAGGGGCAGGAGGAGCCAAGGAAGATTTCCTGGAAGAAGTGATGTTGAGTCTTAGACCTGATTTCCCTAGACAAGAGACAGGACAAAGGCAGTAAACGAGGGAGGAGGGGGAGACAAGGTGCAGTGGGATTTGCAGCGAGTGGAGAAATTCATGCTAGGGACCTCTTTGCTCCTGTCCACGAGAGTTGAGCCAGGGCTGGAGAATGGGTTTGGAACAGCTGCGTGGAAGGGCGGATGGACCTGGGGATGTAATAGAGATGCCGACTGGTATTGAGGGCACTGGTGGGAGAGCTTGTGGTTGCCCTCTGGCAGCACTCGGAGGCTGGACAAGCATTCTATCCTTGACCAAACTAGTCAGGGTCACCGTAGCCCTGTTCAGAACTAAGCCCTGTCCAAGTCTCCATCCTTGCTGGATCTTTATAGCCCACTTTTCGCAAGAAATGTGCTAAGACCCCGGAGAGAGAGAATCCCTCCACTCTTGATATGTGATTTCCCTCTATATCTGGTCAAATTCCTCATCCCCCACTATCTCCATGGTCATCTGATCATCCGGCCTGCCTTCAGCAAGAATCCTGTTCAGTCAGTTTAGCAAGTTACCCCCTTACCTTTGATCTCTCTTCCAGTAATTTTCAGTCTCCTGTCCCTCCCAACCTGCCCCGCAGCTAGAAACCCCCACCTGTTTTTTCTGTATTCAGAAAAGAGTCTAGTTCTATACTGAGGCCCCCTTTTCCTAGTGCGATAATTCCTGAATAAAATCCGTGCTTCCCTCTTTGAACACAGCATTGTTCTGGTTCTCTTGAACAGGTTAGACAGGCCTGCAGAGGGTGGACGAGGTTTGCAGAGGGGTGCAGCAGGCTGGGGGGCGGCCAGAAAGAAGATGATGTGGCAGCCTCTGAGATAAGGGCAGATGAGAGAGGACTCGAGAAAAGGAGAGCGCGTGGAGGCAGAGAATGAATGTGGTGGGAATCGGGGATCAGAAAGCCAGGATGGATGGCAGGTCAAGCTCAGGGAGGGAGATAAGGAGTGGCCAGCTAGCCAAGGTTGACAAAATCCAGCAGGTGCCACAGCCATGAGAACCGAGCAGGTCAAAGAACCGTGCAGGGTTAGAATGATCGCCCAGGAAAGCCTAGGATGGCAGCAGAAATGGGAAGTGATCCCCTCTCCATCACCCCACTGAATGTGGAGCTCGGACCAGGGGTGGGGCAGGAGAGCTAGGGGTCTCTTAGCTCGGGTACAGCTTGCTCAAGGACAAGGTCACCCGTTCTGAATTTACAACCACCCTTTCCCATAGATCCCATAAATACTTGTGAGACCTTGTGCCCTGGCTTTTTTTTTTATTTAAAAAATAGTCTATGAATATGAAAAGTGACCTATTTTCCCCCATCTGCAAATTCCATTCTGATGTTCACCCTGGGGCTGTGCTTTTGTTGCCAAGTGGGCAAAGCCAGCAAGTACAAATTACTACTTGATTAAGGCACCATGCTTTGCTTTCAAATGTTATTATTCAATGACTTCAAACCCCTCCGACCTAGAGGTTTTCATTCAACCTCATTAACTAGACAAGTAAAAGGCAATCACAAAATGATGTGTGAAATGGTGCAGGAGAAGTCTGTGGGAACATACCCAAGGGACCCTTGGCCAGGCTAGTGGGGTCAAGAAAGGCCTTTGGTGCCCAAGGTAATGTCTCCTTCACTTCCCTCAGCTCGTCTCCCTCACCACCTGGCCCAGACAGGAGTGCACACGAGACAGTAACCACGTAAAAGGCAAGAGAAGCAGACCTTGAAGGGGAAGCCATTTCCTGTGATGTTCTTTGGAGCTGCAGCAATGGGAAAATGCACAGGCCTTAATTTGGATTCATCAAGGAAACTATTAATCAAAGGCTGGAAAGTCACATCCCCAAATTTCTAATCAGCATCAGATTTTGAGGGGGAGGGGGCAGTGGCCACATGAAAGAGGAAGGGGCTGCCAGAGCTCTATTCTGGCAGAAGCTGCTCTTCCCACCAAAACAGATCCCCAGGCACCACATCTTTAACTTGGGCCTACTTGGCTCCTCAGTCTCCTGGCTTCATGTTTCCAAGGCAACAAAGTCCCTGATAAGTCCAATGCTGGCTGTGGAGTTGCACTTTCCTGAAGTAAACCAACACATAGGAGAGAAAAATGGCTGCAGGCCCAAATCAACCATTGCCCGGATCCCGATAGGTCCTTGGTGGATGGGTCCGTTGTACTTCGGAAGATGCTGACTGAAGACTGACCAAAGAAAGGAGGAAAGCTCCCTGGGAAAGCACAGAAGCCTGTAGGAGGGACACTCAGGATTGAGGACCCCCTGAGATGAGGGTTCGGACACAGGTAACTTATTAAGGACACAGGTGAGACCAATATGAGAGGGAGGGAGACAGGACAGAGGAGGGGAGAAGGTCAAGCAAGGTTGTTGATTCAGGCGAAGTCCCTCCAAGGGTGGCTTCGGCCTGGTCCGTCCCTTGCAGCTCTGCAGCTTGTGTTACAGGACTCTCAGGCACCGGAGCTGGGTTCTCCTGTTCCCTCTCTGGCACCCCTGGGCGATAGCTGCCCGTGTAAACTCCCTGGCGCTCCCCACCTCCATGAACAAACAGGCCCCAGGGGCTGGAGAAGAGCAGAAGTCGGTAGCTATTAAAAGCAAATATTCACCCAAACCAGGAGGGATGCACAGAGGTGGTAGAAGGGCCCTGTGTGGATCTGGGCCAAGTGCCACGTCCACTCCGGTGAGAAAGTGAAGGACTGATCCATGGAAACACTCTGGACTTAGACACCAATCTCCTCTGTGGAACTTTGGAGTCTGAGGACATCTGAGGGGTCACCCCAATTGCAAGGAGGGCAGAGGAGGGCCAGGTATGCCAGCATCTCCAAGGAGCGCCACTCCGCCTTCCTTCCTTTTACATATTGACCTGCCATCTGCAATGTCATTTAAAGAATGACTTCCCCTGAAAAACAGAGAGTTGAAAATCACCCTGCCACAGCTCTGCATCCCCTGCATGCGCACGGAGGGCAGAGTGAACCCAGATGATAATTAAGCACAGTGCTCTTGGGGGAGGTCACTCACCTCCCTTGATACACATCCTCCTTCCAGTCCCCGGTACGGCACCCCCCTGCTGCCCACCGAGCTGAATACCCTGAGCCCTCAACCACTCTGGCCACCCTCACAGAATTCTGTGGAAGGTCCTAAGAATAAGTATGCACAAAACACACTTCCCAATTCAGTGCAGAACACTGAGATGTGCCCAGCCATAAACAAGGGACAAAAGCAGAAAGAAGGGAATGTTTGGCGGCTGGTAAATAAAGCCCTTGAGGAAAAAAAAACAACCAAAAAACAAAAACAAACAGACAAAAAACCCCACCCCCAGATATAAGGAAGAAGACCAAAGGGAGATTTATAGTCCCACAGAAACCTTGCTCTCCATCTGGTTAAATAGGTTGCTGAAAAATAACTTTAATTTCATTCCAGGGGGAGAGAAATACAAACTGAAACAGTTACTGGGGGAAGAAGTCCCTGGGTTCCTAGCTCTGCAATCACTCAGCAAATACTGTGCGCCGGGCGGCCCGATCAGTCATCTGCTCTAGTGGAAAGGGTGGGGGAAGAGAGGTCATCATTAACAGAAGCCAAACAGGACCCTGGAAAAAATAAAACCAGGGAACGCAGAGAAGAAAGTGTTTAACACAGGCCACCCAGTTCCAAAGTGTCCGTAATTGCCACTTAAATGTTACCAACCAATGAAGCTGCCACCTGCCTCAGCGACAGACACTCCATCTCCTTCCAGGTGACATGACTAATTATGGGCAAGCTGTGCAGAAATGCCCTGAAGCAGAAGCATGAACTAGCTGGCCAGGTTCACTTGGATTGGTCGCCCAAGTCATAAAATTGAGAACTTTCCCATAAAAATCCCAACTTCTGTGTTGTTTTCTGAAAACAGAATTTGACAGTGCTGGGTCCAAGATCCTGAAAGGTAATGGTGGGTGGGTGGGAGCTGCTCCCTAGTTGGGGACACTTTCCCGTTTCTCCGCAGTGAGGTGGCCTTTCAGCACGAAGAACGGGGCTCTCCTGCCCACGCAGACTTCGTGAAGAAGAGGGGCCCCTTGAGCAGAAAGCAGTAACTACTGCCGCTGGTGTCTTTTCTGGGACCACCCCTGTCATTATTGAGAAATGTATTTTTGAAATAAAGAGTTCTTAAAAAATAATTAAATATCTATCTCTTTATGCCAGGCTCTGTGGCTGCACACCTAACTCAACTAAACACAAATCCAATCTGATTATGTAAACTCAGACACGCCAGATCCTCAGTCAACCAGGGGTGCAAGCAAATAGGGTTGAAGAGGGTCCAGTCCCGGGGCCCAGCTCTGAGTTCTTTGCTCACGTTATCTCCTGTAAGTCTCAGAGCGGCCCGATGAGGCAGGTCAAGTTACCGAATGCATGCTGTGGATGAAGCAACTAAGTAAGGTTCACAGGTCGTAGGGTCAGGATTTGGACCATTGAGACTGCGCTACATTTTGAAATCAATATACTCAACACAACTAAGACTTGAAAGAAAGGGCTGAGAATCCTGTGTCCATCCCACTATGTCATGCTCTGGGACAGAACAGGGGCCAAGTCTAGGAGGCTGGAACAGGAACAGGGTCTGAGCTGGAGCACTGGTGTCAGAAGAGGGGGAACCCCAGGCCGAGTGTAGCCCAGCCCAGAGAGGAACAGCGGTGTGGCCATGTTTCCCAAACCAAAACCGAAGCAGGTCCAGATCTTGGGGAGTCTACGTGTCAGGGCAGGACCCTTGGGAAATGAGACTCAGAACTGGAAAACTGCCTTTATGAGTGCCAGGCAGCCGAGATGCAAGCTGGGTGGTCCAATAATAACAAGAGCTAATATTTATCGACTTGGCGTTACCACGTCCCAGGCAGAGTGCTGAGCAGCCCACACGCGTTAACTCATCTCCTCTCAACAGCTCTGCGAGGTGGGTACAATTATTATCCCCGTTGTAAAGACGCGAAATTGAGGTGCAAAGAGAAGTTAGGTAAATTGTCCAGCATCACGTTCAGGAACTGGTGGGGTGGGTTTGAAACTCCTCCGTTATGTCCAGGGTCTCTAATCATAAACCCTACATCTGCCACATCGGATGGCCCAGGGCCAATTAGGCAGACACAGGACGAAGGTTTAGGTGAAGGGGTCTTCTGAGGTCGCAGCAGCAGGTGTTGGCGGCCAAAGCCTGGGCCAGCAGGGCTAGAGGCTCCGCAGAGGGAGGCCAACCTCAGAGGTGAAAATCCAGCATCGAACCCAGATCTGTCCGTGGTGTGGGAAATGCAGGCTCTCCCAGCCCACAGGGGCAAGGGTCACTGTATAGTATAGTATTACCCCTTGAGCAGGCAATTTGCCTGAGTCTCTGAATTAATGGTGGGCATCCTTAAAGCCTGAAATTCCTCCCTCCCATATTTACCCTAGAGAAGCCCTAAGTGAAGTTCTGTTCAAGGCTGGCCGCACTGTTCATAACAGCAAAGAGGGTGCATCCCGAAGTGTCCACCAGCTGGGGAATAGCTAAGTCCATTGGACTCAACCCATACTGGGGAACGCTCCCCAACAAACAGCATATGTGCCCCAAGATCCATGAGGCAGGTGTGTGGAGCTGGGTCACCCGGATGTCCCTTCAAGAGAGGACTCGCCACTTGGCTACAAGGACTGCACACGCTGACAGCCCCCAGCTGCAGAGCTGTGG